>CM050941.1:70446084-71038571 GCA_027789145.1 Solanum arcanum
ATTATTAGATTTGCTCTAAGTATGTATAATAAATATTAAAATTGGGACATCTGTGCTGTTTTCAAGACGATTCGCCGATTTTTTATTGTGTTTTTAAGACGATTTGCCGCGTTTAAAGTCGATTCGTATGGGTTTTTTTTCCAACATATAGCTAGTTGTAGTATTAAAATTGTTTGGTTTTGGAAAGTCTCCCCCACCCACTTCCTTCGGTCTATCGTTTTTTCAAAGTTAATAACTCTGGAGAATTAAAAAAATGGTTTATTAATTTTATGAAATAATAATATTAAAAAAGTATTTGTTTTTTAAATAAAAACTGCATATAAATAAAAATACATGAAGTATGAATCGAAAAAACATACTTTCTCTATTTTACAAAGAATGATGTAGTTTGACTTGATACGAAGTTTAAGAAAATAAAGAAGATTTTAGAGACTGTTTGGCTCAGCTTAAAAGCTGGTCAAACTGACTTAAAAACTGGTTTTTGACTTATTTAGCTGTTTGGCAATACTCAAAATAACTTATTTTAAGTTAAAAAAAAACTTATTTTAAGCCAAAAGTTAAAAGCTGGGGTAGGGGTGCTTTTTTTATTTTAGCTTATAAGCTGTTTTAAGTTGACCAAATTTTTATCTTTTTGCCCTTAATATTTTTATACAATCTCCAAAATACCCACATAACCCTAACATCTCTTTCGTCCATTTTTCCCTTTTCACGTTTGACATAGCAACTTCAGCACTTTTATCCAAACGCATAACTGCTTATTTTAAAAATAAGTTTCAGCACTTTCTAAAATACTTTTTTAAAGCTGCTTTTATTAAGCCCATCCAAACGGGCCCTTAAACCATGTGGTCCTAAATTAAAGTTATGTCAAATGTACAAAATTGTACTTTAATCTTGCGGACTTAATTATGCCACGTGGAAACTTGTTATAAAAAAATAAAAGATTATTCTTTTTTAAACAGACTAAAATTAAAAGAATATTATTCTTTTTTAAACGGTAGGAGTATTATTATTATTTTTTAAGATACATATAAACAGCCGGCCTGTAATAACAAATAGAGCTACATAAATTATCCAAACCCTGCCCCACATTTTTCAAAATAGAAAGCTTATAAATTGTCTCATCTTCCATTATACGTTAATTACTCATTAATTTCATGATTATATAACAATCAATCAGATCAAATCAAATTAACCAAACAAATTAAGGAAAACTCCAATACTATGAAGAACTCGTCAACTCATCAAGAAGTTGACCTTCAACAAAAACATCAAGAAAACGGTATAGGTCGATTTTATGAGTGTGTTTTTTGCAAAAGAGGGTTCAATACGGCTCAAGCTTTAGGCGGACACATGAATATTCATAGAAAAGATAGAATCAGAATAAACAGATCAAGTCGAATCAACGGGCCTTATCTGACATGTTTTCCGGGCCATACATCTACGGCTACTATAGGCCCGTTTGTGATGAACGGGCCTGATTGTGGATCCGAAGATAATAGGCCGCAGTGTCTTAATTTGTTAGGAGATGATTGGCGTATATTTCAATTTGGTGAAAATATGGAAAAGAATAAGGGGATATTAGAAGATGATTTGGATTTGGAGCTTCGATTAGGCCATGATCCTTAATTAATTGTAGTAATTAGTAAGTACGTTCATCATTAATGGTGCAGATATTGGTAAGTAGTATATATATTGTACTAAAAGTATATGTTTGTTTATCTGAAAATTATCCCAAACTATATATTAGGGTTTTTGTGTGATTAGGTAGTAAAGTATTATTTGTCAGTTCCCTATTTTTTACTCTGTATTACTAATAAATAAGAATTCAATTTTATGTTTTTGCAATTTCTTTCCATTGGATATATGTTAAGTTATTTCCTACTTTTTGTTGTTTGTGTTTTCCTAATCAAATATTTAACTATCTAGCTTCCTGTGTTCTCACTTTTTTATTTATTTATTTTCCACTCGATTTTGAAGCCTGTATTGAAACTTCGATTAAATCTGAATCACAGACTACATGGTCCATTTGGAGTGATACTCCCTATCGGAGTTTCTACGTACCCAAAATTCGAACGCGAAACCTCTTATAAGGGTGAAGCAACTCGACCAATGCATGACAACCCATGGTAGTGTTCTCACATTGAAGAATGCTACATTTTGCATTCAACTATCTAAAATTTGCTTATAAATATAGATTGTATAAGATCTTTGTATCTTAGGAAATGCTTAGCCTAGACATACTCCATTCTCCCGTTCTTTTCTTCTTATTATTATTTATTTTATTTTTTTGGCTACAAAAGATGTATTAATTCTGTTTCAATTTATTATTTTAGTTTTTTTTAGTCGATTAAAAAATAACGTATTTTTCCTTATTTGAAAGCTCTTTAATTGTAACATCCCAACACATTTAACACCACAAGATTTAAGGTAGTTTGGTACATTCTAGTATGAGAACAAGATTCAAATCATTCGATTCCTTTGATTGCTACTTTTAATGTGTTTTCTAATCTGCTTCTGTAAAGAAAGGAGAAAATCTTCAATTAAACAGCCTATGTTGATCACTTATAATAAGTAAGTGATTATCCTATTAAATTTTGTTAAAGTATCCATATTAGTGTAAAGAAAATTATACACGCACATACTTATCTGTTGCAGTAGGTAACTTTTTTTTTTTTTTAATTATTATTATTATTATTTTATGGTTCTTCGTAAATGCTTTGAAGTTTCGATGGATTTGAATTTGTATTGAGTAAGTCCTGTTAAATGACTCTTTATCCATTTCATTGATTAAGGATAGAGGCATCCTATATGAAATCCCGTATATATTCGATTTCTGAACGACACGATTATCTCTTGGTATAAACACCGATATATAATAACTATTAATCGGTGTTGGTACCAACCATTTTTTAAGAATATCAATATCACTTTTATGAAGGTGTGTCTGTAGAAATTCTTTGACCTTGTAGCATGGAAAATCCTTTAAACTTAGTAGTCCCTAAATCAATGTTGGGTCTCATTTATGTGAAGAAAATTTGAGACAATTGCATACACTAAGATAATTTATCAAAATATGTATATTCTTGTTCTCACTCTACCAAGTTAGTCTCATATCTCCAACTATGTAACTGTCACGCCCTGATCCTAGGTCTAGACGAAATAGACACTTCATGTTTTAATTTGTTTGAGTTGAGACAAATATTTCATATCATAAGCAAAGTTTTTTTAGAAAGAAAGAAATTTTATTTGTACGCTTTCATTTAAAGAAATGTCCAATAAAATAGAAAGTTTTGTTAACTTTACATTTATGAGTATACTAAACTCGTTTTTATGAAGCCTCTAAATATATAATGAATAAACTGTTTGACTAGGATAACGCCCCAAACATACCTATGACCAACTAAAGAAATTGAAATAAAAGTACCCTAAACTATATATAGAAGAACAAGAACTCAAGGGGTCGGCTTAGTTGTGTGTGTCATATATCATAGAGCTACAACAATTTTCTCGAGTAACTTTCACATGTAGCAAACATAAAAATTATATTTGTATGTTATAGTAATAGTTTGAATAATTGTGTAACATAATAAACATAAATATATATATTTCGCTATACGTATACAAAAGAAAGCAGTTGTATAATTTCGTTGTACATATACAAAAGATCAATTGTATAATATGTTTTGGTATACATATACAAAAAATCAGTATAATATGTGTTTGTATAAAGAGAGAAAGACAAAAGAAAATTGTGCAAGGAAAGATCGTATAATAATCACAAGTTTATATGATGAAAATATATGCATTTGTATCGTATTTACAAATTTTTCTCGATTTATACACACACAAACACAATGTATATATTTGTGTTTGTATAAAATGCAAAGAAGCGAGCGAGATCTTGGAGAGGGAAGAGAGGAGAATGTAAATATATGTATATAAACAAATTTCTCTCACTTTATAAAAACAAAAACACACAAATTATTCATTTGCGTTTGTATAAAAGTGAAAGAGGCGAGTGAGAGAACGAGAGTCACGAGCGAGATTCATCGCAAGAGACCTGATATAGCAACAGTTTGCTATTGGGTACAATTAAATCAAACTATGATTATAGCATTTAATTTAAATTAATAGTTCGTATTATATACAATTTTCCCAATTTTCTGTATGCCCACTAATACTATAAGATAAAAAACAAATTAAAAGCAGGAAGCACCAGTGGTCTAGTGGTAGAATAATTGATTTAGCAATTTGGGTTAGGACAATGATAATCAGAGATATTTCTTAATCTGAGGGGCTTTTAAGAAACACATTTTGAGGCCTTTTTCCGAGTTCATAAGGGAGTCATCTTTCGTAGGGAGCACTTTACCCGTAAGACTTTCCAGCATGAAGATTAGTCACGCCCATTTATTATGAACACTTCCATGCTTTATATTGTTAGTACAAAATTCTCATGTTCACGAAACACACAGAGTAATAGTTAACTTTGAAGTCAAGGTCATCTGCACTGGCTGAGCTAGAAATTCTATAAAGGATATGTAAAATTTAAATAAGCAATTACAAACAATTTTTCTTTTGTTTATCAATTTTAACAAAATTAGCTTACGAAAATACAATATGTTTAAGTTTGTGAGCATTCAATTATTAGTTCAAACATATTTTGACTTGTCCAATCCATTCCATCTGCAAATGAGACTGATATATGTTTGCTTAAATTGATCAATGAGAAATTGTCAATATTTATATATAGTCCTAATAAATAATTTCTCTTTTATGCGTTAGCTAATTAAATTTTTTTATAGAGGGACAAACACAGATATTGATTAAAATTTTGAGCTATGATTCGGTTTCTCTAGCTTCCCTTATGACAAAGGATCGTTAAAAGGTTTGCTGCCTTTCATAAATGACAAAGGTGTGTTGCGCAACGTAACGTAATATAATATATTATTCGATCCATTCAAAAATATCAACAGGTATATGTAAATTTTTTCAAAATTAGTATATTTTTGATAAATTCAACAGGGGTGCGGCAATCAAAAGTGAAAACAAAAAAGGCATAGGAGTGATCTCATGATAATATTTTCTTTCTTACTCACCAAATACCAGATCACCTTAATAACAAAATCACTTGTTTCTAAAAATATATTTTCCACAATTTCCTACACACCCTCAATTAACTTTTTAGTTAATCGGAGGTCATATTTATGTTTGCACAGATTTAATGGGCATTTGGGAATTCATAAATCACAAAACTTCAAATTCCAAAGGTCTTTAATGAATGTATAATACCAAGAGGTTGATATTCCGTTGGAAGAAAAAGTGATCTTGGACCTAATTAATGAGGTTATTTGTTAAAATCAAATAAAACAAAATAGGGCAACTTTCACATATAGCAAACAAAAAAATCATATTTGTATGCTATAGCAAACTTTGCATAATTGCGCTCCATAGCAAACATAAAACTGTATAATTTGCTATACATATACAATTGTATAATTCGCTGGCCTATTTCGCTGCAATTGTATAATTTGTTTTGTATACAGTTGAATCTAAAATGTATGTATATTGCATAATTATAAGTGTACAGCAAGAAGATATATGTTTTTCTCTCTTTATACAAAAACAGAAACACAATATATATACTTCTGTTGTATAAAGTTAGAGAAAATTGCATTTCACTGCAATTGTATAATTCGCAATTGTATAATTCGTTGGCCTTTTTCTCTGCAATATTTGAAGTAAAATGTTTGTAAATTGTATAATTAAGTGTATAACACGAAGATATACATTTTTGCATGTGTATATACAATTTTCTCTCGCTTTATACAAAACAGAAACAAAATTATACACTTCTGTGTATAAAGCGAGAGAGGCGAGCGAGAATGGAGAGTGGCGAGCGAGATTTTTGGGAGAGAAATGCTGGCAAATTTTAGCTAATGTTTGCTATGGAGCACAATTAAATCAAACCCTAGCTATTCTATTTAATTTAGGTTAATAGTTTGCTATTATATACAATTTTCCCAACAAAATATGACATTTCATTTAATTGAAACCTAATTAAGTGTTCTTTTCCCTAAAGTTAAAAGACGTTAATTAAAATTTAATAAAATATTTATATTTAATTTAATGAATAACATATGAAAAAATATATATATATATATATATATATATATATATATATATATATATATATATATATATATATATATATATATATATATAATTTCTTGATTTGATTTGATTATTTTTTAAATTATTTTAGTAAAAGATTAAAACCAAACCAAATTATATTGATTTTTAAAATTTAAACTATAACTTGATCAAACAACATCAAATATTGATTGATTCAAATTGCGATTCAATTTGAATTTTAACTATAATCATGAATAAGCCCAATTGTATCCAAGTGTATATCTAATGTATTCACCATGTGTTCACCTGAACCAACAGATTTTGACTTAAATTATGTTCTATGATAAAAATATTTCATTAAATATGTACAAATATAACTTTCTTTAGTTCCATAGATTGTGCTACAAATCTATGTTTGACTTTTATATATATATATATATATATATATATATATATATATATATATATATATATATATATATATATATATATATATATATATATATAATGTAATTTTTCGATGAACGATACACATGATATTATTATAACTCTAGTCCTAATACTACATGTACATCGCACTCCAGAATCTCCCACAAGGGATTTCAAGTATAGCTATATATGGATTTATCGCAAATGATTAAATTAAATATTATTTTAAATATCTCATTATTTCATGAATTTTATATTTGAATTATTGATTCTAAAAAAAAAAGCTCTAAATTACCATGAGCTCATTATGCCATGTGAAATCATTTAAATTTTTTTTTTTTTCATGTTCCACACATCTCCCATCAAATTACCTCAAATTGTTTGTCACATATATATTCAACTAAAGAATTTTTTAATATAATAATTCGTCAGAAAAATAAATTTCGAAAAAAGAATGAAAATGAAATAAAGCCCAGTTTGAAAGTCAAAATTCAAAAGCATCACCACCACGTGTCATTAGATAAAATCAAAGAAAAACTAATTATTATTTTTTTTATATGAGAAAGCAAACAAATTTTATTTAGAAGCAGCAGTTCCCAGATGCGGCGTTCGGCGGGAAATTATTTAAAAAATTTAGAAAGATGGAAAAATTATTTTAATCTACTTTTAAATAATTAAAACGTAACGTTCAATATTAACATTTAACAACATGACAAATTATTGTGGGCCCTCTTCTTTGTCACCACGACTAGCAAAATTAAAGCTGGTAAACAAACACTAAAATAAAAAAAAGATTTGGGCTTTTCTACATCAATTGGAACTAATATAATAATGCAAATAAGAAACTTAACAAATCAATAATATATACACACTCAAGCTATAAAATACAAAAAAAGAAAAAGATTTATTTAATCGTTTGGTACGTAGAATAAGATTATATTATTGGGTTTAATTTGATATAAGAGCTTAGTGTCATGTTTGGTTAATGGTATATATAAACCAAACATGGTGTAAATTGAGTACCAAACATAATTATGAGAAGTCATATTGACGTAATACATAAATATAATTTTTAACTTGATTTAATTTTAAATGTATGTCTTTCTATTTTGGATGTGTACAATATAAACATAAATTTGTATAAAGTTAAACAAGTAGATATATGAATCTTACATGACATAACATGCTTAGGACACCATGTAAGACACAAATTACCATGTACGATATCACATAGGATGTGTGCGTCTATTTGTTCAACTTTATATGAGTTTAAGTATCAACAATTATGCGCTATCAAAATTAAAGGACATAAATATAAATTGAGACCAAATTAAAAAAACATGTTTAATGAATTATTTCCGATCATATTTTCCACTTAGAATTATCTTATACCATACCTCAGATAGAATAAGTTAATTTAAAAATTATAATCCCAAACTGATTTGATCTCCATACAAAATTATCCTCTAAAATAAAAGATGTGATATTTCTAGTTTTTTTTTTTTTTTTGAAAAATTTCCTTATTAATTTTTTTGGACTCCACCACTATACATAAAAAGAGAAAGCAATTCCCCAAAAATAGAATCAATATCTTAAAAGTTCACTCAACTTTGAAAAAAATTATCTAGTAAAATTGTTAAATATTATTTAATATAAAAAAATCACTTAATTTAGACATTTATATCAATAAAATCACTCAACTCAATTTATCATTAAAAACATTAACATAGATAAATAAATTATTTTTATGCCATGTAAATATGCACTCCAAAAGTTTTTAAAGAAAAGCATCGAGATTTTTTTATGAATTAATAATTATATTACGATATTATTATAAATTAAAATGTAATATGATGAGCTTTATCCCAAAAAAAAAGAAAAGAAAAAGACGAGAGAGAAAAAATCCGTAAAAAATTGTCATGACAAATAATTGGGAAGTACATAATTTTTATCGTATAAAAAAATATATATATACGTTGGCTTAATAACTGCAACTCTACAAATATTACTCTGTTGCGGCCATTAAATTATTAAAAAGAAAATTGACGTTCATCCTCCTACCAATTTAAAGTGCATAAAAAGATTATACTAATATTTATTTTACTAATTAAATTTATTCTTAAAATTTATATATTTATTTTGCTATGTCAACTTTTTTAATAAAATTAATTGAGTGTTTTTGATAGATACAAATGCATAAATCGGATGATTTATTTATATAAAGCATAGTTTGATGACTTAACTAAATAAATTATTAAAGTTGAGAATGATTTTATTGATATAAAAATATAAATTAATAATTTTATTTAGGGATAATGCCCAAGTACCCCCTCAACCTATACCCGAAATCTCAGAGACACACTTATACTTGTTTACGTCCCTAATCTTTCGAAATAGGGCGAAACGTCGCGGCAACTCAGAAAATAAATTAATTGATTCAGTTTTAACAAAGTTTTAAAAATAAACGAGTTTTAAAAAGAGTCGCCACCTAATTTTAGGAAAACTAGGAAACCTATTATTAATCTACGCAACCAATTCGATTCTAGGTAAGGGGTTTAAGTTATTCCGAAGGAAAGGGGTTAGGCACCCTTCGGAATCCACAATTGTGGTTCCCGATTGAATTCATTTTTTTTTTCAAATTGAGGAAGAATATAAAATAATGTACAGATATAATAAACATGCAATATTCAAAATAAAACAAAATAATAATCGGCCTAAGATTTGCCTAACGTCAATATAATAATAATAATCGGACAAGATAATGAAATAAAGTACGATTCGAACTTCATTCAAATAATTCGAGGAGAAGCACCTCCGGGTACCTGGTTCTGGGCGGCGAACCGGAACTACGAGTTTGAAGAAGACGACTCCACCTCTTCAACTCGAAAAAACCACAAAACACTTTAAAATTTTGAACTATGGGAACCAAGAATTCTCAAAATTTTATGAGTATTCTTTGTTTTCCCCTCCAAATCCTTCCTAAAATATTGAATGAAGTGGGTTTATATAGAAACCCAAAAATCCTCAAAAAGGGTAAACTACCAATTTGGGACTATTGCAAAATTGAAAATTGTTTGAGAGACAATGTGGGAAAGGTTTTTTTTTCTTTTTTTTTTATTTGACTCAAAATGTATGAATTTTAAAATCATTGGACAAAGCTTCAAAATCACGAATTTTTAAAATGTTAGGCCAAAATTGGGTGTCAACAGCTGTCCCTTTCGTTGTGTATGATTGATGAAAGAAATCGTGGACAACGAAAATTGACAAACCCAATTTTGACCGAACACATGACCTTTGTAGAGAAGTGCGGTTGCATTTGGTGGAAGTCAATCCCAGACCTGTCTCCAAAAGGTTCTATGATGCGTTGGATCCTTGTCGAAGTAGTTTGCACCTGTTTTTTTTTTTTTTTGATTTTTTCCTTCTCTTTTTTTTTTTGATTTTTTGATTATTTTTTTTTAAAAGAAATTCATCCTTTCAAATGCTCTTGACAAAGACTGAGATAAAACTTGTCATCTTAAAATGCAGTTTAAATGGGAGACAGTATTTTTCACCGCGTCGACACTCAATTTCTCTCCTCGGCATTTAACGTCAGTTGACGTTGAGGGATAAATATTCCTTTGAGATGCACGATTCTTTTTCTAGCAGTGCATGATTGCTTGCAGGGCATGAATATCTTCTTGCGATATGTAAACTTTTGCGAGGAATTAAATCTTCTCGCGATGCATAAAATTTTGCGAGGGATGAAATCTTCTCGCGATGCATGAATTTTCTGCGAGGTATAGAATCTTCTCGCGATGCATGAATTATCTGCGAGGTATGAAATGTTCTCACGATGCAGGAACATTGACTCGCAATGCATGAATACTAACTCGCAATGCTTTAATTAACTCTCGATGCATGAATTGACTCTCGATGCATGAATATGAACTCGCAATGCATGAATTTTCTGCGAGGTATGAAATCTTCTCGCGATGCATGAATTTTCTGCGAGGTATGGAATCTTCTCGCGATGCATGAATTATCTGCGAGGTATAGAATCTTCTCGCGATGCAGGAATATTGACTCGCAATGCATGAATATTGACTCGCAATGCATGAATTAACTCTCGATGCATGAATTGACTCTCGATGCATGGATATGAACTCGCAATGCATGAATTTTCTACGAGGTATGAAATCTTCTCGCGATGCATGAATTTTCTGCGAGGTATGGAATCTTCTCGCGATGCAGGAATATTGACTCGCAATGCATGAATTAACTCTCGATGCATGAATTGACTCTCGATGCATGAATATGAACTTGCAATGCATGAATTTTTTGCGAGGTATGAAATCTTCTCGCGATGCATGAATTTTCTGTGAGGTATAGAATCTTCTCGCGATGCATGAATTTTGACTCGCAATGCATGAATATTGACTCGCAATGCATGAATTAACTCTCGATGCATGAATTGACTCTCGATGCATGAATATGAACTCGCAATGCATGAATATTAACTAGTGATGCATGAATTTTCTGCGAGGTATGGAATCTTCTCGCGATGCATGAATATTAACTCTCGATGGATGAATATGAACTCGCAATGCATGAATTTTTTGCGAGGTATGAAATCTTCTCGCGATGCAGGAATATTGACTCGCAATGCATGAATATGAACTCTCGATGCATGAATTTTCTAGTGGTGCATGAATTAACTCTCGATGCATGATCTTCTGCGGGGTATGAATATCTTCCCGCAATGCATGAATTTTCGTGATGCATGATTTTTAATGAGGCCTGGATGGCTCGATAATGTTCCAACTGTAACGAGGTGGATGGCTCGATAATGTTCCAACTGTAACGAGGTGGATGGCTCGATAATGTTCCACTGTAACGAGGTGGATGTCTCGATAATGTTCCAACTGTAACGAGGTGGACGGCTCGATAATGTTCCAACTGTAACGAGGTGGACGGCTCGATAATGTTCCCAGAACAGGTGGATGTCTCGATAATGTTCCAACTGTAACGAGGTGGACGGCTCGATAATGTTCCAACTGTAACGAGGTGGACGGCTCGATAATGTTCCAACTGTAACGAGGTGGACGGCTCGATAATATTCCAACTGTAACGAGGTGGATGGCTCGATAATGTTCCAACTGTAACGAGGTGGACGGCTCGATAATATTCCAACTGTAACGAGGTGGATGGCTCGATAATGTTCCAACTGTAACGAGGTGGATGGCTCGGTAATGTTCCACTGTAACGAGGTGGATGCTCGAAAATAGTCCAACTTCAAATGAATTTTTGAGATCCTCTCAAAAATTCTGTCCCAGTTTCCATTATGAAGAGAAATGGAAATCTTACTGGGTATATGACCGAGCCGTTGTGGCGCCTACGTATCCCATTGGAGCAGGAATCAGGTCAAACGTAGTTCCCCTCTTGTGGATGATGAGTCTTTGCAAAGAATCTGAAAGATTATCAGTAGAAAATGCACAATATGAACATGATGGAATATGCAAATGGTATTCCTTGCTATATTCAAAGCCTAAAACAAGACATATCACATTTTGGGTATGGACAACCCAATGAAGTAAAATAGGCGTCTCACACATATAAGATTAACTTAATGACACCTTTTTATAATGAACCACTCAAAAGACAATTTTTTTTTTCAAAAATAAAAGAAATGTGAGGAGATAGTCAAATCTTCACCACGATTGGTACCAACAGTTAGGATTGCAGGTAAATCTCCCATTCTTTCTTTCCTTTTTTTTTTTTTTTTAAGATTGAATTAAGGTAATTCCTACAGCTTCAAGTGGTACCTCAAATATACTTAAGGATTGACAAGATCCGTTCATCTTGTTTCAAACAAAGGTTTTGAATTGTATCAATCTTCATGTTTCAAGTGCACTCACGACAAAGGCTAGTCCTATCTCACACATATTTGAAACATTTGATTATAGGACATTTTCAAAATGCACTCACACTCACAAGAATGTTCAATGCACACAACTGTGATACCATATGCTTGACCCTTATGTAGATCTCCACTAATGTGAGAACATTTGGAATGAGATCATGTAGGGCTTGTAATTGGCTTGTAACGTAGGCTTAGGGATGGGTAGGATATTTATTTGAGATAAAAGTGACTGAATTTCTCCTTGAGCATCACACAAAATTTGTTCTCTTAATGATTGGTACGCCTTGGGCGTTAGATACTCTTCATTGTTCTCCGCCATCTCGAATTCTTTTGAATTCTCATTTTTAACGCTTTTCCCTTCCCTTCTTTTTTTTCTTCTGAGCATTTTTTTTAGCTTTTTTTTTTCTCTTCTTCTTTTTTCTTCTTTTGAGTCCTTACTCCTTGGAGCTTTTCTTTTATTCACTTATTCATTATAATAATTTTCCTTTTTGTTGGAATATTTTCCAACCTTTCTTTGTTTCCACTTTTTTCTTTCTCTTTTTCTCTAGAGTCTTTGCTTCCTTGATTTTGAGAGACTCAATATCTTTGCTTTTTGAAATTTCAAAAATTGATCTCTTTTTATAATTTGCACATTCTTTGTGCACTCAAGAAGGTTGGGCCAAGAGAGGATAGTGCTCGTAAGCACTCAAAAGGGTAGTGGTTAAGATGTGGTTGTCCAAATGAAGGTTTTAGGCTCAAAATGGGAAAACTAGGGATTAATGTAATTTGGTAGGCTTTGAAAGGCACAATCGGGTCAAAAAAGGCCTACAATCCTTTCTCAAACCAAATATTACTCATGATTTCGCCTCGAAAAACATTCAAGTCAAGTTCTAGATCAACAATGTAACACAATTGAACTTTGATCGAAATCTCACCACACAATGCACATGAAACATAAGGTTAGTTTTATTCTTATCTTGATTGAATGCAAGAGAATTTTCAAGCATCACAAAAGTACAGATAAGAGGTACCACGAGAATCTGTAGTTTACCGCAAAGTCAGTCTTTTCCATCATATCGAATATATTTACATGCTCTTAACCATATAGGTCCCGACCGAGTTGAAGACATGACTGTAACAGTATGTACAAACAATTTTTTTTTGAAAATGATTACCGAACCCGAGAAAGGCTGCCTACGTATCTCATTAAAATGAGAATCAGGTACGCGTAGTTCGGCCAGATATGACTGGGAAAATATACACAAATAATTTTTATAATTTTTTCTTTTAAAAGATTATACCGAACCCAAGAAGGGTTGCCTACGTATCTCACCGAAATGAGAATCAGGTACGCGTAGTTCGACCAGATAAGACATATAATAATTTAAAGATTTAGACAACTCAAAGAAATTCCTAGGTCTAACGCCACTGAAATTCGTAATCATGAAGTGTTTTTTTTAAAAAAAAAAAAATTTTCCGTACCAATATGTTTATAACCTCTTAATCGTCAATATTTAACTGTCTGTTGAATGTAACATACGAATTTGTACAGTAATGATTTGTTGTACTCTTTTTGGATGTTTTCTTAGACCTTTGTCTCCTTCCAAATTTCACGAGATCCAAACACTGTTATGACCATCCCCGACTGATGTCGGGGACGGTATTCCTACAAAAATATGAGAAATATGTGAGAGCAGGACCGTCATGCAAAATAATAATAAAAATAAGTGGATGCGACCTCATAGTCAAATACTCCCCTGATTTATCGTGTTTTGACTTGCTATTAATGTCTTGTGAAATACAAGAACTCGAATTTTGTTAATCCTCTTGTCTCTTGCGACTTCGGACAAAAAATAATTTTGGAATTTGAACATAAATTAATTTTTCGCTGTAAAGAAGAACAACTCAAAATGTAAAAGTGTTAGTTCTGTACATAATGAATAATACAAAATATTACACGAGAAATGAATTAAACACATAAACATTGTTTTAATTAAAGACAAAATAAAACATATCACATAGCATACAAACAATTATTGCGCGTCCTATACGAATATGTGACCCTTTATGCCTAGGGTAGGCCTATCGATTTGAAGGATGTATACGTCATTTGAAATATTTCATTGCTCCAAAACTCAGATTTATACAAATTTTATGAATAAAACCTAATGGGAATACATAATAGGGGAAATGTATACAAAATAATCAGTCCCACGCAGGGGTACGATCCTAAACTATGCCCCCATGAAAGATCCTTCTGCTTTCTTGGTTTGTTGTAATCTTCGGATGTCAACATCTTCGACTAGGAGTAGCTTGTGAAGCTCTTTCTTTAACCTAAGCAAACTATAATTTAATCCTTAACCTATGAGACAATGATTTTCTCAAACAACGTATACATCCTTCAAATTACACACAATTGTGATCGTCCTTTTAGGCTAGAAGCCATTATGGACTCAAGGTGGTCTTTCTGGTGGACACAACACGCCTTGGGTGTTGGTCATCTTAGGCTGATGCTTAAATTCGGAATTGGTTTTGCTCTATCCTAGGATGACTAGAGTTGGTTTAGAAATGACGGTTACCCGAGTCGGACAGACAACGGGGTGAAGCTAATAAACGACGTTGGATGACCGCAAGCCAACTATTCGTTTATTACTTCCAAAGATTAGACTGTGTGTTTTTCTGAAGGAAGTCGTGGTAAGCCACGTAACTTCCTTTGTCCTAATGCAAACTAATTGTCATTTGACGAAAATTATGCCATGAAATGCAATAAAAAATATATACACAATAAAATAAATAATGAATAAATACAGTAAACAAATAATAAGCAAAATATAAAAATACAAAGTATAAGATAACAATAGAATAAAAATTTCCTCAATTTGAAAAAAAAAATAATTAAATTCATATTGGTTAAAACCTCTAAACTTCCCAGCGGAGTCGCCATTCTGTTTACGTCCCTAATCTTTCGAAATAGGGCGAAACGTCGCGGCAACTCAGAAAATAAATTAATTGATTCAGTTTTAACAAAGTTTTAAAAATAAACGAGTTTTAAAAAGAGTCGCCACCTAATTTTAGGAAAACTAGGAAACCTATTATTAATCTACGAAACCAATTCGATTCTAGGTAAGGGGTTTAAGTTATTCCGAAGGAAAGGGGTTAGGCACCCTTCGGAATCCACAATTGTGGTTCCCGATTGAATTCATTTTTTTTTTCAAATTGAGGAAGAATATAAAATAATGTACAGATATAATAAACATGCAATATTCAAAATAAAACAAAATAATAATCGGCCTAAGATTTGCCTAACGTCAATATAATAATAATAATCGGACAAGATAATGAAATAAAGTACGATTCGAACTTCATTCAAATAATTCGAGGAGAAGCACCTCCGGGTACCTGGTTCTGGGCGGCGAACCGGAACTACGAGTTTGAAGAAGACGACTCCACCTCTTCAACTCGA
This sequence comes from Solanum arcanum, assembly GCA_027789145.1. Classification (NCBI taxonomy): domain Eukaryota; kingdom Viridiplantae; phylum Streptophyta; class Magnoliopsida; order Solanales; family Solanaceae; genus Solanum; species Solanum arcanum. Next base: position 70,461,987 of record CM050941.1, read on the forward strand.
AAAAACCACAAAACACTTTAAAATTTTGAACTATGGGAACCAAGAATTCTCAAAATTTTATGAGTATTCTTTGTTTTCCCCTCCAAATCCTTCCTAAAATATTGAATGAAGTGGGTTTATATAGAAACCCAAAAATCCTCAAAAAGGGTAAACTACCAATTTGGGACTATTGCAAAATTGAAAATTGTTTGAGAGACAATGTGGGAAAGGTTTTTTTTTCTTTTTTTTTTATTTGACTCAAAATGTATGAATTTTAAAATCATTGGACAAAGCTTCAAAATCACGAATTTTTAAAATGTTAGGCCAAAATTGGGTGTCAACAATACTATACTAAGGTCCTATTACCCCCCTGAACTTATTTTATTAATAATTTTTTACCCCTTTTTAGCTTACGTGGCACTATCTTGTGGGCCCAACGATGGTTGACTTTTTTTTTCGAACTAGTGCCACGTAGGCTAAAAAGTGATTGAAAATTATATATAAAATAAGTTCAGGGGGGTAATAGGACCTTAGTATAGTATAAGTGTGTCTCTGAGATTTCGTGCATAGGTTGAGGGGATACTTGAGTATTTTCCCTTTTATTTATATAAAATAAAATTTAGTAACTTTACTAGATAAATTCTTAAAGTTGAGTGATCTTTTGAGATATTAACTCCCAAAAATAAAACATATGACTTGACAAATAAACTAATATTTTGAACAATATCTTTTTACTTTTGGTATAAAATTTAAAACTTTTTCTTAGTAGTCCTTCTCTTCCACTTTGCTCAACAATAATGATAGATGTTTAACATTAAAAGAAACAAATTGAATATATATAGGCACATAAACTTTAAAGTAATATAATTTGTGATTTACATTCAATGTTGTAACTTATTACATTTTATTTTATCTTTTTAAAAATAATCTACATTACTTATAAAAAAACATAAAAACTCAATAATTTCATTCTGAAATATATAAGATCATAAATTTCAAAAATCTCGATTAATATCGCAAAAGCCATAACAAAAATGTCCCCTAATAACCCTACACACATACCTTATATTGTCCCCTTACATTTGACACTCCTTATAAAAACTCCCTACAAAGTCCACTATTAGCCCCACCTTAATTCACACTTGCACCATTTCCTAGTTTGTTCGTGTGCTTTATCTTCATTTTCATCTTCATCTTCGTCTAATAATATTATGTCTAGTACTGGGACAGGTTCATCACCTTGCGGCGCATGTAAATTTTTGCGCCGCAAGTGTGCTGTTGATTGTATTTTTGCTCCCTATTTTTGTTCAGAACAAGGTCCTGCTAGATTTGCTGCCATACATAAGGTGTTTGGGGCTAGTAACGTTTCCAAATTGTTGTTACACGTTCCTGTCCCCGATCGATGTGAGGCTGTTTTTACTATTGCTTATGAAGCTCAAGCTAGGATCAAAGATCCTGTCTATGGTTGTGTTGCACATATTTACTCCTTACAACAACAGGTAACTTTTGATACGCGATTTTCGTTGCTGGTTAGAGTTATACATGCAAAATTTTCATGTTAAAATATGTGAAATTAGGTGTCAGATCCCAAAAGGATTAGAATTGTCCACCGATGCCCTGCTCTGATACCATGTGAAATTAGGTTTAACGCCTAACTCACACTCCAAAAGCTAGCTTAAAGGGAGGAAGATTGCCCAAGACTTATAAGGAGTTCACTCATTTCATTAACCACCGATGTGGGACTTTTGTTAATTTTTTAACAAAATATACTTCTAGTTAATGGAATTAGTTATTCATACATAATCATGGTGTTTTATTGGATATTAATAGTACATAAATTAACTTGTATGTTTATGCATGTTTTATTTCCGTGAAATTGTCAAATTAGTTTAAAATTTAGTAAATTTTTTAAAATTCAAGAGAATTGTTGAGATAATTTTTCTTCTTTTCATGTTTATCGGGTGTTAATTACTTTACAATTTGTAGGAGAATATAGTACTTTGGGAATGATCAGAAGGGTAATATATAGTTAAAAATAAATTAAAGTTTATAAGTATTGCATAGTGGAACATAATTTCTTCTTTTTTTTTCATGAAGTATTTTCCTTAGTACCTAGCTAATATATTACACTCCCTCAAATTTGAATTTTGTTAAATTTGTTAGGTAGCATATCTTCAAGCTCAACTTATGCAAGTGAAGACTCAGCTGGCACAAAGTTTACTCAACAATTCAAGAAATTCAGAAAATTTTTATCCTCATCAATGGTCCAACAACAATATGACATCATCTTTCCAACCTAGTAATAACAATAATAATAATCCAACACATACTATGAATTCAAATTCATCACCACAAAGTTCACTTGAATCGATTGATCATTATAGCGATGGAATAAATAATAATAATAATAATAATATGCCAGAGATTCAAAGCCGATTAGATCAAGTGTTTTATCATCAAGCGGCCTACACTAGTAATAGTAGTAGTAATAGTAATAGTAATAGTAGGAAGAGGCCTTCTCAAACTGAGTTGGGTGAACTTCAAGCATTGGCTCTTAGGATGATGAAAAACTAATTAATAATAATTAGTAGTTTAATTTCTTTTGTTTAATCTTAAATCATGTGTACATAGACTATGAGAGAGAGAAGAAACTTTTGATCCATATTATGTTAATCAAGAGCCTACAAAGGAGGCTTTTTTTTTGTCCAAGGAGATATATAACTATATTATTGCAAAAATTGAACTTTTATTTTCTTTGTTCTTATTTTTATTTCATAGAATGAATGTGAGATTATTATATTATTTATTTATTTATTTATTTATATGTATATAGAATTTATTTTGTTTTTATATGTATATACAATAGATTAGTTAAACTTATGAAAACTTTATTTAGATTCACTCCAAGTTAGCTCCTAATTACTATTATTTTCTGCTTGATCAACTATACCTTTGAAGTTTGCTACATGTATCTTTTTTAATTAATTTTTTAATTTTGTTAGGTGAAAAGTGTATATCAGAGTTATTTTTTGTATCACAATAGGGATATTGCGTAAAGTTAAAAGATATATCAAATGATTTTTTCTTACAAAAATACTGTTTTAAAAACATGGTCATTATAAATCTGTAATCTCCATGAATCTAATTAGTTATCTACTTTTGAATTGATATTCCTATTAAGAAAACAATAATTGACATTGTGATGAGTTTACGGTTTTACTCTTTATTAATTATGAATGGATGGATTTAAAAAAAATCTATTTTTTTCAAAGTAATTAATAGAGTGTGTAATAAGTAAATGAATTTTCATTTCTTGATTTATTAAAATAGATAAATAATTAGCGATAACTAATAAAAGAAAAAGTGAACAAATAATTAAATATCGAAAATTATAAAATATGATTTATACGAGGTGGTCTTTGACTAATGAAAGAAGGTAATAATCCCTTTTGACATTTTTGGAAGAGGTCTAGGAATTTGAGCTGTACTGATTATGATATCCTTATTTAATTTAATAAATTTTATACTCACTGCTCTTTATTTGCATCGACAAAGGATAAGAAGACTTCAATTTCATTCGTTTCTCGAAGAGATCAACAATTTAATAAATTAAACAATAAAAAGTCTACCTTCCTGCTAATTCCTTTGCCAGAAATAATTAAATTCAGAATGTGTGATCTATGTTTCACGTATAATAAATATATCTCAAATTATTATAAATAGTATTCAGATATTTTTAAGATATTCATGTTTTTGTTGTTTAAAAATTAAAGTATATGTATATATTTTTTTACGTATCATAATCTTATTTGTAGACTCGACAGAAAAGATTTCATCATGTCATGTCCCTGTTTAGTTTTTTGTTAGAGTGAAGGGTGTAGATGTTCTAATATTTGGAGACAAATACATTAATGTCCCAAAAATATGACGAATGATATATGCATATCGTTTTACTATAGTTCGGAGATATATTATCCTCTGTCCCATACATAAATTAATTTTATTTACATGTCGTTTGATAAAATTATTACGTTCAGTATCATTCAGTATGCAGAGTGAGAATAATAAAAATATTTTATAAAAATTATTTAATAATCACCCCCTATATATTTATAGAACAGAGCAATTTTAAAATTAAATATCACAAATCAAATATAGAACAAAATTAGTTACAAATTTTACCTCAAAATTATTATATTTATATCATGTATCAAAATGCTCCAAGATTCTTAACGTGACAATACATGCAAACTGAAGAATAGACCCTCTAAGGTACATTGATGGAGTAATAAAATAGGATTGGCTGAATACATTATTTGACAACAATTTTTTTCCTTAGATATTTAAATTATGATATGTTCTAATTAAATATTTGAGTATTATTATGTTTATATTAGACACTTCTCTCTATATATAATATAATATATCAAATATTGAATACTTTTGGATGTATATTTATTAAGAAATTTGGTTTCTTAATAAGTTGAGTTCTTTGATTAAGTATGGCAAAAACGAGCTAATGAAGATGACACTACTTGTCATGATTGTGCAAATATATGAGGAACTCATTTTTTAAAATTGTTTCCAATTCTTTTGCATAAAACCTTAGTGACAAAATTTTAAAAATTTAATAGTTTTAAGGGCTGATTTCTTTGAAATTAGGAATTCAAAACTTATGTATGTTAACATATAAGTCAAAATAGGTGAGTTCAATTAAATCCATATTAAAAATATGAAGTTGATCGAAATTGTTTAAGTATAGCGATAACTCTTTTGACCTGATTCGACATTATTATTTACTTTGATTTGATTTTTGTTTACCTAATAGGTCCCCCTTGGCGAGTATTTTTTTTGAACTTGCAATGTGTATGGGCAAAATCTATTTTTTTCCGATGCATATAATTTGATGATTTTATCATAAGCAATAAGAAATTTATTCATCTATGTATCTAAATAAGTGTATGTATGAAAAATTGACCATTTGATACTTTTTTGATTATGTGAAAAAGTAATATTAATTTTCATTTGAATTTGAACTAAATATAAAAACTAAAAATATTAGTATATAATATGAATTGAGGGTACAAAAAATCATGATTCATTTATTCTGAAAGGTCACACGTTTGAGATTAAAAGTATATCTACTTAATTAAAGGGTCCCTCTTGCCTTTAATTGATGTTTAATTAAGTTGGTTTACCTAACATTAAGTACTATTTTTATAATTTTAATACCCATGATTATATGCAACTGTATTCGAATTTTTAGACAACTTGTCCCCTTAATTAACTGCATTTTGTCTGCATCGTCACCAAATTACGTTCTAATAGCAATTTAAATCAAACTAATTCTCTTTAAAAATCATTTAGTTGAAACATCACATTGTGCATTTAATTACTACTAATAACATTTTGGAGTATATGAAGTTTTTTTTTCTAAAACATTATCGTAAGTAGACAAAATAAGGTTCAAAAACTCTTCCAATTTATCGAAAATGATGTGTACTATAGTATTAACATCTACGAATAAAAAAAATTAAAATTATATTAAATGCTGAAGAAAAAAAATAAAGTTCGATCGAATTTAATAACTTAATATATTTATATTAAAAAATTTATTAAATACTTAAAATTATTGTTATAAAATCTAGAATCGATAAAATTAAAATACTGATTTTGATTCTAATGAATGTGATGGATCTAGTGATGACCAACTTTCCAAAGACAAAAACAGAAAAAACAAGAAATGAGTTTAGTTTAATTTAATTTAATTAAATTAATTAGATCAATCATATCAGGTATACTTCGAGCCCATGACCAAAAGTCTTTATAAAATAAAAAATGAGACAATTTATTAGTCAAGCTGCACGTAACACAATTTTCAAACTTCATTTCGGCGTTAAATAATTGAAACAAGATAAAAAGGGTTTGTTTTAAAAATTTAATAAAGTTACTTATAATATATAATTTATGTTCAAACACCGTAGTAGACTCCATTAATTGCATTTAGAAAAGTAATTATTCGTTGATACTATTAGTTTAATTAAGTACACGATGGGTGGGGGCTCTTTAGTTAGATTATATTTCTAATTTCATGTTCAATAAGAAAAAGTTCTTTTCTAAAAGTTGTAACAGTGACCAAGAAAAAGAAAGATGACCAGATAAAGTAATCCAACTCATTACAATTAGTATTACTATTATTATTATAAATATTTTAGCTAATATGCAATGTATAATGATAGTATAAACTATGTACTACATAATCGATGCGTATATACTATATACTTATAATAATTATTTTTTCTCCGCACCTCGAAAGACAAAATCAGAATTTTGAACTTGAGACACTGGTCACCTGAGAGAGTTGTATGAATTGTAATAGCTATGCAAGTGAATATTTTTAGTAGATTTGACTAGAAATGTTTAAAACCCTGCAACTAATATACGTATACATTTAATAGGTGTTTAGACGATATGATTTTGTATTTAAAAATAGTATTTGAGAGTACTTAGAAGTGAAGTCCTTTTGGAGCACTGGAAATAAAATTAAAGTTTTATGAGTAAAAACTTGTAAATTTTTTTAATTTCAAACTTCAAATTTAAAATTAAAATAATACTAGTCTAATTTAATATAAAAATAATTATTTTGAAGCAAAATCCATGGTCAAACGAAGTCTTAATTCCATCCTTTTGCTTTATTTGGGTCAATGAATGTCCTTTCAAGTTGAAAGAGAGGAATCTGTTATGCTGTTTTAACTGATTTCATGCTGGTGGAAATTAACATTATACTATAAAGTATAAAGTGTTGAATGCACCATTTTATTTTCGAGTCAAACAAAGGAATAGAGGGAAAAAAAATAAAAAAAAATAAAAAGATGTGTGATACTTTAGGTTATAAAGAAAGTCAAAAGTTTAAGACACTATTTAACGGGACATCTAGTGAAAAGGTAATAATCTCTCTTCAATTCTAGGATAATTAAGATCTTTATTTTATTGTCTGTTATATGCTATAAAAAATAAAGATAATTTTGTGTAAATTATTAGTTTTATTTCAGAATTTTCAACGGCCTTAAAATTTTTTTCTACTGAACTAACTAAACTTAGATATTCCTTCGATATACTCTCGATGTGTAATACGACACAATAAGTGGTCTCAAACTCTTGTACATTACATAAAAAATGAGCTTTAGTGATAATTAATTAACAATTACCGCTAAATATATATTTTTATCGGCAATTAACACTCTTTGTATATGTTTCTAAAGACTTTATGACATTAAATCTAATGACACTTAACTACTGCCTGTAAAGACTTTAGCTCCCTTTATTAATGTATCTATTTATTACCGCTAAAAATTATTTTTGTTGTAGTGGTGGGAGCATGGAGTTTTTAATAAAAATATAGAGAAGTGTTGAAAACACCTTTAAATTTGACGAGAATTTAGAGGTACATTTCATTAATGTCGCAAGATCGGGGTATATTTAGCTTTAATTAGTCAAATAAAAAAAAGTTTTAAAACTACCAATAGTTCAAAAATAAAACAAATAATTTGTGCCGAATTTAAACCTGTTTTTGATACTTTTTCTCTTTTGAATTAATTAGAAATAAAAAGAAATAGATTTTTTAAAAAAAAAACAGAGATAATTATGTATAAGAGCCATAATGGGTAGGCAAAATTAATTAGTTTAAACTTCAATAGTTAGAAAAATAAAGGAGTAGATAAAGATGATTAATTTGATTTTTGTGGACAATTATATACCTTTCTCTAAAAAATTCCTTCTAGAATCTGTGGCTAAAATTAAAAAATAATAAAAGTCGTGGCCATTTTACTAAAAAAAAAAGTACTAGTACTTAAAAAATTAAATAAAATTGTAGCCTTAAGTTTTCACCAAAAATTCAGCTAGAGTTGGCTACTAAAAAGTGAAGGCCTAACAGTAGGGAAATTCACCTATCATTAAAAAAATTATTGGTGGACTGCACACGTGAGAAATATCTCTATTTAAGTCAAGTTTTTTCATTTTAATTTATTTTTTCTATTTTCTAAAAAATGTTATAAGAAAAAAAATATTTCTTCACAATTTTTTAAACAAGTAGTAATCTCATGTTTAAAGGAAATGAATCAAGGAAGAAACAATTCTAATATCGTGATTTATTTTAATATCGTTGTTATTCTTTCGAATTTCATCCTAAGATCTAAAAATGTCATTTTTCTTGTCATTTCAACTTTTCATATGTCATTTTTAAGATAACATACAAAGAATTATTTTAATATATTTTATATATTTTTAATGTAAAATTGTGATAAAAATTTTTCTTTAAAGTCAGGATGAATAATTTGAAATGAAGTACTGGTACCTACTTTCATTTTTAAAGAAAATAACATTTATAAACTTAGAAAAATAATTTTTGTATTCATTGAGATCGTTTCCAAAATTTCAAGATAAAATTATGATATAATCCAAGAAAAATCACATTTCAAAAGCTAGTTATTATGATTGGAAAGTTCAAATTTATATAAAACGAATATCTATACTATGAAATATTAATACGAAGTTCAAGTCTCATACCTTACGATGTCGTATTACAAACGTATCTATTGTTCTCGTACGACTCAATGCATCCTACGATCCAAATGGGCTTTTAGAATGGCTTGGGCCTAATTGGCTTGTATATGGCAGAAAAAGCCTAGCCACTTTCTTCAAATACTAAAATTATTCAAGAAATTAAAAGTCCTGTTTATTTACTATTTCTAATTTATGTTGTAATTCATTTATTAATTTTGAGAATTGGAAATGAGATTTTTCCCTTTTTTATGTTTATAATAAATGGATTTAAGATTTTCAATAAAAGTAGATATACTTTCTCATAGTAACTTGCAATCTCAACGGTCTTAGTTAAGAGCTAAAGTTATAAGCAGCTTGATACAATAGTTGATCATAATCGCGAAAAGAGAGGAATGTAGAATTTAATTTTTTTGACTTTTTTATGTATGATTTTTTATATTGAGAGTGTTATATATTAAAAGTTAGGAAGTTCATATAAACCAGATACCATTACTCTGCATCCGCGTTTGATTGCGAAGTAAGGTATTTTACTAAACATATTTGAGTGTTCATTAATATATGCCGGATTGAAGCTCGTAAAAGAAATCCTTTCGATAAAAAATTATACAGTTTATATATAGTTAAAATCATATTTTATGTATATATAGAGTAGATATTCAATCTTCTTTGACCTTTTCGCGTGTGTTTTCTTCTTCATACTTTAAACTTCATAATAAAAATTTCAGATTCACTATTGAATATATATACATAAAATATGACTTTTTAGAAGAAAAAAATTATTCGACTGAAACGATGTTCATCTTGTATAATTATTGGATGGATGGGAAGTGTACAATAATGTCTTCTTATTTGATGAAAAACAAACATCAGGAGACTGCTCTGAGCATAAAATACAAATCAAAACATATAAAAGATATTCATTTCTTCTATTTAAATTATAATAGCGTAAGAGATCTCATTTTCTCTCGACTTCAGTATAACGTCACTTGACTATTATAAAAATAATAAAGATTTTTCTCATTACGGATCGGTGTGAAAGTTGTGCTATATATAGAACATGAATTTTTCACTCATTTTCAACTAAACTAAAATCAGTAGCAAAATGCATGGTCAAAAATAAATTCTCATTACTCAAATAATGAAATACATCCTAATTTCTGTATAAAAACATTACTAGTTTTTCTTTACTCACCAATTTTTTTTTTTTTAAAAACCCTAGAATAATAGGTTTCTCCCTAAGAAAGTATAATGAGTACCAGCTAAGGATCAACAAACTAATGACTCTTTGAAATTATCAACTTCTCACCCAACTAGTATTTATTGAAGTTCAATTGAAACTCCTCAATGCTAATAACTGGTATGCAATAACATGAATACTAAATTAACTTATAACTTTGCCTTAAGGGCAAACTTATGTGACCAGAAATGACAAATGTCATAACAAGAAAAGCAAATAAAATTAGCAGATTCCTTTGTACAACATCCTTCAATGCAACTCTCAACTTTCAATATGTGGTACCAAAGTGTTGTAATAGAAGACTATAACAAGTTTCAACATTCAAAGACGGATCTAGAGTAGGTTCTGTGAATTAAACTAATATACGAACATGAAACAAAGTAAATAAGGTATACACACATATCTTGAACCTAATGACAACAATACATAAAAATCCATCATCAACACAAAATATTGATAAATTCTACACATCATCATGATGTTTTGTGCAAGATTCTTCCTTTGCGGCTTGCAGGATTCTAAGAAGCAGAACCTGACATTTACAGTCTATTGTTGACTGACCTATCACTAGAATATTACTTAGAACTTGTCTCTAAGTTCTCATTGTCAGTATAATATGTGATGTATGTACTTTACACCTAACAAAGTTCATCTAACTTAAGGTTAAACATTAATTACAAGCTCTAGTTTCAATCATTAATTAAGTATCTCCAACAACAAGTATGAAAACACTTTTTTAATCTATAATTTCATAGGGATTGGCATTGCAGGGGATATAACAACATATTTAACTCATCTCTTTAATTAGGAACACTAATAGCATTATATAATTATGTATATGCATGCACTCTAATACAAGTAATAAACATTTATATTAATGATCTAAGATCAATAGTCCAGCTTATTAGCACATAAGAATTATATTGCTTGGACTCTTCAAAAATATTGAAATGTGTGTGCCAGATTCATCAAAAGTAGTGTATTTTTGGAGAATCTGGCATAGATGCGGCAATATTATTGGAGAGTCCGAGCAACATACACTTAGCACTCTCCAAAGTTGTTACCGCACCTCTATTGGATATATCCTTCCAACATGTACTACTTACACACCTAATGACATTTTTGAAGAATCTGAACAACATAACATAAGATAAATCAACCAAAAAACAAGAAGGATTAGGGTAGCAAGTCATTTACAATATTGTAACTTAAGCTAAAAACCTACAAATTGGGAAAGCATATAAAGAGAAACAATGAGGTTCCTTTATGATAGTAAGGTCTATGATTTAGTAGGTCTTGATAGATCCTCTGAAAAGCCAAATTAAGGAGTACTAATAATTAATAAAAGACACAAATCATTAATTTTATTAAAATATACTGATAATATTCTACATATATCCAAGGTTACATATGACCTAAGGAGAAACAATTGTAGGCAGAACCATAGCTAATAGGCTTATGATGTTTTTTTTTTGAACATTTTTTCTAGGGTTTCTAGCAAATATATCATGTCAAGTCATAAAAAGGCTCTTTTTAGCAGTACAAAATTGACAAGAGTAATTAATCATCTCAACTTAGTAGTAGTAGTAGTAGTAGTAGTAGTACTCAAGAATGTTGAAGATATCTGAAGGCAACTGATTGAAGGTCATCAACAACATCATGATCTTGAAATGTCCATTGCTTGTTGTTGTCAAATGAAGAATCTACTGAGCAAGATCCACCTTCTTCAAAACTTGACAAATTTTCCTTAATTGGAACCACAAAATTGATATTCTCATAATTATTACCCATATGGTAATTATGATCATTTGATGTCATGTTGTTGTTGTAATTGTTTTCATCATAATATGGGATTGATGATCCAATATTATTGTTACTTGTCAAACTAGAATGATCAAATTGAGGCATAGTGTTTTGATTTTCAGATTGATGATGAAACCAACTTTGAACATCTTGAAATTTGTCATAATTAGGGTTTGCAATATAATTGGAACCATTTTGTATGTTTTGAGCTGCAGCTTGTTCCTTGAGTGAAGCAAGTTGTGCTTGTAAATTAAAAACCTATAACATCAACAAAAAAAAAAAAATCTTATAAATTCATAGATCAAGATATTAAAAAGATTTCTGATTATCAAATTATAATTAACTATCATGTACCTGTTGTTGAAGAGCAAATATATGTGAAACACAACCATAAATTGGATCTTGAAGTCTAGCTTGAGCTTCATAAGCTATGGTGACCGCGGCTTCTCCTCGATCACTCACAGGTATATGAGCTAAGAGTTTAGAGACATTGCTAGCCCCAAACACCTTATGAATAGCTGAAAAATGTGTAGCACCTTGTTCATAGCAAAAATAAGGAGCAAATACACATCCTTTAATACATTTTCTTCTCAAAAATTTGCAAGCACCACAAGGGGAACCAGTGCCTGTCATCTTAATAATTGTAATATTATTTAATTTGATGGTGATGATAATTAATCAAGCTAATTATTTTGTGAGTTCTTAGCTCTAATTGCTAGCATTATCACCATGTTTATAAACACTAGAGGAAGAGAGAGGTGGATCATAAAATATTGAATACTAAATTAACTTAATTGATAGTGGTTCCCTTATTGGGCTACATTTTTATTTATTTTTTGTAATATTAAATTCTCTTTACCCCCTTACATTCTCAAATTAACATCCTTAAAGGACAAAAGAGGTAGCAAAAACCAAACCCATACATCTATGCTTGCTGCTAATTCATCACTAAGCTTATCAATGTCTTTCAATTGATAACAACATTCATATTTGGGAGACGTTTGATCATGAAAATTTGTCACTTTTCTTTCAAAAAAATGAATTTCGAAAAACACATTCTGTCATAATTAAAATTTCAGAATTCGATATTCAAAGTCTTGAAAAAAATTTCGATTTTGAGGGACTTAATATACATTTTACTGATAGCATAAAGATTTTTTACACGATCAGGGTAATTAAAATATTACTTGTTATTGCAGATGAGTTTAACTAATATCCACCGTGTTTTATTATTTTACATAAGCAGGTAAGTTTTATAGATAATAAAACTTAAATGAGACAGAAGAAGTGTTTTTCAGGTAATGTAACAATATAACATTTCTTTTATGAGTATGAAGTTTAAACTCTAGTATGTTTTCTGTCTTGTTTTTAATTAGAAATAATTAATTTTAAAATTATTTTTTTTATCTTTAATGGAATAATTTACAATCATAGAAATATGTAAAATTTCATTTCTTTTCTAAATTTTGTGTATAATCAAATGATGTCAAGTAAATTTTGAGTTATGAAGTATATTAAATGAATTGTTTGTATATATGGTCTAATCAAACGTGTGAAAGTTGCTTATACTGTTATAGGATAATTATTCTAGGAAGGTAACCTATTAACTACAATAATCAATTATTAGTTGTTGAAAAAAGGATAAAAAATTATTGGACACTTGGAGTATGGTACAGTTTGAGTAAATTATTGTTTTTTATTTTCTCATGAAAATGGTTTGTTTTGCAACACAATATATATAGAGATGTCTCAAACCTGGATGTTTGCTAAACGATTTTTATTTTATTTTGTGTTTTTAAAACGTTTAATTATTCGAATGTATCAACATTATTATTTTCTTATTTTTTACTAATGATTCTAGCTATAAAAATCTATTTTTTGAGATGTAACTAGAGTTTGTATTGAAAAATGAGAGATAGCAAGCAAATATTAAAGGTCAAAGACCAAAGAAAACTAAAATGCTCAAAGACTCCTATAAGGCAATTAGAAGCAAACGAGTATTGCATATTTCTTTTCTTAAATGATTTTTGTGTGTGTGTTGAGGGTGTGAGTGTGTGCTAGAATCGAGGTAGAGCAAGGATTAAGAATTTGGGAGTTTTATATTTTTCTTTTTCTAAATAAGAGATGAGGGTCAAACCATAACTCTAGTATGAAAATATTTACACGGTGACTTCTTTATCAGTGAATCATCAATCAATTTTGTTAGGGGTTCACAAGGTAATATACGTATATATTCATTTTATTTTCTAGTACGAATACATGATCAAAAGTTACTGGATTCGTTCAAACTCACGACCCCCCACCTAGCTTTGTCTCTGCGTGGAGTGGGGTTGGGATAGTTGCATAGCAATATTGACCATGTCCATTATTTTATCAAAAAATTATACTCCCTCCGTCCGGTATTGTTTGTCATGTTTTCTATTTTTAGAGTGTCAAACTATAAAAACTTTGACTAACATTTTAACATGCATTTTTTCATCATATTGATATGCAAAAAGTTTGTAATTTATAGTACTTTTCATATAGTTTTAGAATATCTAATTCTTTTGTTTAAAATATCAAAATTAATGTGATCTAATTTACCTTTGGAAATTAGTTAAATTGACTTTCGATAAGCGCAACATGACAAACATGTATATGAAGTACTAGTGTACATATATAAAAAGAAATGTTTTGTATACAAATTAAAAAGACTGTTTTAAAAATATATATTAAAGTTTTGAATATTCTAATTAAAATTTCTAGCTTTGTCGTGGAATTAATGAAGGAAATGAAAAAAAATATAAAGCATTATTCATTTTTTTATTGTTTAAACAAGTTATTAGAATATGCTTGGGAACAAGAGAAAGTAGCTTTTAAACGGAGTAGTACTTAATTAGTGAGCAGTGTAGCTACCAATATTTGTAATTTTGTATTATAGTTTTGTGTTTTTCCTAAAAGGTTTATTCTTTGACAGATGTGAAAGTCACCTATATATATATCTGGACAAACTTTCTCACATCTTGTTTAATTAATAGTACTACAAGAAAGAAACATTTTGATTAGACAAAAGATAGGAAATAAATAAACTACATAAGTAATATTTCAATATTTTGAAATAACAATATAACGTAATTTAGTGTTTGTAAATATAAGTTGACTATAATTAATTCATAAGGTCATTCGACTACGTAATTAAAAGTGTATGAGTAAGCATGAATTTCATAATTCTCACCGTATAAATCAAATCACATTCACAATGGGAGAAAAGACATCATAGGAATATTTTACTAAATTATTGGCTGCAAATTCTCTCTCTAATTTGTGATATATGACATCTATGTACGGTGTATTTTCTTATTAGAAAGAAATTAATTTATTGCTTACACGCTAATCTATGTATTTAATTTAAATTTCTCTCTAATAGAATAATTAAAACAGACCTAATCTATTCTACTCCATGCTAACATTTTTGCAAGGATATGTTCGTTTGGCACATTTTTTATTTAAAAGTATAATTAATCACGCTTTCCAAGAAATTATTTTGGGAAGCCAACTAATTATAAAAGAAAAATATTATCCAAATAGTAGCTTTTAGGAAACATCTTTTTCCCCAGGGAACTTTTTTTCAAAAATATCTTTAAATTAAGAAAACATTTTTAGTGGTTCTTTTGAAGAAGAAAAAAAAAGAATTAATTACAATTTGTATAAACATATATAGAAGAAGTTATTAGGTTAATTTTATTGATATTTCAATTGTTAAAGTACTAGCTAGATTTTGTAGCCTACATAATTAATCCGTAGAAAAAATAAAATTGTAAAGAGAAATAATAACTAGCTAAATTTTAGTGTTTGTCTTTTACCCTTTTTCATGGTACAAGGCAGAAATTAAAAAAGAAAAAAGAAAAAAGGAGTCTATGCTAATTATATAAAATGGAGAAAGGAAAAAAAAAACATATTTGAGGACAATGGAATAGAACCATCCAACGTGGGGATGCACGTATAAAACTTTGAGTTAAAATTATAATTAAAATTTCTTACTATTACTTATTATTTAGTTTTAAATGATAAATTTCATATTTTTTAAAAAGTTGTATTTGTAGGTATTATCTAAATGATATCATAGTATAAGAAATTTATTTATAGCAATGTTGTACGATTGTACACACAACTTGAATTAAGGACGGAGTTAGCTAGAGTGTATGATCGTGCATTAGGTCAAATCAAATAGATTCTGTAATTGTCATATAAAATTATTGGATAATATATGAATAACTAATTTAAAAACTCAGTAAAACATAGAAATATTAGAATTTCAAACTCATAAATTTTAAGTTACGATTCTGACCCGATATAATTTTGATAATAAGGGATGGGAAAAGGAGAAAGAAGAGAGGCTTTTTGTAATTGTGTTTGTTTAAGGCAAAGGAGGTCACAGCTTGTCGAGCAATAGTGTATTTGTTATGATTAACTAATCTTATTGTTTAATCATTAATCACTTTCAATCACTATCTTGTGTCACTCCTAGCCACCAACATGTAGACCTTACCCCAAATGTGCATTTTGGACCCACTCTTTACAACCCCTAATTATGATCCCTCACTCCACTTTTTTTTTAAAAAAAATTTCCTATAAGCATACATATAAAAAAATAATTATATTGTTGTGGTTTGATTTAATACTAATTTAAGAAAAAAAAATGAATTTTATTTCATATACACGTATATTTTCTCCGTCTTATTTTATACGATATAGTTTGACTTGATACAGAATTTAAGATAGAAAGAAAAAACTTTTAATATGTGTAATTTAAAATAAATGGTGAATATTTATGTGGCTGGCTACAAATCATTTTATTAAGAATAAAATGAATATTTTAAAGTTACATTACTATTCAATATAAAAGTATATCATTTATTTTAAAACAATTTAGAATGGAAAGTGAGTTATATAAATTAAAAGAGATGGAGTATATATATAATTGTTTGATTCTTAAAATTTACTACCTTGATTACTTTGAATGAGTTGAGTTAAGTATTCATTAAATAGTCATTCATCTAATTGTTTAAACTAAAAATTATTCAATGAATTATATAATATATGTGTAATTATACAATTAATTATATTAATTAGAAAAAGAAAATAGTAAAATCTCTTCTCTTTTTTTTTAATTTTATAAGAGTGAAAGGGATTTTGGTCTATCTCACTAGGCCTCTACTTTTAATATCCATTTCCATCATTCTTCATCTTTAGCAACTATTAATTATTTTACTAACCAAATGCCGAAAGGCACACTGATATTGTTACTATAAGATATATATAAGTAACATATGTGGAATTGGAAAAAATTATATAATATGATTAGCTTTATTACCATCGTAAAGTGATTAAAGTATCGAGCACACGACAAATATACTTTCTTCATTCACTTTTACATGTTACTGTTTGACTTGATACATTTATTAAAATTCTTTTTTTATATAAGTATTTTATCAAACTATCTTCCATTAAATAATATCTTCGAAAATAATTTTGAATGAGTATTTAATATTGAAGGTAAAACATAGAAAAAAATAACTATCTTTTTTTTTATATGTCATAAGTGACAAAAAATATATTTATTTTAGATTTAAGTAACAACAAAAATGAACGACAAGTAGATTCTAAATATATTCAAGTCTAGCTAGCCATATAAACAATTTTCATTTGATTTTCGATAGCTAGAACCTATAATATGGACTTAAATTATACGTGCTTAGTGTCAATGCCACATTTTTCTTATATTGTTCATATTTTGCTTAATCTTCGTATGATCATTTTGTATTATCAGTTGGTTTTTCTTGTTTTGATATTTTTCATAGTTTTGGTATATTGTCATTTGTGATTTGGGGAATGACTGACTCAATTATCGAGGTGATTGGATGTGTTTTAAAGAAATATTTTTTATTTTGAATTTTTTTTATCAAAGATAATATTTTTAGTAACGAGCTTAGATTTGAATGTTAACTATTTATAAGGCCTGAAAGGTAATTTTTTTTTACTTAATTGAGTGATTTGTACAGATGCAGAGGCACTCAAGGGTGATTTGAGTCGTCAGTAAAAGTTTTAGCATTGTGAAAGTTAGGTTTGACCACCATTAATTAATTTGGGTCAAGAAAATCCCAAAATAATGATTTGATGAATTCAATACGTTTAAATGTGTTTTTTTTATCGATTTAAATTATTAATTTGTGTTCGAAATGATTCGAACAAATTCTTAGGGTCTATTTTGAGAATTTTTTCATGTTTGATTTTGTTGATTTTATTGTGTTATCATGCCGATGTCTCTTTCATCGCGTTGACAAAGCGTAATGTTATTTTGATTTTGAGAGCTAGAGAGTTTTGTATTGAAATTGTTGAAGCAACTTAGAGATTTTTTTTATAGGTTTAAGATTCTAACTTTCTACTTTGCATTTTTTTGTTGTTTATTTATTGATTGTTTTGTTGTTTAATCGCGTATTGGTAATGAAATTTAAGGATTTTTCTCTTAAAAGTTAAGAATTCATAATTTGTTATTTTGAGGGTCGATTCAAACCACATCTTTTACGAAATTTTAGATTTGAATTACTTCTCTTATGGATAAATTGATTTTGAGTGAAAACTTTAGTTATGATTTTTAAAATTAAGGTCAATTTTCTAAATTCGATTTTGATCCAGATTTTTACAATCTATATATATATATATATATATATATATATATATATATATATATATATATATATATATATATATATATATATATATATATATATATATATATATATATATATATATATTTAAAATGTAAAAATCTTGGATCAAAACTCGTACGCCCACTTGAAGTATGACTTCCATTGATTGAAAGCTTTTCGAGATGGGTCGAAAGTATTTTCATCCTCTTTTGTAATATCATCACCCTATTATTGCTTCTTTTTTTTTTAAATGAAAAAAAAAACTATCCATTCTTTTCTATAATTTTTTGCTTTGAAAAGGAGTATGATCTATCATAATTTACTTCTCTTTTGTAACCTCATTATCAATTTACATGTCGTCTAAAATAACAAATTTTCACAATTAAAATGCTAAAAAACTTGCAAAGAAGTGATAGAAGTTATAGATATTCACGCCAAACATTAGTTTTTCAATATTATATTTTCTTAATGACATGCTATAGTTTAATTCCAAATATAGCACTAATATATTTCCCCACAAAGTATAACACTACACTACTTCAAGAACCCAAAAAAGTGCATGTCACACCTAAAGCAATCGACTTGACATCAAGTTTAAAAGCAAAACTTAATTTAATATAAGATTGATGAGTAGGCTAATCTATGGTATGTTTTGTTTTTTAGGTGGGATTTGTTCTACATACATTATTACTACAAAAAAAACTAATCCCAATATATATTTTGGTAAAAAAATTATTTACTTATCATCTTTTAACATGATAAATTTATATTTAGCATAGTAAGTAATAAAGTTACTTAATATTATTTTTTAAGTGATCTGATAATATCGAATTTGTGTATGGAGTGGCCTTTCTGGCTGGCATTATCTAATTGCTTATATGAACGGCTTACTTTAATTTGTTTCATTATATATAGTTTGTGTACTTGTTGGCCACTTGTATAATTAAGCATGAAGAGGAAGAGTTATTTTTGCAGACAAGAAGACATGTAAACCAATGGCAAGATAATAAATTATTTAATTCATTCTTTTTAAGCAATAATGCAGGATTCATTCAACTAATCACAACTTCACAACCAATATTACAAATTTATCTATCTTGTACAGAGTTTTAATTGGTGTACGTACATATCTTCCATATTTATTATAAATAAAATAAAATAAATACACGTATGTTGTCCTTTTGGCATTCCAAAGGCACTTTCTGAATTAGACCATTTCAATGTGGAAGTACTATTTGGATTATAAACACCTTAATAATTAACTAACAAATTTCATTGAGTCAAATAAACTTGAGTGAGTGCATTTGTGTTTATGGACATGCGACTTTATTTTGTGATTTGAAATTTTTTGAGATGAAATCAGTAGAAACTTATGTGATTTCATCTTATGATTTCAATTCAAAATGATTGATTTGGGAATTTCATATCATGACACAAATATTGATTTATAAATTTACATTTAGTAAAAAAAATCATTATTTTATATCTACATAATTTTTTGTGAGAATACCAAAGAAATAATGAAATATTAACGGAATATCAATATGATAGTATAGAGTGGTGGTACACTACCACTCATGTTTAATTTTACCGTTTTACTAAGCTAATATTTGATCACTAAAAGATGTATTATTTTTTAGAATAACTTTATGATAGTGTATTATACTTTTGTTATGAACTTCTATTTATGGTTTCTTTTATGAATATGAGCAAAAATATAATTTAAAAAAAAATAAATTACATGTTCAAATAAAATTTCAATTATATCTCATACGATTTTATCTCACGTATATACACAGGTTCATAGTTTTCCATGTGTACTAATTTAATTTTCTCATATATTCTTAATATACTTTTTGTTTCGTGTTCAATCAAATAATATTACATAAATTAATTTGGAATAATTTTAAGAGGTATGGATGAGAAGGACGCACGAGGAGAAGAATATATTGAGAGGATGAAAACAATAACAAGTGCCACATTCATTAATCTCCCCGAAAATAATACATTCAATCATTTACTTACTAGGAACAGAGTCTGATCCCATTCATTTTGTTCTATATAATATGATTCTTTAATTATTCCTTTGCCATGTGACTGAGTGATTGTGTCACTTATCTTATAGGATGATATAAAGAATATTATATTCATATTTGATTGGCTTTAGTAGTTTGAAAAATATTTTAATAGTTTCTAATTCAAGAAAAATGATATTTTTCAAAATTTTCGTTCAAGTTCATCATTACCTGGCTCTCGAATTCCAAACCCTCGACTTACCACCTTGTCACTAGACCTGCCCTGCCCTCGATACCCCACCCCACTCCCACCTTCTGCTCAGGCCCACAAGTCTTTGGCATTGACCACTACCTAACTCAGGTTACAATTTTGATATTGATCCTAATAGAAGAGTTGACCTTGCACCAATTCAAAACTAGACCATGACCTCGTACCAGGATCGAACCCTGATCCATGACTTGACTCTCACCTCGAACCAAGACCTGAACTAACCTCGACCCTTCCCCAACTCGGGAGTCACCCATGACCCTAACTCTAATGTGGTCCCAGTTATAATCATGACGCCCTCTCCAACTCGAGATTCGACCTCGATCCTGACCCTAATGCAAGATCCAACATCGATCCTAATGTAGGACCTCACCTCGAGAAGGACTTAACCCCTCCCCCCCCCCCCCCCCCCGTCAAACCCTAACTCAACCCCCACTCTGACGAAACATAGAACTCGTCAACACGACCCCGAGTCAAGGTCAAGTCTCGGGTCAAAGTCGGATCCCAAGTCGAGGTCAAGGTTAGGTTCTAGTCTCCAATCAGGTTTTGAGGTAGGTCTTGTTCAGTCAAAGCTAAATTAGGTTATCAAGTTGGGATTATTATCTCAGTCTCGAATTAGGATCAAGGAGGGGTCATTTCCTAGGTCTGGGTCAGGTCAAGAGATCAAATTCAAGGTCGGGATTGGATCTCTTTTAGTCTTTTACTGGTCATGGGTCTCGGGTCGAGACTTTAATCAAGGTCATATTTTAAATCTCAGGTCGGATCGAGGGCCAAATTTTGAATCGGGGTCCTGTCCTGCATCGCCGACAGAAATTCAGCTCCATGGTAAAGGTAGCCGGTTGGGGGGCAATTCTGATTCATAATTTTTGCCTAAATTATACCTAAATGTTTCCGAACAATATTTTCTCCTTACTAATCAAACATAACAAAAAAAATAATCTAGAATAATATATCCTTGCAAAACATTTTTCGTAGAAAATATTTTTTTTCCAACCAAATACACCCATAGTCTTCTTAGATATTTTATATAGGTGATGGTTAGAAAAATAATTGTAAATTTAAGTGGTTTACATGTTCAAATTCCGTACAGTCACCAACTCATACAATATATGTATGTTATAGAGGACAGAAAGACATTCGAATCAAATATAAATTCATTTGGTCTTTCATCTTTAATCTCTTTTTAATTTCCACACTAATCACCTCCAGGTGTTTCAATATTTCTTCAACCTTTTTCTAACTCCCTGGAGATTCTTCATATCTAAGATGCTTCTAATTTCTTTATTTTAATTATATACTATAATGTAATTATAATAATTATTATTATTCTCTTTCCCACGCTAAAATGTCTTTATATAATAATTCACTAACTAGTAACTACACTATATATAATCATTTATTCTCTTTCCCACACTAACTTGTCTCTCTATATTCATTAACTACACAATAAAATCCAATAATTTGGTGAAAATCATTAGTGTCAGTGGCTTTATTGATGGATTTTTATATTTATTTTTGATTGGGTGTATTTTGAAATATAATTGACGAGGACAAACTTTAGAAGGTAATCCTTTCATCCACTCTTAACGGTTATTATTTGGACTTGACACACCTATTAAGAAAATGATAATTGACATGATTATTTTTACCACAGTTTTCTTATTAATTGATGTTTTACTCTCTTGACCAGGTCATTATAAGAACGTATATTCGATCTTGAAAAATGATTTAGAAATGAAGTATTTAATATATTCAATCATCTTCTTTTTTTTTATAACTTTTTAAATTTTGTATAAATGTGTAGTTTTCAAATTTTGTATGATATAATTTATATAATATAATTTGTATAACTATTTAAAGTGTTGGGAATTAAACACACAACACACACAAATAATTCAGAGAAAAAAAGAAACGGAACGCAAACGGGACACACAAGAATTTAACGTGGAGGATTTTATTTCACTTGTGCTCCTTCAAGAATTACAAATACAAGGATCATATTTATAGGAAAACCAAATGGTTAACCTAGGGTTTCAGTAATGGCCTGGCCCGCCACAAGCCTCCACAAAGCTCAACAATCTCCCACTTGGAGGCTTGAAGAATTTCATCTGTCATCCACTTAGAACACTTGTATGTCTAGTAATCTTTTTCAACTCTCTCAAGCATACGCCTTTCTCATCACCAATCGAAGGCCCGTTGAAGCTCCTCAAGCTTCAACACATCGGGCCATACTAAATCGCCTTGACTCGCCCTCGGTCCCTACCGGCTCCCACTTGAGACACGAATCGCCGGATCCTAGAACTCCCCGAGAACAAACACTCTCCATACTCAAAGAAGAAATTTTTCGAGACGATCAACACCGGAATATCGGTTCTCTTGACCCATCGTCTTCAGAGCCTTGGTCAAGCACGGCGGTGCTCCCACCGCCACAAACGCCTCGACGGTCTTCTGAACCTTTCCTTGCTCGTTCATCCTGAATCGACCTGTGGCTCGGGTTTCTTTCTTGCAAAGACAACCTTCTTCTCGCCTACGAGATTCTCGTGGAACCGGACTTTGTTTTTCTTACGAATCGACGGTCCTCCTCGCAGGCGTAATCCGACAATATACAACGATCCTCTTTTTGTTCCACGAGCCATGACAAGATTGCCCTCACGACCTTCCACGCCCATTTCCGAACTTCACATGATGTCCCCTGCTCATCCAACCGCCTAACGTAAATCAAACTTTTCATCAAGCTTGGAACAACTCGACATCCTTCAAGGTCCGTAAACCGATCGGGCGCTTTCAAAGACCATGTCACCCATGCCCGTAACATCAAGAGCTCTATCGCCTGGCAAGCCTTACCTTTCCAAAGTCTCCAATAACCAGATTCGCAATGCTTCACCGCCGGGTAGCGTGAAAGAAGCACCGTAATCCATGACCCAGAATCCACATTGCTCTCGCCGCAAATGGATAAACAAATCCTCGTTGACGCCGCCTTACGCAATGTTGACTTGTTTGTCTTTCCGGCATTGATTCTGAAATGCCCCACCTCCTGCAGTTCCAACATGTTACACCGAGCCATCCCGAGCCTTCGATCGATTCCTTCCTCGGTTCCCGCTCCACTACCTCTGTTATTTTCTCTACCTCGACGACGTTTAGCATATCACCCGACGATTCTCCGTAACTCCTTCTTCGACATCCTCGCCAAGAACGAGATCACGAATCTTCTCAAAGGTGAATCCATTAGGTCCCACCGAATCGCAATCGCCAGAATCGCTCGGACCAACCGTCAGGCAATGATGATAATGAGTAAAGCTTGAACTTCATCATCGAACTTAATGCCTCGACAAAAGTCCGCTAAGATCGAATTCAATGAGTTGATGTGCTCGTGAATCGAATCGCCTTCCTTCATCTTTGTGTTCACCAACTCTCTAATCGTAAAAATTTTGTTTGCCGCAGATGGCTTCTCGTACATGTTAGACAAGGCTTCCAAGATGCCTTTCGTTTTCTCCTTAAGAATGTTGAACGCAACATTCTTGGTCAACGAGAGTCGGATAATCGACATAGCTTTCCGATCCAAAATCGCCCACTCTGCATCGGACAATTTTCCTTGTTTGTCACCCAACACTACGCCCAAATCTTTACGAACCAAAGAAATCTTCAATCTGCATCTTCCACCAACCGAAATCTGTACCATCGAACTTCTCAATTGAACTTCCCATCTTCTACCATCTCAAAGGACTAAATGAGATACTCGGTACAACTAATTTCAGATCTTGGTAATTTCGTCGAAATATTGCACCACAAAAACCGCACCTTCGCAATTCCTTAACGGCTGCCAGACAATGGCGGCCAACGGAACGACGCTGACGGACAAAGACACTGACGACGGGCTCGCAGACTCGCGGTTCTCCTAGCCGGCCGCTTCGAGGTTACCCACACAGAATCTGGCGCTCTCCTCCTCGCACACGCTTCACACAAGAACCCTAGGTGACAATTTCTCACGGTTGTGTTATTCTGATGTTGTTGAAACCTCGCTCTGATACCAATTGTTGGGAATTAAACACACAACACACACAAATAATTCAGAGAAAAAAAGAAACGGAACGCAAACGGGACACACAAGAATTTAACGTGGAGGATTTTATTTCACTTGTGCTCCTTCAAGAATTACAAATACAAGGATCATATTTATAGGAAAACCAAATGGTTAACCTAGGGTTTCAGTAATGGGTCGGGCCTGCTCACAAGCCTCCACAAAGCCCAACATAAAGTTCATATATTTATGTTTGTATTAAATCGTTATTTCGAGTTTTATCATAATTGTATAATCCATGAGTTGTATTACACATACACAAAAAACGCGAATTATATAGATGTACCCGCAAATTATACAAATTATTGCCTTCTCTCGCTCGCCTCTCTTACTCTCCCAATCTTGCTCGTCAGATGTACAAATACATATGTATACCATTAAATATATACAATTATTTTGACAGAATTACATACATAATTCGCCTCTCTCCACTCTCTGCCCTCTCTCCTCCTCCTTCCAGTCTCGTTCGTCAGTCTCATCTCTATAACGTGTAGCTTAGAACCGTAACATGTGAACTATAGTTATGAAACATAATTAAACTATTTTTGAGTGATTACATATGAAAATTCCTCAATATATTTTTATATTCAAAATATAAACTCAAGACGTCTAATTAAAAGAGAAGCAACCTCATCCACTGCACCAACGAGACATTAAACTAGACATGTACGTTGTTTGAGTTGAGCAATTGTACACTTTGAAAACATTGAACTCTGCGTCTTCCATGAAAACAAGGGAGGAAAACAACAAAAGTGGGACTCTCTATACTGTGGAATTTTTTGACATTTGCAAAGTTTGGTCTTTAAGTATCCTCCTTCTACGAATATAGGTTTAATATGTCATTAACATATTAGAAAAAAAATTAATGTTTTATGATCCCAAAGGTTTCCGATAAGAAAGATTTTTTTTTTTTTGGATAATTAATTAATCAATAATTGATTCTTGAAACCACCAATTTGAAGTTGAACATGTAGAACTCACTCATTCTAAATTTAACAAGATAATACTCCCTCCATTCACTGTTAATGTTTGTCATAATTTCTATTTTTAAAGTCAAATTATAAGAACTTTGACTAACATTTTAATATGTATTTTTTCATCATATTGATATGTAAAAAATTGCAATTTATAATACTTTTCATATAGTTTTTGAATTTATAAATTTTTTTACTTAAAATATTAATATAATTTAATTTAACTTTAAAAATTAGTCAAATTAACTTACGAAAAACACAACATGACAAACAAAAATGGACGGAGGGAGTAGAAAAGAAGAAATTCTAGTATAATAAAAAATGTCATACTTAAATAACAAAAATCTCATGTTAATTATATTATCACAGAATATTTTTTTTATTATAGCGTAAAAAAAATCTGACATAATTTATATAAAAAGCATTAGACAAGTCTACGATGTAGAATTTGATGCATAGAGTGTAAATCTCATAAGTTATACACATGAATTTCAAAGCATTTTGTCAATATCCCATTCTACGACGAATCCAAAATTATCTTTTAAAACACGATGACAAATAATACAATTGTTAAAAAATAATTACTAAAAAAGAAGAAGTTGGAGATCCAAATTTAGTGATTAGAGGACTCCACCATCCTATCAAGAATTCACAAAACACTACTTTATAGTCCACTTGGGGCCAACTACGTTATCGGCACCCCAAAATGACAAATTAGTGTTCGTTTTTCCTCTTTTAATTCTTTTTATCTGTTTTTTTCCGCAAAGTCTATATACATTGAATATTTTTTCTATTTCAATTTATATAACATCTTTAATTTTAGAGAGTCAGTTAAAATTTATTTGAACACTTATTCTGTTACAATTTATGTGATGACATTGACTTAAGAGTGATTTTTTGTATTTTAAGTTGTAATTTTTCGTGATTTATAACATTTAGTTTACATATTTTTTAAAATTTATTTCAAAAAAAATAAATTCAAATCTTCGTTATATTATATTATTTTTTACTTATACTATACCTAATAAGATAATTTGGGGCCTCCAAAGCTTTAATCTTCGGCCGGCTATGACTTTGGCATGTGGAATGTTTAGATATCCCACATCAATTTTGAAACTAGTCTTTTTATTTCGAATTATCTTCGTTTCATAAGTTAATGTTCAAAATAGTTCTTATAAAGCACTAATAGTCCCTTTTATTTGCAATATTGGTATATTTTTGGTCCTCCTTTAAATTTTTATCTATATTTTTGCATTGATTTTCTCCATAAACTATGTATGAGATATTCAATAGTCACTTTATATATTTAGTATAAATAACAACTCCATATCAAAGAATGTGAGAAGAAAAAACACTTTGTTTTGTTTATTAGAAATCGTATTGCAGGTAAAGTCGAGAGGTTCATTACGATAATTTCACGTGCAATACTACTTTTTTTTTTCTGCAAATTCATATGTTAAAATGTTCTTAGTTTAGTTGCAGTAATATTTCTCGTGAACAGAAAAATGTGTTTCTTTCAGATAAAGTTATTATTTCTATTAAATATATTAAAAGACGATTGGACATTCCTTATATAAAATTTAGGACAAAATTAATGTTAAAAAATAGGTAAAATTTTAGGAAAGGACCAAAAGTGCATCAATATTGCAAACATGAGAGACTATTAGTGCTTCATGTAAAAATTCAAGAATCACTTTGAGTCTTAACCCAAAGACGAAGGAATTATACAAATTCAAATTTTGCCTTCTTCGGAAAGGCAACAAATGTAACTCTTAACAATTTTGATAGAGAAAATATTTTCTTTATAAATATGAAAATATTAATGAGAGAGACTTGACCCAACATGTTTCCTTAAGGTTACGTAGATACAATTTTTGGAGTTTATTAATAGTTTTTTTTAAGGATATATCATATTTTAGGCAAATTTATTTTCGACAAAAATAAATAAATAAATTAAGTGTTGGAGAATGATACTGACTTGTGTCTTATTCCAAGACTGGTCAAGCAGACACAGAACTTGCACGTGGGACCATCGCACGTGTACAATATATTCTACAAGAATTTTTAAATTTTCCTATTTATTTCTACATCTCAATCTAGTATATTTTTTGACCAATTAAAAAAAAAGATATTATTGAACCCTACATAATTAAGTTTTTTTCTTCTAGATCTCAATCTAGTATTTAATTAATTAGATGCTAGTTGCTCTTTCATTTTCCATAATTAATTTATTCACATTTTTTTAATAAATCAATAATTGAAAGAGGTGAGTTTGAATTTTGAATATGATAAAAATTTTAGAGTGAGTGTTTTTAGGAGTCTTGAGCCTAAAAGGTATAAAAAATTAACCAAAAATTTTAAAACGGTATAGAAAATTTTATATTAATCAAAACAGCAAAATCGCTGGAACAACAACGATTTTGCTTTTTTCGGTGGAGAAAATCGTTGTTGTTTCAGTAATTTTACCATTTTGGTTAATATAAAATTTTATATACCATTTTAAAATTTTTATTAATATTTTATACTCTTTAAACTCCAGACTTGTGTTTTTAGACTTGTTTTGGAGATACATAGTCGAGTGTGGTTGTCTACAAATATTTAAAGCCATATTGGTGAAGACTTGTACATACTTTATACACGTTTATACAAGATAAATAAATTGCTTATATATATATATATAAGTGTATAAATACTGTATAATAATATATAAAAATGTGTAAACATTGTTGTAAATAAAAACTATTAGCATTGCTTGATGTAAATTAATTAAAAAAAAATATGACTGCATGAGTGAAATGTAGTTTGTTGGGTTATATATTTGTGTATATTTCCCTTATGATCACAATTTAAACCATAGTGTTCTGAGTTCAAATATTACATGTATACTCTAATATACCCCCTATTAATAATACATTCTCTCTGTTCCGTTTTACTTATTCATCATTTTTAAAATAGATTTTCACATTTATTTGTAACACATTTAATATATCATTTTTTTTAAAATATATTTTTACTCTTAGCATTAATTACTCTTTTTCAAATTATTTTTTCTACACAAAATACTCTCAAACAACAATTAATACGAATATCATAGTAAAATACATATATCAATCATTGATTTTAAAAAAACGTCGAGAGTTCAAATATATTAAATATATGAGGTAAAAGTGCCGCTCGTGAATAATCTTGAAAGATTAGAGAAGACTAATTAGTTTAGAAATATTATGGAAGTTCTCAATGGGTCACACCGACAAGGAAAAAAATTTTATGAATTGTTAGGAAAAATATAGAGTTCCTAATGATTAAGAGACAAAATTAGGGAACTTCATTTTCATAAAAACAATTAATTATAAAGTATATATAATGTCAAATTCACTAATATTAATATGTTTACGTTAAGGTGTAGTTTGAACAGCAGGCAGTTATTCAAAGTCCAAATCCTTAATATAAGGACTTTATTTTTAATAAAAATTAAAATTAATGACTTGCGTAATTTATGCTTATATAAACCAAAGGGGTCATTTCAACCTTAAGGTGGTGTATATTTATTTATTTATTGTCTATTTACCGATTCTTTTTTTTTTTTTAAATGTTTATGGATACATTAAACTGGTATAAGAAATTGGAGATGTTATATTTTTAATAGAGTTACAGGTGGATATGATATGACAATCAACAATAATAATAATAATGTATTAGTAATTATATATTAATTAAAAATATTGTTGACCAACAATGATTGTGCCATTGAGGTGAAGTAGTAACTGATAAGTACTCTTTTATCCTTAATCAAAAGTTTTTGGGTTTGAAGTTTCCTGACTTATAGTGCTTTACCCTTCAATGTAGAATTTTTCGATGCAAACTCAAATTTAGTCGAATACTAGATACTAAACGGGAAAATAAATAAAATAATAATAAATCGTTGGACTGCTTTTGCATTACGTCGTAACAAATTAACAATGTATATAATGCAAAGAAGATATTGTACTATATACTTAAATATTTGCACCTTATGACATGTAACTTTCTTTTATATATTGTCTTCTTTTGATTTATGTTAACACTAAAAAAAAAATTAATCTTGAAATTAATTTATTTTAAAGTTTATAGTGTATGCTTAAAATTACATATTTCAAATATCTTTCTTTTTTAAAAATTTATTTTCTAATGAATTTTGGGGTGGCCCAATGTGTAACACCAGTAATCAACTTGCAACTTTGGCGTTACTGATATACACATATTATATACTTAATGATCCTAAATTATAGTCATAATCGATCTCTAAGCTACCAACAAAGATGAGAAGAAAAAATATATTTCATAAATCATGATCATCATTTTGAAGTTAAAAATAAGAATAGGAAAATAAAACAAGTCATTACAGATCAATATGACTTACGAAATTATATGAAATTGTCACAAAAAATATATCTATATAAAATTTCTTGAAATTCCTAATATACCCCCGGGCCATGCCGTCCCAAATTTTAATTTAAAGAAGTAAATAGAAGATTTTTTATTCTACTTGCTAGATTCTTCTTTATTTGCTTGTTTTAAATTTTGATAAATATGTCTCATAGAAGAAAAAAAAAAGAAAATTATATTTTTGTTTAAGGAAATGTATATCAACTTTATTTGACATCCAAACATGAATAGAAAAGTGTGAACAGGATTGTTTAATGGGCCGGCAAAAGTGCATTTAAATGCTTTCATTATTTTTTTTATGGCCCAACCTGTCTTGTCTTGTCTTGTTCATTGTACTTGTAGTTTAATATAAACTATATAATCGCACACGAATGGATATATGCATTATTATAGCACTAAGAATAAGTGTTTTGTATAGTATTTTTGTCAAGCAAAAGCTAGATATGATTCCAGACAGGTCCATTATCTTTTGTTAATAAACTAAATTCTTAATGATTTCGACTTTAATGGTACAAATATTTTAGAATAAAATATGGGTTGGGCTTCCACGGTCTTACTTGGAGGTCCATTCTTGCCTTAGGCCCAATACTCAAATGCAAAAATATTAGGGTAGCCTATAGAAACTTCGTTATAGTTTAGGAGCTAATTACTAATATTCATATTGGTATGCAATATAATGAATCTTACTAGATTTTGGACTTTGGATACAAAGTATATGGTGTGTCCAGAGACATGTATCTTAGATGTATTGAGTCAAAATTAGGTGTAATTTATTCTGGATACATTGTATTTAAGTGGACTCACATGTATATTATACCTCTCTCGCTCGCCTCTTTTTTTATCACACTTACCACTATCCTGCCTCTCTCCTTGTATCTGGTATCCGAAAACATGTGTCTCGCTTGCCTCTCCCTATTTGAGGGAGTATAGTAACAAAAATGCATGTATCTAACTTGAAATCTGGTATGAAATTATTAATTAGTGAGACAATGTATAATTATTTTAAATTATAGAAAGGATTAAAAAATATGATCAAGACTATTTGACTAATTGGGTAGTTTTTCCAAAAAGTCAAGGAAGAAGATTAGAGGTGTTTTTAACAAGATTGAAGTCAAAACTCACACTTGGGAAAGTGCCACTGCAATATATGTATATCATATTATATATCATGTATATCATATAAGTATTTGGTGTGGATATACATGATAAACAGATATACAATGATATACACGGATATGTATGAGGGTATAAAGTAGCATAATAAGAAGTCCAAAACCCTTGATTTGGACTTGTTAGAATGCATTGCTTTGTTTATTTACAGAGTAAACTATCAAATTGAGTTCTGTAATTCAGCAGGCATCTCAGAAATAACTAATAAGTCATTTATGTTGAAGATCAATCAATGATGTACAAGCTAAAATCTGGAAAACAATCACACACTGAAAAAAGTTATATGATGAAGAGCATAACCCTTTTTGTTTTTTTACTCTCCATCATCTTGAGGGATCAATACTGATTCATCATTTAACCCTCGTTGTGTCTCGAACCTCTAAGCTACTAGTTTGACGTGGAGGATCTCTACGAGAAAGCCTCACCTCGTCAAGAGCATAATGCTTCTCTCATGAGAGCATTTTACACATAAAATACAAGAACACATAAACAAACACACCGGAAGCAAAGAATTTATCGTCCTCACACACTGCTGAAATAAATAAAATGAGCAACTTGTTTGTTGAACAGAAAACCTTTGAAACATCAGTATCCTGACTTCGGTCTGACTAGTAAAATGTATGTCTATTCTGAACTTTCAGCTCTACAAGTTGATCTTTGCTTGCAGTAGCTGCATAAGAGACCATAATACATCCATGCGATGCAGGGTTCTATCATTCTGCCCCTAAAGAAAAGGTAATTATATAGATAAGAATCAAGAGTGGCGCAAAATCAAAAATGAATTAGTCGATAAGTTAAATCAGATGGAACCAAAGGGGAAAAGAAAAAAGGAATATGCTAATTCTTGATATTGGCATAACAATCTGCAAACCTTTCTTTTGGTTACTTCCATCATATTGCGGACAACGTTATCTCCTAAGTCCTAATCGTCTTTCAATTTGGATTTCTTCCTTTTATTCCATTATTATCTTATTAAAGACAATTATTTAGGAAATACTTAGCGTTCTCTTAAAGATAATGATGTATACATTAATGTCAAAAGATTACTGGAAATATTTTATAAACACAGTAATTCTTTTCATTTTTCTTTCGTATGATAAAGGACAGACTAGTTGACCCACAATCCAGTACCAACTGTGACCAACAGTCCTTATATATTGATACGACTCCTTTAAGAGACAATGAGGAATCACACAAGAAATAAGTAGATAGTGGATACATCATACACCATTAGTTGATACGATATCTAGCTGAGCGCCAAGATTAATTTCTACTTACGGTTGAGAGAACATCATATAAATAGTCAGGATTGTACCTCAACCACAAAACACATGCGCGTCCTCTCACCATAAGCCTCAGCCAGACCTTTTAAAATTGTAAGACCCAAGCTCCGGATGGCTTCTGCTATGTCAAGGAAATGGCTTCCGTCTTCAAAGATCTGCATTGGACTCACATAAGATTGTTTCATCCCTTACTGTTTAACCAAATAGTCTAACTAAAATTAAAAGGTGCTAGACTTTACAATCAAAATTATCATTACTTACTTCGACAAGCATTTGACCATTCATGCCTAAGTTTTCAACCCTCATCGGACAAACTTTTTGGTTATTTCCAACTTCCACTGCCCAGCTTGAACCAACCTCATGGGAGGAAGATCCACAGATACCCGATTCTTTGTCAACCAGCTGTAACATATTCAACGCAAAATAAATTAGTGGAAAGAATTTGATAACCATAACCAATAAAACTAGATACTTCCTCAGCCGATTATAGCCTCAATAGAACCATGAACAGAAGCTTAAACTAAGAAATACATTATAGCACTTCACATCCAATAATTTGGGTCTTTCACAGAGCTGCACTTTCAAACGTCATCACACTGAGCACAGTTTTTCTCTGCTAATTATTTCTATAGCAATTACTCCCCAGGTGAGGTCAAATAGAAAATAAAACTAAGAGAATTGAGAAGTCAGCCTTATAGAAGTCCAAGGACCCGCATTTTAAAAATGACCATATCATTTCAACAGTATTTGCTCCACCCTTTCCCATCCCCATGTATAAAATGTCACAAAATATTGATTTTCCTTGAGCTATGATTCACTTCAAACCAGGTAAGCCACCTTGGTGAAATTGCCACAAAACAAAGAACGGAAGAAGATATCCATCAGCAAATATCTGCATTTTATTATCTTAGCCCTTCCCCAACTTCCACTTGGGATATATAAAACAGAAGAAAATAAATAAAAGTACGTTAATTACCAAGAATAAACAATCTGTTTTCAGGTTGAGCCTTTCCTTTCTCAAGGGAAAGGAGGTCTTTGGGCATCATTTTCAATTACCAGACTTTGACTTAGCATAACAACTTAAACCATGTCAATTGAAACAAATCACTAACTTGCAAGAGAAGCTCACCTTTGATGCAGAGCACTTACTTAGCTTGTCAGCATGCTTGGTTACACTTTGCATGAAGAGCATGTGTTTGATTGTTCGTTCTAGAAGTGAGTCTATACTGCACTGTGGTATCATCCAAAAGTTTCAGCACATCTGAATAAAAAACTAAGCAACTTCAGAAAGAGAAAATTTAGCCTATTAGGTTACCTTCGAACCATTTGGAACAAGATCACGGAGCTCCTTGATGCGATCTTGGATCAATTGTCTATCCCTGGGTCTAGGTCGGCAACTTTCACCAGGTCTAGCTCTCTTTTTATGCATTTTAACGGGTTCAAGTGGCCTCTCAACATGTCCACTACCTCTGCTACAACTGGTTGATGAAAGACCCCTAGAAGACCGAATACTACATGTACCTGATGAGTTGAAACTGTTCAATGTTTCCCGATCAAATGAATAGCCTGTGGAACTGATTGTGCCAATATCACTGCTACAAGGTTCGGCAGTTATTTCAGTGGTCAAGAGGGAATCAACAGATTTACAGAATGACTTGACACTGCTACAATCATTGTCATGGCGGTTAACATTAGCTATTACTGCTTCCAGAAGATGCTCATTGCCAGGGTTGCTCATTACTAGACTGCTGGTGCCAATACCCTCAAGCATGTCAACAGCCATTTCTTCCCGTTTCCCTGCCTCCCAGTCCTTGGAAGAATTCCCTTTCTGGAAAACTGGCCCTAATGCTTCGTATAGCTCATAGCCAGCACAAAACCTGAAAGGAGTGTGCATTGTGTCATTACACTCAGTCCCAAAACCTAAATTTGTCTCAGCACATTTATCTGCATATGCATTGGGAAGATCCGACAAACCCAACATTCTGTTTCGATCATTGTAAGCTTCAGAAGCAAGATTGTTTCTATTTCGCTGAGGGCATTCAGTGACTTGTCCAGCATCATATGAAACACTTCCAATACTTGCATCACTTCTAAAATTTGGCTCACTTTTATCTACCGAGCCCTTCCCCAAGACTCTCAAGTTGCTAGTTTGCCCTTCAAACTTTGGATCAGTTTCTTCCCACATCTGCCCTTCCTCTTGGTGTTTTATAATGGAACTTTCACAGCTTGCTGGAAGCAGATTTGTAGAGTCATCAGATCCTTGAACTGAACTCCTGTGAAGTCTTTGGTTATTTACCACTTCAAGTATTTTATTTGGGTAACCTCCAGGTTGCGAGAAGATACAAGAATGATCAACAGATTTTTCAAAAGATGTATATAGAGGAGACCACATATTTCTCCCATCTTCACAAACACTTCTACCTAGATTATTTACGCAGTCTTGAAAAATCTCTGAACCTGAGGTTCTTGTCGATATCTCTGACTGGAAAATGTAACAGCATCAGATAAAGGCGTAAACGATCTGTGATAACAGGAATTCGGTGAGCAATAGTCAATTTACCAAGCAAGAATTTTCCATGCTGTGCTGCATCGAACTCCGCAAGCAACTTGTCATCAACTCCTGGAGCTCAGAAAAGACATCTCTAATATGCTTGATCGCCCTCAAATCCTCAGGGATCTAATAGAAAGAAAATAAGATTTGCAGACAAGGCATATCTACTTACTGATAACTGCTGTAGAGATCAATGGTAACATATGATGTTAACTAAGCTAGAAATGATAAAACCAGTTGGAAATTCATTTCACAAGGTGATGAATTTTAAATGGAACTAATGACACATTGGAGGCAGTCCAATATATAGAGACATGTGAAATTAAACAAATACAGATCAAGAAGAGATCAGTCACAAAATTCTCATAAACACTATAAAGAAAAAACTGAAGGTGGTTTAAAATAAAATTCTATTTGTCATGCACTTTAACCATTTACAGATCTTAAACAATGAGGTTGATCATCTTACACTTTCCAAGGATCCAAGTTGTACAACTCCATGTGGAGCAACAGCAGCAACAACAATGGTCTGCATTCAAGAAAAAATGTTTCTTTGAGGCCCCATATTATGTAGCCAATAAAATTCATACGATAGGAGACGGATAAAATTACAGTTAAGATTGAGAAGTTAAACTATCTTCATAAACTTCACATGTGCAGGTTAGCATCAAGAAGTGAGTTGATTCAAGCCTTGTCATCTCATGCAATGACTGTATTGCCTTGAAGGACTAGCAGCAATGTGAAAACAATCTACTCATCAGTTGTCACATGCATTTCACAAGAATTTTGTGGAAGAAACTCAATGACCTTCCTTAGAACACTCAAAAACATGGTTTACTGATTCAAGTAGGATAAAAACTTAGGAGGTATTTAATCTATCATTAATTTGACAGTTTTAATACAAAAAACACAGTTCTTCGGCTTCAATTACATCACTCTGTCAATGCCAGAGTGTTAGGAGCTCTCTCTATACACCTTAAGTTTAAATGTAACAGATCATCTACACATCATAGTAATGCACAACCATTTCATCCCCTCCATCTCACTGTATTGACCTAAGATGATTCAGCTGACAGATTTAGAGGAAAGGTTGAATGAAAAATGGTTCAAGTTAGTTGGAACAGTAACTGCAATATTTAAAAGGAGTTATGACAGAAGGAACAGGTATCACTTAATGGGAGTAAAATTTTAATTCAACTTGTATGCTGATTCTACTTGTGTAGGAAGTAAGCTTTGTCATTCTTGGTGGTTGTCAATCATCTTTAGAAATATCAAAATGCCCCGGAATACTCACATATTCTTCGAAATGATAAGTATCAACTCTCAAACATTTTTAGTTGCTTAGTTTCTTTATACGCCAAGCATGTTAGTCCCACATCAAGAATTTTTGCACTTCTAATCCTTGCTGGACAATGGGTGATGGACTCTCAAATCATAAATGTTATTGACATCACAATATTGTAGAGAAAAAACTTTTGACTTTTTCCATGAAGTGTTATGTCAAGAAAAATAACGGGAAGATCAGAAGCTGTTGTGAATAAAATAAGTGAGATATATGCATCAGAGGTGAAGAATACATCAAACACCAAAATATTATAAATGAAAGAGATTCTACTCGAAAAATAGAATGAAAGATTCTAATAAAAAATAGATGTTCATTGGTGCTCTACTGAGAAACAGAAGTGATGCCAAAATCTTATACTTCCTGACCATCTCCATATCCATATATGATGCACAAGTATGGCAGACTATATCACCATGAAAAATATTACAACTAAGAGATTCAGATAGTTAGCTTTACCTTAATCCCAGCAGAAAATTGAGCTTGCCACCCATCACAGTGCTGAAAATGAAGAACTCATAATGAATAACCATGTATACAATATACAATCTACTCAAATTTACTATGACATTTTCAATTTTAAGCTGGGTAAGTCAACTTCTCTAAGATGGAATACCTTTCAAGTTAAAATCAATAAGAAGTCTAATGGAACATACTTTTACTCTATCCACCATCCAAATAGTTCAAGAAGTAAGTCCATCACACAGTTTTGGAGGTAGTTGTCACCAAGTAGTTCAGATTGAGAATTCGAGTATAATAGATCTCTCCCAAGCCAATGTACTTATTATTAGAAACTGAAAATCTATCTATCCGTAACATCCACGTTTGCATAAAAGGAAGTATATTGTTGCATCTTAATACCTAAATTCATCAGAAGCATGCTAATTGTACATATATACTAAGAAAAAATGGCTTACTTCAGGCGCCAAGCTGGTGATAGCTGCAACTTTGTTTGCTGAAAGCCATAGATGTTTTCCAGTAATTGCAACCTGCCCAACAATACTGTCCAAGGGAATAGTTAGACATTTAATTACCATAACCCATAAGCCCTATTCGTTCATTTCAGAGAGAAATTATAATCGTAGATTCAATCTAACTGGAACATATTGTCTACAAAGAATCACTGCGTGCGAACTGACTATACTCTCAAGCTTTCTACTAAAGCTTGCATGCTGAAATGAATTAATCTCATGCAGAAACAGATGGAGAATAAAATGCAATTTCTTCAACAGATATATTTATTTGCTGAAGCTTAAACATCATTAGAATTGACAGCATGAGATAAATCATAAACTTGCTTCTGGTCATCTAGATATCATACCCTTCTCCGAGAGAATAAACATGATAGGACATCTTTGCCACAGCTACTCCAAGATGATTGTTGGAATAATGTCCATCATAAAGGTTGCCTGCCGTACTATCAGGCGATTTTTTCCCTGGAAACCCATCGTTATCATAGTAAGCGTCCTCCCAAGTCAACATCCTACAATGAAATCCACATGATGGACAACAGATAAGAGAGGAATGTTGTTCTTTTATAGTCAAAGGTATTAAATGAAGGCCAAGCTATGCGGATTACCAACCACAACTAAGAAATCTATTCATCTCAAATGGACCTCGTACTTGAAAAAAATCAAGTTTCAGCAATTATATTATAAAATCAATCTTCTAATAAGATTCACAATCAAGGTCCATTCTTATATAAGTCTCATGAAGGCCTAATCAGATGTTGCTATATCTGTAAAAGAGGGATACCAGAATTTTTTAAAGAGGTTGTCTTCATGTGTTTTTACTCTTTACAAATGCACTAGACTTGTAGGAGATAAAATTCAAAAACCATAAATAATGTTTCTCTATGGCATGGCTAAAATTTCCTGCAAAGGTAGTTTCTAGAGTATGCAATCATTTATTTCTCATTCGGAGGGGAAGCTATTTGTAGCTTTATATCCTGAACCTCCTGCTATGTGAGAAAAATAGATTTTGCATCTAGATTCCTTATGTGCATTTCGGAGTTTCGATACATCAGATTAGATTCTTTTTCCTTTAAATGAATATGAAAACACAAGTTGGATAATTCTAGCAATAAATCTGAAAAATAACACCTTCTCATTTTCTGGCTAAGCTAATGGAAATCCAGAGAACAAAGCATGTCATAGAAAAATATAGTTTGTTTCACTTCTACTCAGTTTATAGCAATACCATAAGAAACAATATCTGAAAACTTGATGAATGAGGCAAAAGAACTCACATTCGAGCTCGATGTGTGAGCTTCCAGAACACAGCATACTTCCAAGGAGTATTGCAACAAAGGCTCCTCAGTGCTTGTTGCAGTTGGCTTGCCATATTCTTTCCCTAGTCACCAAAAAATTTAACACACAAATCCCCACCACCAATTCTCAAAACAAAACCCAGTCCTAAACCTCAAATAACCCTAACAATCCCCAATTTTCTTCCCTTATCCCAATACCTAACTTCCTCTATATGATCCTCTGCCTGCCTGCTTCCTTCTCAACCCTGCTCGCCGCTTAATTGGCGGTCCTACTGTTGAAAGAAGCAGCATACCATCATCTTTTCCCATTCTCCCTCTTCCCAGAGCTCAAAAACCCAAACCCCACACCAGAAAAAAAAAAGTCAAAATCTTTGATTGAACCAACACAACCAACTAACCCTATTCAGTAATCAGCAACACAAAATGAAACCAAGAATCCAAGAAAAGCAATACCCACAAACAGAATTGTACTATCCATGCATATTTCCATACCAAACAACAATAATCTTGAACAACAGTATCAACTTGGGAATAAAAATCAAATCTTTATTACCCTATAAAGACCAAGAACAAGAAAACTAACAAAGTAATTCTTAATTTTTCTACAAAATGACAGTAACACCTCAGAAACTTTAAAAAGGAAGAATCTTTAGCTAATTTATCAACAGTAAGCTTTCTGGGATGAGTAGAAACGGCGTTTTAGAGTTAACTTGTGAATTGCAACATTCACCTCCATTACTATTTCAAGATTTTGAATATACTGCTTCTTTGTTTTAAGTTGAAATATGTATATAATACTAGTGGGAAAAAATGTGTACAGCTGAGCTAATGAACTAGTGATTTTGATTTTGATCTTCTCTTTATATAAAAACAACTAATACTACTACTCTTAAAAGTGCAATGCTTTTGGATCCAAAATTCACTTTTAGGGACTAGAATATCACTCCCCTACATAAATTGTTTTTTTTTTTAATTTTTAAGTTGAAAGAAGGTAGTACTATAAAATAAATTTATGAAGTTAGAAAATTTTATTTGAAGACGAAATTTGAATCTCAAAAGTTATATTTTTTTTATATAAATGTGAAAATCTCGTAATTTGTAAAAAACTATGAAACATTTTTTTATATTAAATGAGCAAATTATAATCCATAAACAAGGTATCAAAATATCGCATGATGTTACGTTGACGAATCATATATTAATATTTTTTAAAAAACTAAATGTGTGTGTTTAGAAATATCTATTGATTCAATAAATCAACAATAATAGTTGTAAAAATAGCATAAATGACACAATTCTTCCTATTAAGTATTAACCATTGAAAGTTATTAACCTTGAAATTATGAACTTGACTAATGTAGAAAAATTAAATGATTGATTCATATTCATTGGTCTATTTACTGAAAACTTGAGTTCCAGAGAATATTAAATAAGGATACAACGATAAACATACTTAATTTCTTAAAGAACGCAAAATCTAAAATGATGATATATAAATAGAAGCAAAAGACGTATTGTCCTTAAGATGTTTATAATTTTCAATAATAATACATGGCGTCTTAAACTTTACAATAAATAATTTAAGATTAATATTTTTAGGAGACTACTCTTTTTTCTTTTTCTATCCAAATGGTTTTTAGCCTTTTATTAATTTGTAGAAGTGATGATTGAAAAAGAATAAGTGAAAAGGGTTAATGAGATAGTCTACTTATATGGCAAACAATATGATGCCAATGCCTATGAAAATGCTACTTATCTTGCCATCAATCTATCCACAAGATATACCTTTGAACTTACCCTCCAACACCCCTTTTCTAAAATGATTTCTACTACTAAAAGTTGTGACATCTACTCACCTCCCATTTCCATTGTCTCCCTATTCTTAATTAAATCTCATCCTCTATTTTTGTATCTATTTTGTCCTAGTGGAAGTTTAGCTGTTAATTACTAGCCAATCAACCTCTTTCAACCTCACACAAATAGCTTAAAATAAATAATATATATATATATTATATATGGTAAAAAAAAATCAAAGTAACAATACATATTATTTAGTTATTTAGTTATAGTTAAGTGATAATTTAAGAATCCTAGGCCTAAAACCTTAATTTTCAACTTTTGTAAACTGTTTCTAGAAGAAACCAATTGCCTCTCTTATTATGTCTTCTTTATCCTCCAGCTATACTCACATGTATCATAGTCGAATCAAGCAAATGTTATGACTTAATGGATTTTTAAACTAAAGCAAAAAAAGAGATGTTCTTATCAGAGGATTTCACGCCACTCGAATAAAGTTTTAAATTTTATTGATCTTTGGTATGAATTTTTTTTTATTTAAATATGAAAAAACTTTGTGTTTCTTT
This sequence comes from Solanum arcanum, assembly GCA_027789145.1. NCBI lineage: Eukaryota > Viridiplantae > Streptophyta > Magnoliopsida > Solanales > Solanaceae > Solanum > Solanum arcanum. The sequence goes on from CM050941.1 coordinate 70,502,995, forward strand.
ACTTTACATATTTTAAACATATTTTTAAAAAAAAGGGATATTCCTCCCTAGACCTCGACCTTTAATTTTTAAAATTGTGTTAGACTAATCATTTTAAGTTCCTTTCAAATAAAGAATTGACTTATCCTGCTCCATTAAATTTGAGCTAGGTTGAATATATTGATACAATTGATCTAGCTTGAAGTCATACTTTGTGAATATTGCAATATTTATTTTCTTACATCTAGCAAGTTTTCTTTCATTCTTGCAAGCAATAATTCAATTGATCATAAAGTATACATTTTTCTTATTTTGTATCAACCAATATAAAAAGTTTTATGTTAATCCTATATCTATCTTCCAACACATCCTTTTAAAAAGTGCATTATAATGACAATTTCACATGTTGATAAAGGACTTGCCAAGAGTAGTTTTAATTTAACTACAAGTAATACAGAGAATTTTGATTTCTGATTTAATCAAATAACCATTAAATATATCTTTTTAATAATATAATCAAAAAAAGGAAAAAACTGACCTTAGGTGTGAAATTAAAGAGTATATAGCAAATAGAAAGAACAGTATTTCTAGAAATAATGATAACATAAAAGTTTTAGATTTGGAGCATGTTAATATAATACTGAGTCATACAATTTTCAATACAGATATTGAATACTGAATATATATATATATATATACCGACATAATACAAAGTTCATGTGAATGGTGCCATCAACTTCATAATGTTTTACACTTTCGAACTCCAATAAATACATATAAATTTTCTATCTATTTGTTTAGAGATTCATATGTTAGTAGAATTTTGTAAAAAAAGAATCTAATATTTTCATTTTGTATTATCTTGAAATGAATTTAAATGTAAGTAAAAAATTATTAATACATTCGATATAATTGACCATAATTAACCTTAACTTATTTGAAATTAAAGCACATTTTATGTTATATTGTCAACTCATGTGTCTATTTTTTTATGACACAGTTCAACAATAAAACAAAACATATTTGATTAAGCTTATTATAGTTGTACCACACCAACTAAACACTATAACAAGATTCCTTTTAGCAATGTAATGGAAAGGAGATAATTATCATCAATTTCTAATCATTATTACTATCTCTTTTATCAACTTTTTTTTTTTTGTGTACATAAATTAGAAGAGTGAAAATAGGTGCAGAGATAAATGACAAAACATGCTTAGGAATTAAATAAAGTTTAGAAATGATTACATGCATAACCATCACTTTTAATTAGCAAAGGGCTGCTATAATTATTTGTCAAAAAATATAAATTTGAAATTTTCATTCAATTGTGTTTTTCAACAACCCCAATACAAGATGTATGTAATTTAGTTCAAATGATGTGCTAGCTCTAAAGTTATAATATTTCGAAGCTTTTTAAAATTCTAGGACAAGTTTTTTCACGATAAAAAATGATTTTTTTTTTAAAAAAAAAATTATTATCAATGAAATGATTTATAGCCATACGAATATCTTAGATTTACTAAACCACTCGTTTCAATTTTTTTCTTAAATTTTGTGTCAAGTCAAATTCATGTGCCACATGAATAAGGAAGAAAAGCTTTACAAAATTGATTTAGCAGCAATTGATTAATACAATAGTTTTATTTTTGTTAAATATATAATTTTTAGAAGGCAATTCACAATCTTTGTAAATGTCAATAAAACTTATAATGATATTGTATCTAATGACAATTAACTAATGTTGGTAATTAAAAGTGTTATCATTCTTTATTAATGTGTATATTTATTACCGCTAAAAGTTATTTTTATAGCAGCTAAGAGAGTACTAAATTATTAGGGGTTATTTTTTTTTATTAATCGATTAATAACAAAATTGATACCATCATTAAGCTTCTAGTGTAAAACTTCCTGTGTATCCTTTTGCTAGATAAAATAAGTGAGTTTTAAAGTAACCAAGAAGGTATCAATTTTTTTCACTTTTATAATTTAAGAAGAGATAAATTTAATATAGACAATAGCATTTTTAATTCAAATTCAAAAATAGCTATTTTAATAGATGTGCAAAAGACTCAAAATAAATAAATAAAGAGAAAAGAATATTGAGGTAACTTTTATTAAAAAACTTTAATCTTGGGGTTACTATTATATTATTAGCAATGGTATTCCTTTAATGCATGAAATCATTGTTCTTTTGTCAAAAAAAATTCTCAACTACCTTATAGAGTCCTAGGCATGAATTCTCCATTGTGTAAGATATATTATTTTTAATATAAGATATATATTTATAGGGCATAAGTATTATATATATACGCAATTAAATATATGATATTGTTCTTAGTCAATGCTATCGTTAATAGGCATGAATGCTCCACTATACTCAGATTATTTGGACTTTGAACTTCAAACCTACTAAGGTATATTCTAGTCAATTACCAAGTTGGGCTAGTCGAATATTCTTTATCGAAAAATTATATACTTTTTTCGTTTTATAAAGAAAAGTATAGTTTGAATGATTTGATACGGAGTGCATGAAAATAAAAGAAGTTTTTTAATCTTGTGTTCCTAAATTAAAATTATATATGTCAATCGTACCAAAATACTGTTTTAAAACATGTTATGTTGATATTGAAATAAAAGTGTAGCCAACAAAGAAAAAAGATTATTCTTTTGAAACAGACTAAAAATGAAAGTATGTCATTCTTTTTTAAAATAAAGAATTATTACTATGTACCAAAAAATTATACGAAGTATATAAGTCAAAAATTATTTTTCATACATGTATATACTAAATTTTGAACTTAATGAAAAAATATAATTCAGTAACCTCAATTAAAATTTTATATTTATACAAAAAATTTATATATATATATATATATATATATATATATATATATATATATATATATATATATATATATATATATATATATATATATATATATATATATATATATATAATTTAGAAAGAATTCAATAAGATATCTTTTTCTTCTTTTTTTTTTATAATTCAGAACTCATAATTTTAAAATTCTAACTCCACCTTTACCTATAAGAAAAATATAATAATAGTATAACACTACAACAAAAATGACCATTAGCGGCATATAATTCTTAATTGCCGGTAGATATGTATTTTTAGCAGCAATTCTCACCTTTACATATGTCTCTAAAGCCTTTAGCGACATTGATTCTAATGACACTTAACTAATGTCGGTAAAGGTTTTAGGAACTCTTTATTAGTGTCAATATTTAATGTCGCTAAAAGTTATTTTTGTTATAGCGTAAAATCACTCTTAATTGGGAGAATGCATATGAATCTATATTATCGACCCTCATAGTGTAAACAATATTTTGTAAATTTAAATCAAGTAAATGACTATGGTGAACACTATTAATTGATAACCTAGAAATATACCAAGTAGTAATTAACATACAATAATATCAAATTAAGTTACACTAATCGTACAAGAAAATTTCCGATCGTCAAATATATAACTTAAATTCAATAAAAAAAAAATTAATTACTCTATAAACTTCACTTGCATCATACAAATTGAAATACAAGAGTAACATATATTGTATTCGTGCAAACTGAAATATGAAAATAACATATATTGTACTCGTGCTGACACAAATACTTATCGAGATAAATGAGTACAAAAAGACAAAGAAGAATGATACCCCTTTGCCCCAATATTTTATTCAATTTCTTATGTCTTAAATTCATGATGTGGTCTCTCATCAATTGTCCATAAATGAGATAAGCATTATGTAACGGTGCACATGATAATAAACTATCAAATTTAGGGTTGGTGTGGCTAGTTTTTTAATGTCATTTTTGCACTTAGATTTGGTAGGCCATCTTATATTTTGATCATTCTTGCAATTATTTTGCTTTCTATTATTTCTCATGCACTCAATTATATTAGTAAATTGGGAACCAAAATCATCCCAACTAGATTTTGAAGCTATGCTTTTTAATAGCATGAAATCTTAGACAATGACTATTTAGTCATCTTTGTCATGAGTTTTTCTTTGATTTTTGTGTTTTTCAAGTCAATTTTGTAATGCGTTTTTTCTCCCTTTCACTTTTATATATGTTCATTATTTCTCAATTCTTAAGAAATTATTTGTTGCTCGTATATTAGTAAAGGATTTAATTAAGTTCGAAATTTTGAATCATGTTGTGTTACCACTTTGTTTTAAAATTTTACATTTTTGGATTTAGAGACCATTTGAATTAATTGAAAATAGTTAATAAGTGTTGAATCATCATACTTTTAAGTGTGACATTGATTTTTTAATAAATAATTAGGTGTTTATGTAGAAATGTTGATACTATTAATAAATTAAGGTGGTATGTTTAGATTAAATAATACTTTTTTGTTTTATATTAATTGATTATTTTTTTTACACATATATTAAGAAATTATAAATAAGAAAATATTTTAACTAGTTCACCCTCTTAAAAAACTTTTTGGGAAATTATACAATCAAACTTAAACACTTTTAAGAAGAATTAATTGCAAGGATAATTCAAAATGTTATATTTATGATGGTTGAAAATGATATTGTGGGGTAGTAGGATCCTAGCAAAAGTGTCTACATGAAAAGCATGTATAAGTTTGATGGGTGTAATTGTGTATTTTTTCTCTAATTTAATTCATGCTTTGTTGATTTAATAAGTTGAACGACTATTATGGATGACTAATAAGATGATCAACTAATATATAATAGAAGGAGTAATAAATTGAAAATTGGTTACTACCTTTGTATATTTTTAATTGTCATATTTCCCTTTTTAGAGTCAAACTATAAAAATTTTGACTAACATTTTATGATATATTTTTTCATCATATTGATTTATAAAAGAAATTGAAATTCGTATAGTTTTTTAATATCTAAATTTTTTGTTTAAAATATCAAATTAATATAATCTAATTTAACTTTAAAATAAGTCAAAGTGACTTTCAAAAAACGCAATATGATAAATAAAAGTGGACGAATAGAATAGTTATTTTTTTGGGATAATTGTATAGAATGTCAAACTAATAATATAAAATAAATATAGTAGCTACAATTTGATTTATTTCTGTTCCATAGCAAACTATTTGTCAGTTCCTCTCTCCCTCATATTCTCACTCATCATTCTTCTCGCCTCTTTCGCTTTATACAATAGAATTGTATAAGTTGCGTTTCTAATTGTACAAAGCGAGAGAAAATTGTATATACACAAATTCAAATTGTATATAATCGTCTTATACACTTATAATTAGACGATTCGTTTTATACAATTCTCTGTCCAAGTCTCTTTCTCTTTCTCGTTTTATACACTTCGTTTTATACAATTCACATCAATTATATATGTATAGCGAATTATATATATATATATTTGCTATGGAACGCAATTATGCAAACTTTGTTATAACATACAAATATGAATTTCATGTTTGTTATATGTGAAAATTGCGCTTATTTTTTTTATCATAAGAATCTTCCATTTAAAACAAAGTCGCTACAAACAAATATTCTAAAAATATTTGTATATAATTAGAATATATAGTGAGTGAAAATAAAAATAAAGTGTATTAACAAGTAAAAATAACACAATCTATGTAAAATGTCATTTGCTGAGGAATTTGTTTTCTGTACTTCCATGAAAAAATCATTTTCTCAATTAGACGTAACTTTAACTTCTTTTTAAAATAAATTTAGAAAAATTAAATGAACCAAATATGAAAAAAATCCTCAGTAAACATACCCTTAAATCTTAATATGAACAGAACAGTAGGCATGCATCCTGTGGTTTTTCAATATTTTTTTTCGAAAAGTTTTTTAATTTTTCATGTGGATCGTAGAAAGCTTATGATTGATTAGGATTTTAATTTTAATTTAATTTTACTTTATAAGCAAAGTGACAATTATTATAATGATAACCTAGAAAAGGAACAGTACCAACATGTGGACCAATGTTTAATTTTGATCATGACATGCACTTTTGAATTACATTTTTATTTATAACTAGCTATACTACGTGTTTCTTTAATTTCTTCTTTCTTTTGTTATACTTTTTGAGATGTTTAATAATTTTATTGGATTAAAACAATTTAATTAATATGGCGCCATATTATTCACTTTAAATTAAGCGTATTCATTGGTTTTAAAATATGAGATCATGAATCTTTCATGTTGTTATTGTTAAGGTTGAAGATAAATTACGCGAAAAATAGTTATTAATGAATTATATGATGTGAGATTTTATTTTTTTGGATATTTAGTTTTATATATTAAAAATATAGGGGGGAAATGTCTTTAAACTATGTAAAATTAAATTAAAATAATATCTATCAATATCTTGATAAAAAAAAATGCTCTTATAGTCAATATTTTGATTTAAAAATATCTTTACTGTTAAAAAATATATAAATAAGGCAGGGCTTAAAAAAATGGAAAAATTGTATATAATAGCAAATTAATAACCTAAAATGAATGGAGTAGCTAGGGTTTGATTTAATTGTGCTTCATAGCAAACGTTAGCCAAAGTTTGCCAGACGCTTCTCTCCCAAAAATCTCGCTCGCCACTCTCTCATTCTCGCTCGTCACTCTCCCTCTGCTCGCCTCTCTCGCTTTATACATAGAAGTGTATAATTTATGTTTCTGTTTTGTATAAAGTGAGAGAAAATTGTATATACACATGCAAAAACATATATCTTCGTGTTATACACTTAATTATACAATTTACAAACATTTTACTTCAATTCAATTGTAGACAAATGCAAATTTTATACAAATATTGCAGAGAAAAAGGCCAACGAATTATACAATTGTGAATTATACAATTGCAGTGAAATACAATTTTCTCTAGCTTATACAACAGAAGTGTATATATTGTGTTTCTGTTTTTGTATAAAGCGAGAGAAAAACATATATCTTCTTGCTATACATTTATAATTATACAATATACATACATTTTAATTCGATTCAATTGTATGCAAAGCAAATTTTATAAAATATTGCAGCGAAATAGGCAGCGAATTATACAATTGTGCATTATACAATTGCAGTGAAATAAGATAGCGAATTATACAATTGCAGCGAAATAGGCCAGCGAATTATACAATTTAGGCCAGCGAATTATACAATTGTATATGCATAGCGAATTATACAGTTTTATGTTTGCTATGGAGCGCAATTATGCAAACTTTGCTATAACATACAAATATGAATTTTTTATTTGCTATATGTGAAAGTTGCCCTAAAAAAATTATACTACAAAGTGAAAAAATAAGGAGGAGAAATAAAAGATAATATAAACGGGCCATATGGACATAGTAAATATTTTGAAAAATGCTAAACAAGTCAAGATAAGCCGATCAAAATCTTAGTAGGTCTTATCCTACCCCCACCCTGCTATGACTCATCCTATTTACATCCGATCCCTACTTTATATTAATAAATCTACTCAAACTTATTTTCATAGACTTTCAAGTTTCAATGAACTTTTTCCTTAATTTGTTGCTCGCTTACAAGTGATACTCAATTAAAGGAAAACTAAGCTTGATCATACAATTTTTTGGTGTCCATTGATTGTGCCTCAAACGAAGCAGTGTAACGTGACACTCCTTAGCCTAACAAAGACTAAAAAACAAACAAAACCATAACAATGACAAAAAGAGTGTTATTATTCAATATGAAAGCAACAAGTAAGTAGTTCACCATATATCAACACCAGCCATTAGGCCATCTATTCTTTGGGTCTAATCTTTTAAATACTTTCTTTTTCTTAGAACTACTACCTAGAGACGAGCTCGAGCTAGAAGATGATGGTCTTACTATATTCAACTTGTGTCGTGGTCGCCATATTAGCTTCCAAAACTTACCTCTACGAACGAGGGGGGACTCGTATTTCGAGGCCTCAGCATTCAACATGTTTAAGAACTTGTCATTTTCCAGCTCCAAAAAAACTTCATCTCTAGTCCTTATAGTATTCAGCCTAACATACCTTTGCTCAAGAGACTCTTTAGGTACATTTCTTGCCAATAAAGGAGAAGCACCACCCCAATTATTTCTACCTAAACATGGATGTTGAGGTGTCCTAAACTCTTGTAAATCCCTTTGTCTCATCTCTAATTCACTTCTCAATCTCTTTGTATCTCTACATATATAATCACTCTTATATCCAAATTTGATGTCACTGTCCAAAAATATTCTCTTGTGCTTTAAAAAATGGATTTTTTCCTAAGATCCAGCTCATATGATTGGTCATTGTAGTAGCCATTTAACTTATTATTATTAGTCAGGTAAGATCAAGGGGTTCATTTAAATCTCCTTCAATAAAAGATTATATTGTTTATATATGGTTAAAATTATGTGTTATGTATTATTATACAATAGATGTTGTCCCCTTTTGACTTCTTTGCGTGTTTATTATTTTAATATTTTGAACCCTAATGAAAATTCCGACTATGCCGAGTGTATATGATCATATTCAATCTACTTTGGCACCAAGTGGATTTGATTAAGATGGGAATGTGGGTGAAAAACTCAAGAAAAGCCTTGTTAAAACGATGCAAGATAGAGGAACTTAGATTCTGCAAAATGACAACCAATTGGAACTTCCTAACAAAGCTATACCTAGAAAAATACTTTCTTTTAACTTGAGTGGCATTTTATAAATGAAGATGAGAACATTGATAATTTATTAAAGGATCTTATTATACCAAGAAATGACTCTAGGCTCATCCATGTACAAGGACTACTGATGAAGCTCAACGAGGGGCGGATATAACCTTTTGACTATGGATTTATCTAACTCACAACTTTCGATACAAAATATATATATAAAGGTAAAAATATGGTATAATACTACTAGATTACCTAGTATGAAAAGATTGAAAAACCTCCCTTATTTCTTTTCTATTGCAATTTCTGGATTATTATATGATGATTTTTGAACTTTCCATATATAGAAATGAAATAGAAAGAGATAGACTAGAAACGACATCTGTTATGTCAATGACACCAAAGGAATATTAAATGAATGGAATTGGAATATGGATGAAATATAATGAAATAGAGCCACTTTGAGGTTCCCTCTGAAATGAAAGGAGTACCAACAAAGCTCAATGAGGGGCAAATATAGCTCTTTAATTATAGGTTCATCTGAATTCATAACTTTTGACATAGAGTATAAATATAAAGGTAAAAACATACTAGAATGTCAAAAAAAAATTTAGATTTGAACCCATAATTTAACAGTATAATAAATACAATAATACAAAAATTATCTAAAATTGAATGCATTAAATATAAATCTTGAATCTACCTCTGACCCGAGTACTCTAACAAAAACTCTAGGTCCAAATCTACAAAATTAATACTCATTAGCCTTACTTTAATTTGCTAGCAAACTCAAGTCTAGTTAATTGATAGTTCCAACTGTACCAAACACAAGTTCTACATCCAATTTTGCATTGTGGATCAATGTATTGAATTATCAATCTAATTAAACAAACCCCGTTGATCAGTTCCATAAGAGAAGATCCCCTACTAAGTGCCAATTTTCATTAATCCTTTCAAAAGCTAGTTCTCCCGGAGTTAATTTAATTATTTCAGGATTGTTATCCCATCTTTAATGTGGGATAACAATAACACGACAATCTCTAAACAATTAATTTCTGGATAAGTATCCCAATCAAACATGGAATGAATTCATTATAAGATATTTTCGAGACTAGTTATTCTCTATCCCTAGCACCTATTGAGCCCTAAGACTTACAATTTTTCAGTCCATCGATTGATCACACGATTACTTATCTAGTCAACCAATAGCAAATGAATAAAACATTCATTCTAAATTTTCTTCCTCATCTGTCAACTGAATCCTACTATCAAAATCTCCATTTTTCATGCCTCTCTAATAAGAGATGCACTATGGTGATAAATATTGACAACGACCTTCTTATATACGATCTTCGAAGGCAAAATTCATAACAATCATCACTACTTTCTCCCGTATATATAGTAATATATTACTTTGATTTATTTTTTTCATAATTGAAAAATAAATCTAATTGTCTTCTATTTCCAGGGACATTTTTGACTTTTTACCCAAGTAAAAAAAAAGGGAAAAACATCTTCTTTATTAAAAATGAAGCGATGAGGGATTGAACAACCTTAGAGCCAAGGGTTTTTGCAGGGTTTAACAGAAACAAAATACGAGAGGTTCCAATCTTGAAGATTATTATCATGAGGAAAGTTTCATCTTTTGCTGTTCCACATCTCCAGGAGTACACCAAAACTTCATTCTCTCTCATTTCTAAAGACTTAATCTCCCACTTTTCTTCTCTCCCTACCACCAGCACCAACCCCATCAATGGAAATCAACAAATTTCCCCTCAATTATCAGACACCCATCTCAAATCTTGCAGCAAGACTCAATTTTTACATTTATCCAATTTCAAAATACAGCAATCCCAAAGTTTCAACACACTTGTGGAGCAAAACCCATCTCAGTTGTCTTCAAGACAGAGAAAGATTAGAGAAAGATCACAACTTGAAGAGGCTTTTGAGTCAGCAAAGACTATTCAAGAAATGCTTCAGGTTTTTCAAGAAATGGAGGTAAGTTTTGATGAGAGGGAACTTGGTTTGCCATGTTTAAGAATAGGTCTCAAACTTGACCAAGAAGGTGAGGATCCTGAAAAGGCTCTGTCTTTTGCTAATAGGGCTTTGAATGTATTGGATAGAGATGATAAATTGTCTTTGCCTCTTGCCATGACTTTGCAATTGTTGGGTTCTACTTGTTATAGTTTGAAAAGATTTAATGATAGTTTGGGGTATCTTAATAGGGCTAATAGGGTTCTGGATAAATTAGTTAAGGATGGTTCTTGTAGTGTTGAGGATGTTAGGCCTATTCTTCATGCTGTTCAGCTTGAATTGTGTAATACGAAAACGGCTATGGGGAGGAGAGAAGAGGCCCTTGCTAATCTTAGGAAGTCTTTGGAGTTGAAAGAGATGACTCTGGAAAGAGATAGTATAGAACTTGGAAAAGCTAATAGGGATGTCGCGGAGGCATATGTTGCCATATTGCATTTTAAAGAGGCTCTACCGTTTTGTTTGAAGGCATTGGACATACACAAGGCACAACTAGGGCAAAACTCTGTAGAGGTTGCACATGATCGGAGGCTTCTAGGAGTTATTTATACTGGATTAGAAGAACATGAGAAGGCATTGGAACAAAATCAAATATCACAGAAAGTTTTGAAAAACTGGGGTCTTGATACTGATTTGCTTCGTGCGGAGATTGATGCAGCCAACATGCAAATAGCCTTGGGGAGATATGATGAGGCCATTAATACTTTGAAAGTTATTGTTCAGCAGACTGGAAGAGAGAGTGAGGATAGAGCTATGGTCTTTATCTCCATGGCAAAAGCATTATGCAATCAGGAGAAGTTCACGGATGCAGAGAAGTGCCTTGAAATTGCATCTGGAATCCTAGGAAAGAAAGAAAAAACCTCCCCTGTTGAAGTTTCGGAGGCATACATAGAAATTTCTATGCTGTATGAGACAATGGATAAGTTTGAAGCTGCTATATTACTATTAAAGAGAACACTGGCAATGCTTGAAAAACTACCTCAGGAACAACATTCAGTTGGAAGTGTTTCAGCACGAGTTGGCTGGTTACTTCTCTTAACTGGTGGAGTGCAGCATGCTATTCCTTTCTTGGAGGATGCAGCGGAGAGGTTGAAAGAAAGCTTTGGATCAAAACATTATGCAGTTGGTTATGTATACAATAATTTGGGTGCAGCATATTTGGAATTAGATAGACCACAATCTGCTGCCCAGGTTTTTGCATATGCAAAGGATATCATGGATGTTTCTCTTGGTCCTCATCATACAGATACAATTGAAGCATGCCAAAACCTTTCAAAAGCATATGCTGCCATGGGGAGGTAACAAGTTCAATCTTTTCTTTAAGTTATATTGGCACTTGTGAGTGTGCATTTTTCTCTTTGAATGCATATACCTTTACCAAGTACACCATATGAGCAATTTAAATATGTGTTGTATGAATCCTTCATTTGTCTTTAATGTACCGGATAAAGTGGGCCTGCGAGGCAGGTATAGGTACGTCATGCCAAATACAGTAAAAATTAGCACAAACTGCACATATTCATATCCAATACTTGCACACCCTGTATCGTGTACGTTTAAAAGTGACCATGCAACAAGAAGTTTAACTTGTTAAGTTGATTCTTTAAGTTACCTTACTGCCGTTCTTATTTCATCTCGCCTCTTGAATTTGTGAATGTGTATCTTATATGGTTAATATTTGTGTCCATGTATTCCTCATATAAATCTTATTAATATGTCAAGGGAATAGATACTCCTCTTAGTAGCCTTCAGTATCTGTTGTTTATCTGACATTTTATTTCATATGCCAAGCTTCTGCATGCTCTATATGTTCCCTTGTGTTCTCACACGTGTTGTTGAAAACTAGTGTTCCACTTATATAAATGTAGTATGGACTGGGTGTATGCACTGCCTCATATTCTGCCACGTTGGAAGTATATCAATACCAACTTTTGGAGTCTCTTTTCTTCGTAGAGGCTATTTGTCTGCTGCTATGCTGTGACAGTGACAGAACATCTCCTCAGTTTGATCATGTTGAGACAGCTTACTGCCAATAGATTTGACCAATTATCCAGATGTTCATTCATGGTTGGTATGAATTTCGAATAGTTTATCAGATTGAGATATGTTAAGAAGGATAGTAGATGGAAAAAACACCAAAGTGTGAACTTATCCATCTTGACAAGTGACTGGACATAGGAATATTGAGAAGCTTTAATTGAACAATTAGTTGTCCGAGCTTGATTCACAAATATGAACTATAGTAGAGCTAACAAACTCAAAAGCTTATCTATCTAAGCAGTAAGTAGACAACTTTACATTCGTAGAAATTTGCACCCAAAGGTGCACTTAGTGGTCGAAGAAGTTGGGATAAAAATCAATGGAGACAAGGGTTCAAATCCGAACAGAGGTCAAAAGAATTAGGTGATTTCTTACCATTTGCTTAAATGTTGGTGGATAGAGTTTTCAATAGCTATATGTAATACCCGAATGGAATATCAAGGACTCAAGGTAGGAAGTTGGGCCTGACACTACCGGTATCAAAATACAAGATATATGCACCTTAGTGGTGAATAATTTGAATTAGTAGATAAGGATAAGGACTTAAACTCAGCAATAACATTTGAGGCTGAGGAAATGGTTTTTCTTTTCCTTCTGATAAGTAAAAGGTCATTCAGATTAACAGCACCAAGAGAGTGCTGGAAAAAACTGTACATGATGTATGACTTAGTCTCCTACTCAAAATATATGGAGTCTTGAAGTAAAACGGAGTGTCAAACAGATTAAAAGGTGTGTCAACATGATGTACATCTTTCATCTTACACCAACAAAGAAGAAAATTTGGGACAAGTAAATATTATACAATGAATTTCAGTAATCCTTTCAATAATCTGGAACTTCTTTCCTTTCGTATTGTCCACATAATAAACAGGGGTAGGCAGTATGCTGTTCCATATTGTCGTCAGTTGCTTTGCAGTACTCTTCCTCTCCAGCAACTGATTACATCCCTTACTTTGCTGGTAGCATCCATCTAACACCCAACATCCTTCAAAGCATTCTCCATAGATGGGCATGGGTACAGTGAAGAAATAGATGTTCCGAGTCTTCTTCTGCACTATTACACAGGTAGCCTCTGCAACAAGATATGTATCCCCTCCACACCTTTTTCTTTAGGGTGAAGCAGGCTTTGTGCATCTATCCATGTGGAGCACATTACCTTTAGGGGTGTCTTGTTCTTCCACAACCTTTCAGGGCTAGTTTCTTCCTCTGGCACTTGTAACAGCAGGTTATAACAAGACTTAACCGATAATGAGCTGCTCTTACCTGCTTTCCATGTAAGTGAATCTTGTGAGCCTAGGCTTGGGGCATTCTCCAGAGGGTTCGGCATTTTGGGCCACTCTTTTTTTAATCAGATCCTGATAATTTCATTCAGGATTATAGTTCACCTGTCATTTAATCGTCAGCCTTCAGGAGAATTTTTTGCTCCATCGCAATGCAATACTGGTCAGGAAATGCTTCCTTGATGGACTTCTTCTAACCATGTTTTCCTCCACATTTGATCTTCTTTTTTTAGCAACCTTCAGTTTTACTAGTGTTTGAAATTCATGCCATAAGCTCCCTATGCTCTTCCAAAGAGCAACGCAATATGTTAGGGTTATTGCCCCGGTACACCAAGGGCTATGCATCCTATATTTTGCACCGAGTACCTTTCTCCAGAGGGCTTCTTCTTTACTGAATCTTCATAACCATTTGAACAACATGCATTTGTTCCGAAGACTCTAGTTTTTTTTTTTTTTTGAAATTACTTCTAAGATCCCCTCTTTTTTGGTTGCTGTTACGTTAGATAGTTTCACCGAGTGGATCAGAATTTCCTTCCCTTAGGAAACTGCTCCTTATTCTGTTCAATGTTTCTCACCAAATGCAGACATATGGAACATGGTCACTATAAATGTATGAATGCTATCCAAGATAATATTAGGATTAGCATGATTGCTATGGATTCATATTATTTCCTTAATTTGAAAGTCTCTTTTCCAACTTTTCATTCACATTCACACCTTGCATATGAGGTTCCACCTGATATTTTCCTCCCAAAGGAAGGTCCAAGCATACTTTTGGTATTTCTTCTACCCTACAACCCAAAGTGTGCTAATTCCTGTTTGTTTCTTAACTCGTTCGTTTTAAACAAAGACCTCTTTCTAACATTTATATGTAACCCAAATCCTCAAATAAAATCAAAATGACCCTCAAGTGTTGTAATTTTTTCACTTCTGCCGATAGATATAGTAAGAGCCTTAGCAGCATAAACTAAAGAACCTCCGGTTTTAGTCTTTTAGGTAAATCCTAGTTTTCCTAACCAATCCTGTACTATTACTGGAATGAAATAATTCTGATTAAACTGGAATGCACACATGATTATTTGCTGATTGATCTTAGGACAATAGACTAACATCAGGTGGAAGTTATTTATATTTGTATACTACGTAAAGGATACCCATGTATTGGTTAGATAAACAAAACTATGTTGTATAAGTTACTTTGATTGAAGAAAGATGTTATGCATGTAGTTTCAAAAAAGATGATGTTATGCATGTGAATGCCTTTTTGATTTTCCCTACATTTGGATTTCTCTTTTTTGTCAATAGAGGTCTATACGCCTGCAAAGGAAAAATAAACTAGAGAAAAATGGAAAATTCAACAAAACCTTTTCTGTCCAGGAAATTTGATCAGTGGAGGAAGTTTATTCAAAAGTATTCCTTGAGTATTGTTTAATGACATCCAACATCTAATTGGTGTTGATAGGCTGCACCAATCATTACCACCTCTGTTTTGAGCTTTTCCTACTGGTATTAAATTAGACGTATTTCCATCTGTAGTAAATTGGCATTAAGACTTTGGTAGTTTAATTGGAGTCAACCATCCCACTCAATACCATTTGGGGTCACTTGTCCTCCTTGCGCTAAATTTAATTGCAACTTGTTATTGAATTATAACACAAAAGCATCTTTCTTTATTCCTTAGCTTTTGTTGTACATTAGATTATTAGTTTGTGCAAGGATTGCAGCTCTTCAATCACCATTACACTAGAAGTTTAAACATCAAGTTACTTATGCTTTTTAAATTTTCTGGAGTTAGATAATGGCTTTGAGGAGCCACTATGCACTCATAAACAACTTTGGATGACATATTGACAGATAGATCCTGATATTGACTTTCTTTGTAATATTGCTTTATAATTAATTCTGTTGGCTAGATTCATAGTTGTCATTCTTCTCCGTGCTTTCTGCTATTGCATCTGTCTTAGACTCTTAGGTGGAAACTTGATGTGCAACATAGCGTATTCTCTGTACGCTTCTAAATTTGAGGACAAGATTAATTGTCATCATAATGTTTCACAGACTGTCATTTTAAAAAAATAAAAATTGTCACAAGCAAATAGACAAAATCTGGAGAAGGCTCTGGGAAATGCAATTTGAGTATCCTGTAAAAAATGGGTACTGTGATTATTCACGCAACTTCAGGAGCGTCAGGACCAATTATGCTTCCAGAGGTTCAGTTGTTGTAAAATATGTTTCCATATTCAACCGCATAATTACCTAAACCTGCATTATGTTATCCTAAAACCTTAGTTATAGAAATCATATTTGTTGAGAAGTAAGCGTAAATGACCGTTGCTAATTAGTTTCCTTATTTATACCTTTATCAAGCTCCTAAAGAGGCTTGAAACTAGAAGTCCTTTATCTTTAGAAAAGTACGATTGAACGGTTTATTAGAGTTTTATGATGTTCTTAGTTGAGCGTGAAAAATATGTCTTAACATGTTACTTTGTATTTTTCAGCTATCAGCTTGCTATAAACTTTCAGGAGAAAGCAATTGAGGCTTGGGAAGGCCATGGTCCAAGCGCAGTAGATGAACTTAAAGAAGCTCATCGACTTCTTGAACAACTGAAGAAGAAAGCTTCTGGTGTATCCGATGGGAACATGATGAAGGCCTTGCCTTTGGCTAGTTCTAGTGAACAAGTTGTAGTTTCAGCCATTGAAAGGCAAAGAAATGCAACTAAAATGCTGAATCAATGATGTTCTCCGTAAGTTTATTAATCTGCTCTTTCCCTTTTTAGGAATAAAACTATACCTTTTGTTAGTTTGATGCATCATCTTCACTCAAACCTTTTCTTATAAAGCTTCACTAAGGATATCAAAGCTACGAGATCAATCAGTCTGCGACTTTCATCTACATTGAGGTCTCTGTCATGGTTTGGTTCTGAAAACCACTTTGATGTGTTTGAATAGTCGTTTTAATAGCAAAGTTTTTGTATTCTTTTTGGTGTTGTTGCTAATAGTAGACGAAGAAAGATGAGCTTGGATGAAACGACACAGACAATTGAGTATTCATATCGTTGATTTTTTTTTTTCCCTCACATGGCATGGAAACAAGGAATTTGCCATGCTACATTTTCGTTTATTGTCGCTGCAATTTGTGACATAAATATTTGCAACACGCAGAATCTTGCATAAAAAAATATTGTACTGTAGAAAGAGATTTTGAAATTACTTTACTCTTTTCGTATATTGTGAATCTTGATGTTTGACTTATTTTGTTAATTAATACTTTATTAGTGCGTTCACACAGATTTAAAAAAACAAAATACTCCCTAATCATCAAAGTAAGGTCCACTTTTATCATTTTTACATAGAGTTGTTTAGCTAAATAACTTTTAAGAATAGTTAGATTAGTCAACATAATTAATTGAAAATTTTTCATCGTCAATATTAAATTCATTTATAATTATAATAGATTGAAGTGAGTAACTGTAAAAGACAGCTTCACATGAGTTTCTGCCTAGAAAAATGTACTATGCTCTTCAAGTTTGACCAATTCATATAGTGACAATTGTGCTAACATTATGTAAATATTTACTCTCAATAAATATAAAAATGCAACATTTTGTAATATTATTATTAACTCCGGAGAAATATTCATTGCTTTCTTTTCTGTATCGTTCTAATTTTACGAGAGTTCCCGAAGGGCTCCTTGCCATGATTGGACCCTTATCTCATTTCTTAGCCATTCCTTGTGATTTTCTCACACAATACATCATCACTCATGAATTAGTACAAAATATAAATAATATATTTTTGCTACCTAGCCATACCATTGTGACTTTACAATGATTCTATGTTTCATATATCTTCTATATTCTATCCTATCCTATTCTTGTATTAAAATAAACAAATAAAACATTTTATCATAAGGTAAAAGAAAATTTTGAACTTTGTGGACGTGACAGTCAGTTACAGTGGGTACACTATCAAATATTGAATCTATACCTAAAGTCTAAAACCATGTTAATATTTGTGTAAAGTTGCAATAAAGAATGAACAAACAAAAAAAAAACAAATTGAAAGATCAAAATTTTTTAAGATTCAAAAGGTAAAACTGATGTCTTAGATCTTCTATGTCCAAAAGAAAAGATGGATTTTCGAATCGATCTACTACTGCTTTCACCAGTGTTTCTGAGCTCACTGATCATCTGCCTATTATGACGTATCATCTGTTGCACTGATAAGTAAACATGTCGATCTGCTGCTGAATCCATCGAAAACGATCTCCTTATTGGCTCAACTGAAAACAGAGCATCTTTATCTCTTACATTTATACATTCATCTCCCATCATTGAATACTTCCTTGTATCCAACTTATCAATCCTCTGTTCAAAGTCACTTCTTGTGCTAACAGAGTTTTGCGCCTCTGTTCCAAGTTCACCACTCAATTCAATCACCACGAAATCTTCCTCACTTCTTCTTCTTCTCAGAAGTGGAATATGAGGATCTTGAGGTGATGAGTTTGGCGCGATAATCATATCGATTGGATGTTTAGTGGTTGTACCTGAAATGCTACTTCTACAAAGAGGACAGCTAGCATTGTTTTGAAGCCAGATATCAATGCAGTCTAAATGGAAAGCATGGCTACATTTAGGAAGAAGTCTAAGCATTTCATCTTCTTTAAATTCATTCAAACAAACAACACATCTTCTAAAACTTGTTTCACCAACTCTGTTTCTGCTGTACGGATAAGTTGGAATTTCTCTTATCACCAATTCATCAAGTCCTCTGCTTTCTCTTGATGGTGTATAAGTCTCTTCATATTGGCGTGGACGCGTATTGAAGAAGCGTCTTAATGGGTCAAATTGTTGCCAGTTGATGCAGCATTTTGTTACAAAGATGTAGTAACTCACTAGCAAGAACCCTATTGCCATGATTCCTAACATCGCAACGCCAATTATAGGGAAGCCGTTTTCAGAAACTGCACCCGTTGGAGTTAAGTGTGTTACACTCGTGTTGTTGTTGTTCTGCTGGTTTTTGAATGAAACAAGAAGCTGAATGAACATATGTTTATGCGATGCTGCTGCTGCGTCCATCACTACGGTAACGAATAAAGAATATGACGAGCTATGATTAATTGAAATTGTATGCGTTTTATGAATTGAAGGAGATTCAAGCGACTGAGGTGAATTTTTTTAGTTTTTATGAAAGAGGAGAAAACTTGGAAAGTCAAATATGAATAAAGAAATAAGAGCATTGAATGGAGAGTTTTGAGGAACACATGCAATTAATTATGTGTAATAATTGATGTTCAATATAAAATAAAGTGTTTGAAAATGCTGAGACATGTAGTTGGGAGATGGAGTGAACAAAAAATGCAAGCTGACTATATTATTAAACTAATAAAAGAGTATGAAACAGACTTCACATTTCCACTTGGCCTCTGCTCCATTTCTTTTTTGGCATTTTATTTCCTCTGCCCGCGTTTACTTGTTCATTATTTTAAAAATATTTTTTTTTAATTTTTATTTGTCACTCTTAACGTAGTTAAAACTGCTAATTTTTCTTTTCTTAAAACATGCATCTCTAGCCCTGTGGAGTCCTTTTCCCTCTGTGTATTTCAGCCCTGGGTTTAAATTGCTACTCCCGTGACTCAAATTATATGTTATTCTAAAAGTTCATATAGAAAATTAATACTCCTTTAGTGCGATAGCAGTTGTCTATTATATTATTTTTAGAATATTCTAACAATACTTGTTTACTTTATGAAATTAATGAATAATTTTTAAGTTTAGTTCCTAACTTACCCTTATCATTAATTGTAGTCGTTTCTAATTACACATTTTCAAGACATTGTATTTATTATATGCTCAGAGTGATATACTCCCTCCGTCTCATTTTACATGTCACCTTTCATATTTCACGATTCAAACAAGTCTATCTTTGACCATAAATTTTTCATAGATCTTTTAGATATTTTGAATTATCAATTATACCGGTCAAACTTTATATGTCCGACTCTCAAAAAAAATAAAACGTGTCATATAAATTAAGACAGAGGAAATCAAATAATAATGAACAACTATTGTTGGATAAAACTAATTAGCGTCTTATTAACATTCTAAAATAGAATACTGAACAACTAATCAAATATAACAGAAAGTACATTGAAACTTAAATATTTGTGGGAAAAAAACAATAAAAAACATTAAAATGTGACATTATTTTCTAGTGTAGATAGGGGAATGGGATGAGTCATAAATGTAGAAAATATGGTTGCCTAATGATTCACAAGACACAAAAAGTAGTACTTGAAGTATGTTGCACGATTCCTAATTTGAAGTGAAAAAGAGAAATGGACCCTAATATCAACATCAATACCGACCAAATGGTCCATGCAACTCTAGGCGTGGGTGACCTCATGAACACTTGGCCTTTCAATCTCCACACTTTCGACTAATAAGTGAACAGCAAAATAATCGAGATGAGAAGTGAATTCAAAATTTAAATTATATTTGATAACTTGTTTGTCGAGTTCAAGATGATCGGATCAAGTTTGAACCTGTGAATGCAGACTAAATTAAAGTTTAGATTTTGGAAAAATGAGACATTACTTTTTTTTTTTTTTTTTTTTTTTTTTTTTTATTATTATTATTATTATTATTATTATTATTATTATTGCTTTCACTAAGACCATTGTTATAGTCTGAAGTTTTACACATTATTTGTTGTAGTCTACTTCTCTTTACCTATATGTACATAACATATTCAAGAAATAGTTATAAAAATACTATGATAATGCATATCTTTGAATATAAACTAATTATTTCTTGTATATGAAAATGTGTTCTCTTTCGAAGTTTTATAATTATATTTGAACATGCTTTTTATTTAATTGTAGCAATTGATTAGTGTTAGTCTTTTTATATATTTAGTTTTCACTCCTCAAGTATAATTGCTTCAAATGAGAAGATATCAGGTAGTTTTTTTTTTTTTTTTACGATTTTGTTAACATTATTTTTTTATTTGTATATTGGGGGGTATA
This sequence comes from Solanum arcanum, assembly GCA_027789145.1. Classification (NCBI taxonomy): domain Eukaryota; kingdom Viridiplantae; phylum Streptophyta; class Magnoliopsida; order Solanales; family Solanaceae; genus Solanum; species Solanum arcanum. Next base: position 70,523,977 of record CM050941.1, read on the forward strand.
ATATTGTATATCAAGTTTTTAATTATCGTGGTATATTGAGTGTATTATATTGTATATCAAATTCTTAAATATTGTTGTAAAAGGATACATGAAAGTTTTGTATATTGTTATACACCGGATGTATGTTTTGTACATTGTTGTAGACCAAATTTTTAAGAATTACATAATTTGACAAACAAGGGATATGTATTCAATTTATTACACATCGAATTAACAATTCATAGCTATAATTAGAATTTCATATGAATTCCCCACCCCGTATTTCCCGCCTAATACAATGTTCAGATTGCAAAACAAATATATATTTTACTTTGTGTGTGTTTATTTGTATTATGTCAAGTATAGGCTAGAGATAGTATCAAACAAGAGATGGTGGACTAGATCTCTCTTCTTCCTCTTCGATTTTCATACACACTCTCAGTATGATTAAATGAGGGAGAGATACAATATTGTATCAATTATATTCTAAAAGAGTATACAACACAATATAAATGTATAATAAAGTTAAATACACTGATACAAATCTATAGTCAGTTGCAGTTACACTCAAATATATTGACACAAAATATACACAAGGAATAATAACACTTGATATACAAAATGATTAGACAATTAAGATATGTTGATCCATATTTATTTATCAAAGAAGAGCCAGTTACTGTTGATATATTGAACCAATAATTATTCCATACAAAATTTTATATATGTGACTTTGTAACAACATCTACTCACAAATATTCATTATAAAACGAACATATGTGTATTTGCTCATTTGATAAGATTGTGAAAGAGTAGAAATAATCTTTTGATAGTCTTCTAAAATTAAATACAACTTAAGAGATTCAAATTGCATGTCCATATAAAATTCCAACTTCAAATCGACCTAATATGATCAAATTATACATTTGAAATCATGTCCAAACCAGCATTAGGTTAAACATCATTTTGTATGGCATCAGTATGAGCACCAAAAGCTTTGGAAGCATTGATAAAATCTTTGTAGAGAACTGATTTGTAGAGAGGTGGATTAGATTCATTCAACAACACTGTCCTATGTGACATAATACACGTACGACGCTACATAGAACACAAAATTGTTATGTAGGACGCCACCTAGGATGAATGTATTTACAAATTTAAGTGGCTACTTGTGTACACTCAAAGTTGAAGGACATAGTTGTCAGATAAAATCAAGTTAAAAGATATATATGTTTATGCATTAATCTAAATAAAAAATTAATGATATTGTAATTATTATAATCTTATGTATATACACATGACTTAATTATATTATGAGTTTAAAAAGTATATGAATAGGTACATACCTCTAATTGATTGCCTATGTTTACAACAAAAGCATTAGGCACAGCCTCAACACACATCCACTTTCCATCTACCAAAACTTGAAGTCCACTTACATTGCCTTGATATATTATTGTTATGAGGCTTGGATCAAGATGTTTTAGTATGCCTAAAGTTAAGCTTGGATCTGGACATGGTGGATAATTATTTGCTGACAATAATTGAACTTGGCTTTGTTCATCAAAGTAGCCTGATTCAATTCCTAATCCTTGCCCTATTAGCTCCAAAATTGTCAAACTCAGCTTCCTTATTTCCGCAACATATCTTCCCACGACTTTTCTGTAATTGATGATAAAAATTCGTCAGTAATTTAATTCAATTTCTACTTGAATGTAGCAAGTAGTCTGTTTAGCCAAGCTTCTAAAGACTACCTTATAGTCAAGCACAAATTGTTGCTCTAATATTATCAAAAGTACTTTAAAATTGATTAGCTAAACACAAACGATTACTTTTCAAAAAGTAAGAAGATTTGAAATTTTAGCCCAAAACAAATACTGCTTGATCCACCAAAACTGGATGAAAAGTGGTTGAACAACTATTACGCTATAACAAAAACAATGACATTAATAGAGTGTTAACGTCTTTATCGGGATTAGCTAAGTGTCATTAGAATCAATGTCGCTAAAGGTTCTAGGGACATATATCAAGAGTGCTAATTGCCACTAAAAATAAATATTTAGCTGCTAATGATATTTTTGATGTATTGTTACTGTTTATTAATTACCTGTAGCTAGCTGGTTTATCTGGCCAACTTTGCATGCATTTGTGAAGAGGGTGACAAGGGTGTTTTATATTATCCCTCCATAAATGAACACCATTTTTAACTTCTTCCTCACTCCCTGTGAACATCCATCCTTTTCTGCTTGCTACATTCACTTTATCTTCATCAGTTATGTTGTTGAAAAACTCTTCAAAGGTAGACATTGTTTGAGTCGTCACGTTCTCTGAGATTCCATGGTTGATCACCTACAGAAACAGATTCAAGATAGCGGTAAGGTTACCTAGGTGAAAGATAGCGGTGGGGGTTTTAATGGTACCCGTGCCAGTGTGAGAAATATTAAGGGACTCACCGTTGCCAACAGTAATACCATTGGAGCCATGATATGGATTTGGAGCGTTAAGCTTGGATAGATCAGAAGTAACGTGCATGTTGGCCCCAGTATCCAACAACCATTCAGAGGAAGGGCCGGCTTGAGATGCATAATTGGCACGGTTATCACTATTTCGGCTCTCCTCATACCGAAACCAAAACGAACGGCGGTGTGTCTGTTTCGACAGATTTGACAAGTTGGACGATCCAGCTCGTAAGTGCCACGCCGCCCTTGGAAGATATTTGCCCGCCATTGCCGAAGAGTGCGGTATTATTCTTGCCGTCTTCTTGACCGTCGTCTGGCCGGACGGCGCCTGACCGACCGCGCGCGCGCCTCTGCTGTTCTGCCGTAGCCGCGCGGCTCCTGCCGACGCCGCCCCAGCGATAGTTACGGCTTGCGGTGAGGCGGTGGCGGCTATAACGCGGCTTCACCGAAGAAGAAGTTTGCTCTCGGATCGCGTTGATTTCTTCACTTTTTAGCCACGCGAGGAGAGTAGCCAGGTCAGCGGGCGTTGGACTGATGCGAACCGCCTGTTTAATGGAGGAGTAAGTTGACGAGAGCCCCCGAACGATGCACATCACGAGATCTTTTTCCGGAATGATTTCGTTCGTGGTGTCGAGGGCTGTGATGATGGTGGAGACCTCGTCTAAATACTCCGCCATAGTTTTTGTGCCTTTGGTAATTGTGTGGAGACGATCACGCAATTGAAAAATATGAGAGTGGGAAATTGATGCATAGCGTGTTGCGAGGGCCGTCCACAGGGCTGAAGCAGTTGTGTAGGATCGGACGTGTTTCTGAACCGTGGGAGAGATGACCGCAATCAAACATGATCGGATCTGGCCATCCACTGCTTTCCAGCCGGCATGGGCCGGATTGGTTTCTCGATTTGTCTGCGGCGATGATGGCCTGGCGGTTCTGTGCTTCCATCGACGTATTTGAGAAGGTAATTGGCCTCGAAATTTGTAAGAGCGGTGATTTTCCATGTAGGGTAATTTATGTCTGATAATTTTTCAGGAATCAGGGCATGAAGATGCCTGAGAAGGAGTTTAACGCCAGAAGGAAGTGAATCGAGAGGATCCACCTCGGTTGTCATGGCTGCTGCCGCCCAAGAGAAGAAAGGGAACAATCGGTGCCCTAAAGAGAGAAAAAAAACCTAGAGAAAAGAAGATCTAGGTTTTTTGGCTCTTGATACCATGAAAGAATATTGATTGTATTGAAGTGTTAACTGTTGGGTATGTAGCAAGAATTGATGGGAAATAGAGGGAAGGAGAGGAATTTGAAAGGTTTAGAACTTGAAAGGTTGGGAACTTGAAAAGTCCTCTAATGCTTTATTGAAAAAGGCAATAGTCCCTCATCGGTAATGGAAAGGAAAATAGGAGAGTTTAAATAAATAAACACTCCTATTAATTGTTAAAAGGGTTGGAAAGAGGGACCCCCCTCGCGCCGTCGTCGTCGTCGCTCGCTCGCTTCGGCTTTGGCTTTGGCTTTGGCAAATGATCGATCGAGAGATAATTTTTTGGACAAAATTTATTTTAATTATTTATTAATTAATTTAAATGGCCAAAAATTATTTTCAATAAATTAGTTGATAACCGAAATGTTTTCAATTTTTTAGTTAAAACCCGACCCGACTCGGATCCGCTGAGTGACCCGTTTTAAATTACATTATATTCAAAATTTCCATATGACTGCTACGAAGGTTGCAACTTTCAGGAACAGTCAATACCATTTGAAAGTTTGCAACCTTTCATTAATGGTCGTGTTAATTCTGAAAGGGTTGCAACCTTTCAGAATATATTCTTCTTGCCTATAAATACCATTCAGTCTTCAGAATATTAACAACGAATTTTCTGATCTTCCTTCTTCTTAAAATCACATATTTCTTCGTGTACTTTCCTGCTGTGGATTGATTCACTGACAGTAGAGTTTTTGGTATCTATACTCTACTGATTAAAATCATTTTACCCTGGGAGGTTATATTCCAAATCAAACCTCGGATACTAGAGGGGAATAATTTCCTTAAGGGGACACTGTGAATTCAGTGGACTTGATTTTCTTCCTAAATTTACAATAAGAGGATTCCAGATTCTGGTGCGTTTTTACAGATTAAATTATTTTCTACAAATAAATTTCTGTTCATCTTATTTACTGGTTATAAAAATTCTCAGTTACTTCGTGTTTCTGAATAATTTATTAGAACCAGTAATTTCTGATTTTATAACACAGATTGGCAACATTAACCTACTAAGGGAATAGATAGGAGATATATATAGGGGATATAGGAAGGAGTACTAATCCTAATAGGACTAGGATTAAGGAGTACTAATCCTAATAGGACTAGGATTAGTACACAGTAAATACTAATATTATTTAATACTATTTATTTAATACTATCTGTTATTACATACCAATAGTCATATTATTCAAGTACAAGTTGTAAGTAGTAGACATTTGAACATTATATTTCTTATGAAAAACTACATATACTCCTAGGATAATTACTTAACTATACTGCTCTAAGTGACTAACCTTGTACTTAGGTGAGAGTTGATGGCTTTCACCAATACTGCTTTAAGTGAATCTGAGGGAGCAAAATAGAAAGGACGAGAGTTACGATTTTTACACGCGAATCAATGAAAAATTTATGTTATAAAAATATGATTTTAGTTTGTACTCACTTCTCACTAGGAAGCTTTCTAATTTTTTCGTATAAAAATAGTATTATTTTTTCTTTTCTCACTGATTCAATCAGAATATTTATGTAACTAATAGCTAGTAAACATTTTTTTAGTAGAATATTTATTATTGATTGAGGTAAAAAATAGTAGAAGTCACTTCTAAAGTGGATCCTATAATTCTAAACTCCGCATTTGTTGATGAAATCTACAAAAAGATGTCAACTTTAAACATCGAATTCTTTAAAGAGTATATTTTTGAAATTTCAAATTTAACTCATACGTATATTTTATATATAAAAAACCCACTATTTTTTTTTTTTTAAAAAAAAAGACTCATGCACAACATGTATTGGAAATCTTATAGCAAATACCTTATTACTTGTATGAAAAGAAATAATCTAACGAAGATTAAAATAGTATCAAATATCACAAACGTAAATTTAGATATTAAAAAAACAATAATTCATTTAAAGATACTGAAATTTATTCTTCCAACAAAATGAAGGGATTATTTATACACAATAAAGAGTTGGAATAAAAGTTTTTGATAGTTTTCGCAACTTAAAAATATAACTTAAAAGACATCCAAACTTCAAATCAACCTGATTTCAAATCACACATTTGAAATCATATCCAAACGCGCCTTGGATTACGCGTCATTTTGTATGGCATCAGTATGAGCACCAAAAGCCTTGGAAGCATTGATAAAATCTTTGTAGAGAATTGATTTGTAGAGAGGTGGATTAGATTCATTCAACAACACTTTTGCTGGCTCAACAATGCTGTTTGGAGTTGGATTCACAAATAGGGCTATTGATGTTCTTGCTTCCTTTGAATTTGTTACTACTCTATGCATCACACTTCTTAACATCCCATTGCTGATTATCTATTTCATTCATTAAAATTACATAAAATAATGTTAAATTTAACCGTGATTAACAAATTTAAAGTTTTATATGTATATATATATATAATAAGTAATTGGTACATACCTCTAATTGATTGCCTATGTTGACAACAAAAGCATTAGGCACAGCCTCAACACACATCCACTTTCCATCAACCAAAACTTGAAGTCCACTCACATTGCCTTGATATATTATTGTTATAAGGCTTGGATCAAGATGTTTTGGTATGCCTAAAGTCAAGCTTGGATCTGGACATGGTGGATAATTATTTGCTGACAACAATTGAACTTGGCTTTGTTCATCAAAGTAGCCTGATTCAATTCCTAATCCTTGCCCTATTAGCTCCAAAATCGTCAAACTCAGCTTCCTTATTTCCACAACATATCTTCCCACTACTTCTCTGTAATTGATGATAAAAATTCGTCAGTAATTTAATTCAATTTCTACTTGTAGCAAGTAGTCTGTTTAGCTAAGTTTTTGAAAAGTCAAAAGTATATATTTATATAGAGAGAGAGATTTAAGGTGTTTGACTTTTTTTTTTGGTGGGGGGTGGGGGGGTGGGGGTGGGGGGTCAAAACACAAATTATTTGGGGTCTTAGTATTGTATAATTACTTGTAGCTAGCTGGTTTATCTGGCCAACTTTGCATGCATTTGTGAAGAGGGTGACAAGGGTGTTTTATATTATCCCTCCATAAATGAACACCATTTTTAACTTCTTCCTCACTCCCTGTGAACATCCATCCTTTTCTGCTTGCTACATTCACTTTATCTTCATCAGTTATGTTGTTGAAAAACTCTTCAACGGTAGACATTGTTTGAGTCGTCACATTCTCTGAGATTCCATGATTGATCACCTACAGAAATAAATTCAAAATTTAAAGAATATTGATCTGAGTTGAGATTCTATCTCATCACATACAACTTACTATATTCAGAATGTATTTATATTTGTTCATATCTAGTGAATATTTTAATATATAGTTAAGTCGTCAAGATCTAAAATAAAAGTTACTAAATTCGAATAAACCTAGTCACGTCCGCCTCTCATCACATGCAATCTTTTTTAGTTTAGACTCTAGAAGTGGATTAAAGATTAAAAATCATGCATATATTCAAATGAGGTTCAATTTAATTATTTTAGACACATACACATAGTTACATAGATTATACTTATTTATTTATTTTTCATATATAATACATACGGGGTTCAGGTCAAAAACATAGATCCACACTGAATCTTTAAAAACCTTCTTGTTTTTACTTTGAAACAACAACTTACATCCGATACAATTTCATAAGTGATGTCTAGCAAAGAAGGGAAGGATGTATGCATGCAGACCTAATTACCTCTACCTTTATGAGACGGAAAGGTTGTAATTTCCTCATTTAAGAAAAAAAGAAAGAAAATATTATACCTGGAAAAATCCAAATTCTTGACCAGCTAGCAAGAGTTGCTTGATTGTTTCAATTTTTTGTGATTTTCCAAGATCAATGACTGGGATTTTGGTGCATATAGGTATATGAGCATCACCTGGTCTTTCTTCTTTGGAAAATGTAAAGCATTGAGGCACACATTCAACATTGAACCATTTTGTGTTATGCTCCTCCATACTTGCCTTCAAATCTCCCTCTATTCAAGCAAATTTAAATATGGATCAGTGTATCTAGTGCTATAATTAATAATAATTAAGTACATGTGCCTGCAAATAGTTATTTAATTATTTCTTTTTTTGATTAAATTTAACAAAAGAAAGAAAGAGACATTTATACTTTAATTAATCAACTATTTTATTGCAAACATTACATTCTTAGTTATGTATCATGTTATCACTCCAACTTTAATTATTTTTTACATTGAAATATTAAAACAAACATACTAGTGAAATAGGCATAAAGGAGGTTTGTAGCTTTACCTGCCATAGCAAAGAACAACTAAAAATGAGCTAGGTTAAGTCTTCTTCACCTTAAGCTTATGACGGCTGACACCTTATGAAGTGTGTTTTAGATTAAGACAGAAGAGAAGACTTAATCTCATATTTATAGACATAAATGTTTTAACCTAGTGTGTATTCGGGCTTACTAGTCTTCAACAAGCCCACAATATTATCAGCCCATAGATATAACATGAGATGGATACAAGCCCATAATGAAGAGGTTAAAAAAAGATAAAATTATAAAATTTCTCACAAAGACATTTGAATTTCTACCCAAAATTGCATCATCATCATCATCATCATCATCATCATCATAATAATAATAATAATAATAATAATAATAATAGTCATGCCAAAACTTCATCAAGATTGCATGATAAATTATCATGTCAAAACCTCATTGATATATTGATATGTCTTGCAAAATGCTTTCACTCTCCTTAATTGATTGTCCACTTTTAGATTAATATACCTATTAAGATTATAATAGATATAATAAGTTTATAAATTTACCCCTATTAATTATGCAGTAGATGAATTAAAAACTTAAGATTTTTAAAAAGTTTTACCTTTTTCAACATAATTAATTGAGGGTATAAAAGTAAAATTATTATCCTTTCTTAAGTTATCAAAATGGTCAAATAATTAAGAATAACTAAAAAAAGAAAAGTAGATAAATAATTCGGAATAACTAAAAAAAGATAATGGACAAATAGAGGGAGTATCAATCAAAGGATTGGGTAATTTTTTTTCTATAAATAGGCATATGTTTGTAAAAGGAAGAGAATCCAATTATCATTCATTTATTATTAATTCTTCCTTATTAGTTTTTTAAGTTCTGTAAGGAGAAGAAAAGAGTTGGAGGGGGTTTAGATTAGCTTAAAAATTGATCAAACCTATTTTTAAGTCAGTTTTGACTCTTCAAAGTGTTTGACAAATATAAAAAATAATTTAAAATAAATAAAAAATAACTTAAAATAAGTTAGGAAGTGTTTGACAATCTCAAAAATCACCGAAAATGAGTCAAAAATTAAAAGTAGGTCACCCCCCCCCCCCCCCTTTTTTTATTTTTGACTTAAAAGTTATTTCAGTTTGATTTTTTATTTTTACATAAAAAACTATATTTTTAAGTCAATTCCAAAGGGCTCTTAATCTTGGTCTCTTTTTCTAGTCTTTTTCTTTCATTAAATTTTTGTTAAATCTATTTTTAATAATGGAGTAATCTTTTTGTGTTAGGGTAGTTGATGAAACTTGATATATTTATCATACTATCTCAAAATTTTGAAATATCTTGGCCTGAAAATTTTCATTTTTATTTTTATTTCAAATTGTGCTATAAGAATAATTTTCAATTAATCAATACTATCATATTTAAGTATCTTTTTTTTCTCTAAGTTAGTTTTATATGAATTTTATGACCAAACACCAATGCCGGACTACCAATCAGTACTAACAATTATATCATGCATTTTGAAGAACAAAAATAAGGTGGAACATCATAAAAATATATACAATTTGATTTTCTTGTATGTGATATTTTTTTCTTATAATTGTTGAAAAACATTCTTTACTTTTCATTTTCATATTATGCAGACATTTGAAAAAGACCATGCATTTAATTTGAAGAGGAAAATATTAATGCATTAGTTGTATTATATATCAACCAATTCTATTATTAGATTCTACTAAATGATTCTTTGATAACTTTTTCCAATAACATCATTATCTTGTCGTTTTCCTATTAGAAATCATTATCTTGTTGTTTTCCTTTGTAATCTTTGTCTTGTTTGGTCAACTGATAGTAAAAGGCTACCAACTTATACACACAATATATATTTTCAATACAAATAAATTTATTTAAAATGTAGAGAACAATTACAAAATAGTGTTTGTTAAATAGAAAGATAATTATTTAAAAAATAAAACAACAATCTTCTATAACAAGTAATATTGCAGTACATATCGTTTTAAATTAGATTATATTATCAACGTATATAAGTTAAAATTCTTTAATGTAATGACCCGGATCCGAAAAGATCATTTTTGATAATTTTTAATTGTCATTTAACTAAATTAATTAATATCAGGTAATTTATTTATTTTTAATAATAATAGGCCAAGTTTGAAATATTTAAATAGGTTATTAGAAAGTGTTACTTTTAATACATATATAATTTTAAAAAAATGGAAAAGGAATTAATTAAATAAATTAATAAAATAATTAAAAAAAAAAAAAAAAAAGGGGGCAAAGTGCCCTAGGCTATTAAAAGCCGCATGCCCTAAAGAAACAGAAACAAACAAACAAAAAAAAAACGCAGATAAAGAAAAGAGAAAAAAAAGGGAGAAAAGAAAAGGAAAAAGGAGGAGAAACAATAATATTTTTATCTCGAGATATCAAGGTAATTATTTTCATCTTTTCTATTAAGTTTTTATGTAATTAGAAGTAGATTTTTAGATTAAAACGTGTATAATTTACACTAATCTGTGAAACTAATTTTTAATTTTGTGTATATGCATATGTTATTTAGCATAAATTTCACCTTAGTCATTAAATAATTATGACCAATTGTTGATGATCATGAAACAATTATTGGGAAGGGAGGTAAATAGACATGCAAGAAGCCTTCCGTATAAAAGTATTTCATGAAATATCTTTATTTTGGTGTTCAAATATGGGTGATATAAATTGGGATCAATTTGATATCCTTTTAATAGTTTCCATATTATCATTTAAGTTTTGATATATTAATGTATATAATTAAGTATTAGGTATATGGTATTAAGTGAATGTCTTAAGATTTATGATATTGAAAAGAAATTAAAAATTTAATCCTAATCTTGAAACTTAAGAACTTAATTATAAATTTGCGTGAGTTTTTTTGGTTTAGTCTAGACACGTGCAATATGTGTGTTGTTAACTTCGAAACCTTATAGTGTTTAATTATTTGAATAGACTGAATTTTATTTGGAAGTGCAACAAAGGAGGAAGGCTAAAGTTTCGAAGTGATTGTTCGATAAATTGAGGCAAGTGGATTTCTAAACTCTTGTTAAGTGTATGAAATACGTGTATGTCCTTGTGGTATATGTTGGGAGTAATGTGGGATCGGTGATGGGTTGACTTTTCCACATTGATTAATTCTAATGATGAAAAGAATGGGGATAACAAAAGCAATGTGATTAATTGTTTATGTGCATTGTGTTGAGAAAGGTTTGAAAGCTTGTTGAATCATTGTTGATGTAACTTCATGTTTGTGTGGTTGTGAACTGTGTGATGTTATGAAAATGGTCATCTCCTCATTATATGTGTGAACTTGTCATCTGCATTATTCTGAGGCATTGGTTGTGACAAGTGTTATGTGCATTGAGAAAGAATGGGTACTTAAGAGGATGTACCATTTCGAGGGACGTATCGCGCGCCGCGATGGATACTATATTTCGAGGGACGTATCGCGCGCCGCGATGGTTACTATTATCGAGGGTCGTGTCGTGCGCCGCGACAGATGCATGGACAGATATGTCCCCCATGGGTCCCGGACTGAGAGACAGCAGGTGTGTATCACTAGGTCAGACATGCATCATTATACTTGACATTGCATTTCATTACATTGCACATACTTATCATTAGTGAACTTGATATTGTGTTTCTTTGATCTAGTGATTGCCTTTTGCGGAACTTGTGATTGTTGAATCTTGAGCTTGTTATTGAGGATATATAATTTGTTGAAGTGTTGTTGTTGAGGATATGTAATTTGTTGAAGTGTGTTATTGAGGATATGTAAATTTTTGGAAGTGTTGCTATTGAGGATATCTAATTTGTTTAAGTGTTGATGTTGAGGATATATAATTTGTTAAAGTGTTGTTGTGGAGGATATGTAATTTGTTAAAGTGTTGTTGTGGAGGATATGTAATTTGTCTAAATGTTTTTGTTGAGTTACGTTCTATGTAAACTGTGAGTTGTTAGGTTGGGCTGATGTTTATGTAGGTTTTAGTTGTGGAGGTTCGGTTGGGGGTGGTAGGAGTACCCGTATTTCATCCCCTTAGCTTGTGTTTAGAGGTTTACTTGCCGAGTACCGTGAGGTTTGTTACTCACCCCTTGCTTCTACAAATTTTTGTAGGTTACTAGCCCGGACTTTATGATATATTCTCTTCTTTTTCGAGGCTTCCTGGAGATTTTGTGAGGTAGTTGTTGGTCATCTCAGCATCCCTCCTTACTCTTGTTTATGATTTTGTTCTACTCTAGAAACAATATCATATGAGACTTATATTTTCTTTTGATCCGATTGTAATACTTTAGAGGCTTGTACACGTGACAACCAGGTTTTGGGGTATAATGTAAGTTGATAGTAAATTTTCCGCATTTTTATTGTAATAGTTGAGTTTTAGGCTTACTTGTCTTGGTGGGAGAAGACGAGTGCCATCACGTCCATTTTTGGGTCGTGACAAAATGGTATCAGAGCCCCAGGTTCATAGGTCTCACGTGTGTACAAGTCGAGTCTAAATAGAGTCTCGATGATCGGTACGGAGACGTCTGTACCTATCTTCGAGAGGCTATAATGACTTTTAGGAAATACCTTCACTTCTTGGATTCTATTGTGCGTACTTAGTCCCATTTTGATTCTTATCGCTTCACTCCATTCGCTCTTATTTATGTGATGACTCGTGCGTAGTTCCTTTTTGTGAACCATTGACATGTCATGTATTGGTTTGATGTTAGATCTGGTATTAAGGTGGAAATGATGTACTTATGAAACGAATGCGTGATCATATTTAAAAGAGTTGAGTAAGGTTAGTTATCGTTGTAAAATAATAATAATAAATATAGTACTTATTTGGTATAAGCAAAATATGGAGTGGTTCGACAACTAAAAGTTAAATGTTTGAAGAATTGACTAGATAATAAATAGTGTAATACAATTGATATAGTTGTCATACCATTAATGGGTTGCTTAGCAAATGATGTTGCACCAATTCAGGTCAGATCCCTTCTGTGGTTTCACAGATTGAGTGTATACCAAAGAAGGTCATGATACGACTATTACAATGGTACTGATGGGTACTTGGTTGGAATTATGGAGTGTGTTACTTTTGATATTGACCTTGCTTACGAAAGAATACATATAGCTTGGGTTAGATACAAAACTAATCTGGTAATATTTAAAGCTATTAGATAGGTAGAAATGTGTAACCTATTTGGATATGATCCTCGGTAGGTATGATATGTTTTAGTGGTGGATGTAACGGACTTTCACGATGTGGTACTAGTGGTATATGAAAAACAGATATGTTAATTGTTAAACATGAATACTAACTACATAAGGAGTTATAAGTTGTATCACATGCTCATATAATGAGATTCGATGTTAAATTCATATTTGGGAAACCAACTAGTTACTATGGACACTTGAGTTAAGCATTTTTATAAGAAAGCTTTTAGTGGTGGATCGTTGATACGATATTAATGTGTTGAGTTGAGAAGTGTATTTTAAAATTTCTAAATATGGACCGATGATTTCATTTTAATGTTCAAGGAAATAAATATATATCAGATTGACAAGCTTATAGGTAAAAGAAGTCTCAAGATATACTTATGTGAAGGTAATTGAAGATTTTTGTACAGAAGTGCACATGAGATTGAGTTAGTTTGATTTTGATTGGTATAACTAGATTTAAGGTGTCATATTGGTGAAATGGTTGACTTCGTGGTGATGAAACGAGTTAATTGGGCATAATGGTAGTAAGAGTTCGTGATGGATTGTGAATAAGATGCAATTGTATGATAAGAATGGTTTGTTAAATAAGTATTGTATTACAATGATGACTTATGACTATCTAAGTTTATGATTTTTTTATTGATTAGTAGTTTGATTCTTGGAAAGTTGTATGAGGTGTTGGGGCACCACTCAAATTGAATTGAAGTGAGCTATAGCCTTAACAAAATGAATCAATGATAGGCTATATAACCTTCAGGAGGAGGCAAGAATAAGGATATTTACTCAGATTGTAAGGGTCAAAGATGTATCTTTAGAGGAATTTGGAGAATTGGGTTACAATAAATGACGTGTGAAAGATTATATATGGTTATGTCGAGGTAGATTGTTCAGAATGTGATAGGTAACAAATGGATGTTAAATAGTGTGGACCTACAATTTTACATGGTTAATGAGGATCGAAGGGGATTAAAAGTACTTTGTTGATGAGACAAAATAGATTGTTATAATGTGTTACATAGGCATTTGATGGTGAGTAGAGGTTATGAGATTATAGTATACATAAATATTGGAGTGATCAAGGGTTTCTTGGAGTTATTGCATGAGGTAAATGATGGTGGTTGAAAATGGTATGTGAAAGTTTAGGTGAAGTTGACATTAAGTGTGACTTAATTATTTTACCCTGATGGATAAATATAGATTTGAAATTAGTGTTATCGATTTTGGGTGTGACTTATATCTATCACGCTATGCTTACATGGAAAGAGAAAGCGCCATAATTTGAAATTTTTTTTGAGGCGATAATGTGTGCGCTAAGAAGACCTGATACTAGTGGCGGTTTGAGAGTAAGGTAAATGGATGGTGTTGTTATGATGTTTGTTAGCATTAAGAGTGTTGGCTTTAGTGGAGTCTTGTGAGAGTATGTGAAGTTTGATAAGTCGAATATGTGTAAGATTATAATAGATATCAGACTGGTTGGTTTTGGATGGCTAAAAATTAAGGGATGTAGTAAGATGAATGGAAATATTCAATATGGATATTATGGAAGAAGTATTTAGTTTTATTCGACCTTGGTTCTATACATCTTTATGTGATTACCTTCTTCATTTTAAACATGGTTTAGAGTATGATTCCATACATATACTCATGTGTATTTCTACAACTACGGGTGAACCCCTAGTGGTGGATCGGATGTACCGATCCTCTTATGTCCTCTCGACAGAGTAGGATCCTTTGGCGGACTTAATAATTTCAATTATGGAATATTCGAAGTTGTTTAGAATAGTTGAAGTATATTAGAGGTTGTACATTTGAAGTGTATCGCTTGTTGGGTGTTTACTTAATCTTATTTTTCTTCGGGTTGCATAAGTTTGATTTTCCATGATGACTACCCGATGTCTAAAGATCAAATTTTTATTATAACTTAAGTTGTAGAGAGGTTGTGTTGTGAGAAGAGAATCATAATAAGACCGGTAACAATTTGTGCATTGAGAGTGTGTGGTAGTGGGTTCATGTTCACTTTTTGTTCGTATTCAGTATTGATTTAGAAGGTTATATTAGTTATGTCAGGAAAAAAAATTCATCATGGTGGTTGTGTTAAGGTCCAATGGGTTTTAGTTTTAATTGGATTCATGAGTTAATTGTGGCTTGATAGTCTCTCTTGATTTATAGATTTTCCAAAGTTTGATTCAAAGGCTCAGTTCTAAGTACTCTATCTTGATGGAATGGTCTTAAGGAGGAGCTCACTTGGAGATATGAACACCAACTAGTAGATCATAATTCAAGCTTTTGATAATGTCAATTATTCTCTCTTCTTCTTCCTTATGTTCGGGGACGAACATGATTTTTAGTGGTGGATAATGTAATGACCCGGATCCGAAAAGATCATTTTTGATAATTTTTAATTGTCATTTAACTAAATTAATTAATATCAGGTAATTTATTTATTTTTAATAATAATAGGCCAAGTTTGAAATATTTAAATAGGTTATTAGAAAGTGTTACTTTTAATACATATATAATTTTAAAAAAATGGAAAAGGAATTAATTAAATAAATTAATAAAATAATTAAAAAAAAAAAGGGGCAAAATGCCCTAGGCTATTAAAAGTCATGCCCTAAAGAAACAAAACAAACAAACAAAAAAGCAGAGATAAAGAAAAGAGAAAAAAGGGAGAAAAGAAAAGGAAAAAGGAGGAGAAACAATAATATTTTTATCTCGAGATATCAAGGTAATTATTTTCATCTTTTCTATTAAGTTTTTATGTAATTAGAAGTAGATTTTTAGATTAAAACGTGTATAATTTACACTAATCTGTGAAACTAATTTTTAATTTTGTGTATATGCATATGTTATTTAGCATAAATTTCACCTTAGTCATTAAATAATTATGACCAATTGTTGATGATCATGAAACAATTATTGGGAAGGGAGGTAAATAGACATGCAAGAAGCCTTCCGTATAAAAGTATTTCATGAAATATCTTTATTTTGGTGTTCAAATATGGGTGATATAAATTGGGATCAATTTGATATCCTTTTAATAGTTTCCATATTATCATTTAAGTTTTGATATATTAATGTATATAATTAAGTATTAGGTATATGGTATTAAGTGAATGTCTTAAGATTTATGATATTGAAAAGAAATTAAAAATTTAATCCTAATCTTGAAACTTAAGAACTTAATTATAAATTTGCGTGAGTTTTTTTTGGTTTAGTCTAGACACGTGCAATATGTGTGTTGTTAACTTCGAAACCTTATAGTGTTTAATTATTTGAATAGACTGAATTTTATTTGGAAGTGCAACAAAGGAGGAAGGCTAAAGTTTCGAAGTGATTGTTCGATAAATTGAGGCAAGTGGATTTCTAAACTCTTGTTAAGTGTATGAAATACGTGTATGTCCTTGTGGTATATGTTGGGAGTAACGGGATCGGTGATGGGTTGACTTTTCCACATTGATTAATTCTAATGATGAAAAGAATGGGGATAACAAAAAGCAATGTGATTAATTGTTTATGTCTGTTGTGTTGAGAAAGGTTTGAAAGCTTGTTGAATCATTGTTGATGTAACTTCATGTTTGTGTGGTTGTGAACTGTGTGATGTTATGAAAATGGTCATCTCCTCATTATATGTGTGAACTTGTCATCTGCATTATTCTGAGGCATTGGTTGTGACAAGTGTTATGTGCATTGAGAAAGAATGGGTACTTAAGAGGATGTACCATTTCGAGGACGTATCGCGCCGCGATGGATACTATATTTCGAGGGCGTATCGCGCGCGATGGTTACTATTATCGAGGTCGTGGTCGTGCGCGCGACGGATGCATGGACAGATATGTCCCCATGGGTCCAGGTGAGAGGCAGGTGTGTATCACCAGGTCGACATGCATCATTATACTTGACATTGCATTTCATTACATTGCACATACTTATCATTAGTGAACTTGATATTGTGTTTCTTTGATCTAGTGATTGCCTTTTTGCGGAACTTGTGATTGTTGAATCTGAGCTTGTTATTGAGGATATATAATTTGTTGAAGTGTTGTTGTTGAGGATATGTAATTTGTTGAAGTGTGTTATTGAGGATATGTAAATTTTGGAAGTGTTGCTATTGAGGATATCTAATTTGTTTAAGTGTTGATGTTGAGGATATATAATTTGTTAAAGTGTTATTGTGGAGGATATGTAATTTGTTAAAGTGTTGTTGTGGAGGATATGTAATTTGTCTAAATGTTTTTGTTGAGTTACGTTCTATGTAAACTGTGAGTTGTTAGGTTGGGCTAATGTTTATGTAGGTTTTAGTTGTGGAGGTTCGGTTGGGGGTGGTAGGAGTACCGTATTTCATCCCCTTAGCTTGTGTTTAGAGGTTTACTTGCTGAGTACCGTGTGGTTTGGTACTCACCCTTGCTTCTACAAATTTTTGTAGGTTACTAGCCCGGACTTTATGATATATTCTCTTCTTTTCCGAGGCTTCTGGAGATTTTGTGAGGTAGTTGTTGGTCATCTCAAAGATCCCTCCTTACTCTTGTTTATGATTTTGTTCTACTCTAGAAACAATATCATATGAGACTTATATTTTCTTTTGATCCGATTGTAATACTTTAGAGGCTTGTACACGTGACAACCAGGTTTTGGGGTATAATGTAAGTTGATAGTAAATTTTCCGCATTTTTATTGTAATAGTTGAGTTTTAGGCTTACTTGTCTTGGTGGGAGAAGACGAGTGCCATCACGCCCATTTTTGGGTCGTGACATTTATGTTGAAAAAATTTATAACGATTCATATAGTCATTTTGAGTATTTGAACCCCCTATCCCTTGAAATATCCTCTTCGTAGATTTTATTGTAATTTTTAACTTGCGGAGATAGGTGGCATGATATATGTCGGGGAAGAATATCTAATTTTGGAAAAGAAGAATTTAAAAATCAAAAGTTTAACTAAAATTAACATTTTGGATTTACAAGATTCAAATTGGATTTTGATTTTCATCAATTAAGTCCAGAATAATTTATAACTATGGTCAGTTCATACCATTGGGTTGGTTATTAGTTGATTTGGAGTTTTGGATAAATAGGTTTGACTATGGTCAACATTATCAATGGTCTCAACTGATTTGCCAATTTTGTGACCCAAATTAAATCGAATTTTTGATGGTTTAACATCGATTTTCTTATAAAAAGTGAGTGTAAATTTAGATTTGCATCTAATTCAAAAGGGAGAGAATCGTTCAACTCTTATAAGACTATCACATATATATATCATCATCAACACTTGATGCGAGACTTTTTTTTATTCTTCAACTCCCCACATGACGTCCAGGGCCCTGGATAAATAAAGACCTAAATTGATACAAAATCAAAAAAAAGAAAAGTGAATGGTAAAATTAAAAGGAAAGATTGATTACACAATAAAATATGAAGAATAAATGATGATGATGATGATGATAAGATGGGTTAGATTTGTAGGATTAGAGGAGATATAGACCTTTAATGAGTATGACAAATATAAAGAAGATAACGATAAAATGATTAAAATTGAAGCATACGCAGACATCGTACCTTAATTTGCGCTAAACAACATACTTTGAAAAGTTGAAAGGGATAGATTTTCATGAATAAATGAATAAAAAATGGCACTTTTAATTAGCATCTTTTTTAACCCAAGTTTTGGACAACAAATATTTTTAATTAAGGAGTTTAATACATTCCGTAATTTGAAAGATCTAACTTATATTCACTGATCATGCCAATAATGTTACGCTATGTGTATTTTAATATGTTGTAATTCATGTTATCTATCTTAGCATATATACACTTGCATTATAAAATATTCTATATCATCAAATTAAGTAAAAGGATAATTGTTAAAAGAACTTATAAACTAATCTTGTACTCTTTTAATATTTTAGTTAGTTAGGTAGATAGGTAGTTAGTTAGCTAATTACAAGTTAGTTAGAATAAGTAGCTTTCATTTTATACTTAATGAGATTATATATAGTGATGTAAATTCATATGTACAAAGACAGAAAATTGTTGGGCTTTGTGGAGGCTTGTGAGCAGGCCCGACCCATTACTGAAACCCTAGGTTAACCATTTGGTTTTCCTATAAATATGATCCTTGTATTTGTAATTCTTGAAGGAGCACAAGTGAAATAAAATCCTCACATTCTGATCGTGGAGTAGGGAAACCGAACCACGTTAAATTCTTGTGTGTCCCGTTTGCGTTCCGTTTCTCTTTTCTCTAAATTATTTGTGTGTGTTGTGTGTTTAATTCCCAACAATTGGTATCAGAGCGAGGTTTCAACAACACTGTAACACAAACTGTGAGAAATTGTCACCTAGGGTTCTTGTGTGAAGGCGTAATGCGAGGAGGAGAGTCGCCGTTACAGTGTGGGTAACCTCAGCAAAGAATGGCTAGGAGAACCGCGCGCGAGCACAGCCGTCGTCCGTGTCTTTGTCCGTCGCCGTTCCGTTGGCGCCATTGTCAAAACGCCGTTAAAGGGAATTGCCGAAGGTGCGGTTTTGTGGTGCAATATTTCGACGAAATTACCAAGATCTGAAATTAGTTGTACCGAGTATCTCATTTAGTCCTTTGAGATGGCGAGAAGATGGGAAGTTCCGAATTGAGAAGTTCGATGGTACTTTGATTGGTGGAAGATGCAGATTGAAGATTTCTTTGGTTCGTAAAGATTTGGACGTAGTGTTGGGTGACAAACAAGGAAAATTGTCTGATGCAGAGTGGGCAGTTTTGGATCGGAAAGCTATGTCAGTTATCCGACTCTCGTTGACCAAGAATGTTGCTTTCAACATTCTTAAGGAGAAGACAGCGAAAGGCATCTTGGAAGCCTTGTCTAACATGTCTGAGAAGCCATCTGCGGCAAACAAAATTTTTACGATTAGAGAGTTGGTGAACACAAAGATGAAGGAAGGCGATTCGATTACCGAGCACATCAACTCATTGAATTCGATCTTAGCGGACTTTTGTCGATTGGCATTAAGTTCGATGATGAAGTTCGCTTTATCTGTTATCATCATTGCCTGACGGTTGGTCCTGAACGATTCTGGCATTGCCCGATTGATGGGACCTAATGGATTCACCTTTGAGAAGATTCGTGATCTCGTTCTTGGCGAGGATGTCGGAAGAAGGAGTTACGGAGAATCATCGGGTGATATGCTAAACGTCGTCGAGGCGAGAGAAAATAACAGAGGTAGTGGGAGCAGAACCGAAGAAGGAATCACCGAAGGCTCGGGATGGCTCAGGTGTAACATGTTGGAGCTGCAGGAGGTGGGGCATTTCAGAATCAATGCCAGAAAGACAAACAAGTCAACATTGCGAGAACGGCGTCAACGAGGATTTGTTTATGCATGCTGGCGGAGAGCAATGTGGATTCTGGGTCATGGATTACGGTGCTTCTTTCACGCTACCCACGGCGGTGAAGCATTGCGAGAATCCGGTTATTGGAGACTTTGGAAAGGTAAGACTTGCGCAGGCGATAGAGCTCTTGATGTTACGGGCATGGGTGACATGGTCTTTGAAAAGACGCGGTCGGTTCGGACCTTGAAGGATGTCGAGTTGTTCCAAGCTTGACGAAAAGTTTGATTCTGTTAGGCGATTGGATGAACAGGGGACATCATGAAGTTCGGAAATGGGCGATGGAAGGTTGTGAGGGCAATCTTGTCGTGGCTCGTGGAACAAAAAGAGGATCGTTGTATATTGTCGGATTACCGTCGAGGAGGAGGGACCGTCGATTCGGAAGAAAAACAAAGTCCGGTTCACGAGAATCTCGTGGCGAAGAAGGTTGTCTTTGCAAGAAAGAAACCCAGAGCCACGGTCGATTCGGGATAAACGAGCAAGAAAGGTTCGGGAAGACCGGTCAGGCGTTTGTGGCGGTGGGAGCACGGCCGTGCTTGACCAAGGCTCCTGAAGACGATGGGTCAAGAGAACCAAGATTCCGGTGTTGATACGTCTCGAAAAATTTCTTCTTGAGTATGGAGAGTGTTTGTTCTCGGGAGTTCTAGGATCCGGCGATTCGTGTCTCAGTGGGAGCGGTAGGGACCAGGAGGAAGTCAAGGCGATTCAGCGTGGCCCGATGTGTTGAAGCCGGGGAGCTTAGGCGGGCCTTTCGATTGGTGATGAGAAGGCATGCTTGAGAGAGAGAGTTGAAAAAGATTACTAGACATACAAGTGTTCTAAGTGGATGACAGTTGAAATTCTTCAAGCCTCCAAGTGGGAGATTGTTGGGCTTTGTGGAGGCTTGTGGCGGCAGACCCATTATCGAAACCCTAGGTTAACCATTTGGTTTTCCTATAAATATGATCCTTGTATTTGTAATTCTTGAAGGAGCACAAGTGAAATAAAATCCTCACATTCTGATCGTGGAGTAGGGAAACCGAACCACGTTAAATTCTTGTGTGTCCCGTTTGCGTTCCGTTTCTCTTTTCTCTAAATTATTTGTGTGTGTTGTGTGTTTAATTCCCAACAATATACAATTCTTCTTCAAACTTCTTTGTAGCCTTCTTCTTCTTCTTTCGTCTTCTTCTTCATCTTCTTTAAGCTCATCATTAGAGCTTCTTCACATGGTAGCAGAGCACAGGAGAATTTGAATCTCTGTGTTAATTTCTCCATAGTCTGAAGACGAGAGTTCAAAGAGTCTTGAATTGAAGATCTAGTGTTTGTCTGAATCGAAGTCTGTTAGCTGTTCAAAATCGATCAATAATGCCTTCAACTGGAGATGGAGCTTCAAGTGAAGTTCAACAACAACTTCCAGTTACAACTACAGCTAAAATTGATCACAATCATCCTCTCTTTATACATCCTTCAGATACCCAAGTAATCTATGGATCTGATGCTCATTCAGTATGGGAAGATCTACGTGAAAGATTTGATAAAGTAAATGCATCTAGGGCCTTTTATCTTCACAAAGAATTAGTCACTATGTCACAAGGAACTTCTTCTGTGTCAATCTATTTTTCAAGATTGAGAGAGTTGTGGGATGAGGCTGAAACATTGATTCCTTGTCCTTCATGTGCTTGTCCTGAATCTAAGCAATACATAGAGAATTTACAATTTCAAAAGTTGTGGCAATTTCTGATGGGACTTAATGAGTCTTATGCTCATGCAAGAAGTCAAGTCCTTATGCAGATTCTAGTTCCAAGTGTAAATCAAGCTTATGCTATGATTGTTAGTGTTGAGAGTCAAAGAATACATGGTGCAGGAAATATATCTTCACCTGCAGAAGCTTTATCTGAAACAGCATTGATGAGTAATAGAATGCCTCTTAGTTCTCATTCTGGAAATGGTGGATACTACAACAATAATACAGCTTCCTCAGGAACAGGAAGGGGAGTGTCTAACTTTCAGAATAATGGATATAGAAATAAGGGGTATGGAGATGGAAGAACTAGTTATTCTGCAGGAAAGTCTCAACTCTACTGTGAATTTTGTCACTATAAAGGTCATACAAAAGAAACTTGTTATAAACTTCATGGTTATCCAAAGAAGAAAGGAGGAGTATCTTCTTATGCAAATAATGCTTCTGCTGGCAATGAGTCTGGAATGGTTGATTCAGCTTTAGGATCAAATACTAGAGCAAATGAGTCATCTAATGATACTACTTCAGGACAGGGTGTGTCAATGTTTACTCAAGAGCAATATTATGAGATCTTGCAGATGCTGAGAAAAGGGAAGAGTAAGGAAGTGGATACAATGGCCAATGTAGCTACTGCAGGTGTGTCTGGGACATCAGGTAATTTTACAGCTCTAATGTCTGATATGTCACATATTAACTGGATTGTAGATACTAGTGCCTCCAATCATATGGTTCACAACTTTGGTTTAATGAGTCAGTCTACAAATCTTGATGTTTAGGGTGGTATGAGAGTTAATTTACCTACTGGTGATCAGGTGTCTATTAGTCATATTGGTGAATCTTTGTTCTTAAAGACAAATTAGTAAAGGATGTGTTGTTTGTTCCAGAATTCAAGTATAATCTTCTATCAGTGTCACAACTAACAAAACAGTTGAAATGTGTTGTAGTATTTTTTCCTGATTTTTGCATTTTTCAAGATCTCTTCAATGGGAGGGTCCTGGGGATTGGTAAAGAGAATCAAGGATTGTATATCCTCAATACTGATGTCACAACAAAGCTTTCAAATGGTCAAGTTTCTTCTGGAGAATGTGCAAAGGAAGCTGCATGTAAAAGGATTAGACCTATTGGCTTTAGTTCTACTGTTGATTCTTTAAGTAGTCTATGGCATAAAAGACTTGGACATGCTCCTCTAAAAGTGCTAAGTAGAATAAAGGAATTGAACATTATATCTGTACATGATCATCATTGTTCTATATGTCCAATTGCCAAGCAATCAAGACTGCCTTTTCCTACTAGTCTTTCTCATTCAGTTTCAGTTTTTGACATTATACATGGTGATGTATGAGGACCTTACAGAGTGTCTAATCATGATGGTAAAAGATATTTTTTAACACTTGTGGATGATATGTCCAGGTATACTTGGATTTTTCTATTACACACTAAATCAGATACTGTGGTAGTGTTAAAAGATTTTGTGAGCTTGGTAAGAAATCAGTTTGGTGTAGGCATTAAGTGTATAAGAACAGACAATGGAACAGAGTTTTTTAATAATCAAATGGATGATCTATTCAAGGCTAATAGGATTATACATCAGAGTTCATGTGTGTATACTCCTCAACAGAATGGAGTAGTTGAGAGAAAGCATAGGTCTATTCTTAACATGGCTAGAGCACTAAGATTTCAGGTTGGTGTACCTCTACAGTTTTGGGGATTTTGTGTTACTACTGCTGTATACATATTGAATAGATTACCTACTGTGTTGTTACAAGGACAGATTGCTTTTGAAAAATTGTTTGGACAAGCTCCTAGCCTTCAGCATCTTAGAGTGTTTGGGAGTCTATGCTATGCTACAGATCCTAAAATTCTAGACAAGTTTGCACCTAAAGTTGTTCCAACTGTGCATATGGGGTACACAATGAACAAGAAAGGTTATATTCTGTATAATTTGACTTGCAAATCATTTTTTATAAGCAGAGACACTGTGTTTAAATAAGATATATTTCCTTTCAAGAATCTAAAATCTTTTCCAGATCATTTGTTTCCTGTTCTGGATCTTCATGATAGCTCATTTACTGATTTATCTGTATCAGATTCTGATAATACTTCTATTCCAGTTTCTAATCCTACAACTTCTATACAGTCTCAGACTTCTTTTAATATTGCAGCACCCTTAGTTCCTCTAAGAAGATAATCTAGACAATCTAAGCCACCTATTTGGTTGGATTCATATGTGACTCAAAGTGCACAAAATGCATGTTTATATCCTATGTCACAATATGTCACTTACTCTAAACTAGCTCCTACCTATAGAGCCTCACTTGCTGCATATTCTACTATCTCTGAACCTCATACATATAAAGAGGCCTGTCAAGATACTCATTGGGTGAATGTTACGAGAGATGAGATTAATGCTTTAGAAGACAATAATACTTGGTCTATTGTTCCTCTACCTCCAACAAAGGTTCATATTGGCTGTAAGTGGGTGTTCAAAGTTAAGTATAAAGCATCTGGAGAAGTTGAGAGATATAAAGCCAGGTTAGTGGCAAAAGGGTACAATCAACAAGAAGGCTTAGACTATACTGAGACATTCTCACCAGTAGCTAAAATGGTTACAGTAAGGTCAGTAGTGGCTTTAGCTGCTTTATGTGGCTGGTTTATATTTCAAATGGATGTTCACATTGCTTTTCTTCAAGGAGATCTTCCTGAAGAAGTTTATATGCAGATTCCTGAAGGTTTTGCAAACCAGGGGGAGAAAAACATGGTTTGCAAGCTTCATAAGTCCTTGTATGGACTGAAGCAGGCACCAAGGTAGTGGAACTTGAAGTTAACAGAAGCTTTAGTTGATATGGGATTTTCACAGTCTCATTATGATTACTCACTCTTTACTAAGAACATAGGTAAAGATCTTCTACTCATCTTTGTATATGTTGATGATCTCCTTGTTACTGGAAGCAGTTTACATCATATACAACAAATAAGAGAGGAGTTACAACATAGATTCAGAATGAAAGATCTTGGTGAACTTAAATATTTCCTTGGAATTGAATTCTCTAGGTCTAAAAAAGGTATACTGATGAATCAAAAGAAGTATGCTTTAGGACTTGTGTCTGGGTTGGGATTAGCAGGTTGTAAGCCTTCTTCTACACCGTTGGAGTTTAATCACAAGCTAACTTCTAATGTGTTTGATGAATTCATTGGAAAGAATGCTAATGCAGAACACTTACTTCTCGATGATTTTGGAAAATATCAGAGGCTGATAGGGAAGTTATTATACTTAACTATGACTAGACTTGATATAGCCTTTGTAGTACAGGTTCTCAGCCAATATATGCACTCACCAAAATCATCTCATATAGAAGCAGCACTCAGAGTAGTGAGATATATAAAAGGAACTGCAGGTCTTTGATTGTTTATGCCAAGTAAAAAAGGAAATGAAATGGTAGCTTATTGTGGCTCAGACTGGGGGGGGGGGTTGTGTAGAAACAAGAAGATCAGTTACTGGTTATATGATTAAACTAGGAGGAGCACTGGTGTCTTGAAAATCAAAGAAACAAAGCACATTATCAAGGAGCTCTGCAGAAGCAGAATTGAGGAGTATGGCCACTACAGTTGCTGAAATAGTTTGGTTAAAAGGCTTGTTCAGAGAGCTAGGAATGAATATAAAGTTGCCTGTGAAAGTATTTTGTGACAACAAAGTTGCTATTCAAATAGCAGCTCATCCAATTTTCCATGAAAGAACTAAGCATTTTGACATAGATTGTCACTTTGTAAGAGAGAAGATACTTGAAGGACTTATTCAGACGCAACACTTAGGAACAAGAGAACAACAAGCTGATATACTTACTAAAGGGCTGTGCAAACCTCAACATGACGAACTGATTGACAAGCTAGGAAAGAAAAATGTATTTTTCAATTCTTAGCTTGAGGGGGAGTGTTAAGAGAGCTTATAAACTAATCTTGTACTTTTTTAATATTTTAGTTAGTTAGTTAGTTAGGTAGTTAGTAAGTTAGCTAATTACAAGTTAGTTAGAATAAGTAGCTTTCATTTTATACTTAATGAGATTATATATAGTGATGTAAACTCATATGTACAAAGTCAGAAAATATACAATTCTTCTTCAAACTTCTCTGTAGCCTTCTTCTTCTTCTTCTTTCGTCGTCTTCTTCATCTTCTTTAAGCTCATCATTAAAGCTTCTTCACAATAATTTAAGGTACCTATACATATTACAATTTTAATTGTCGTGAGTGACATCACACGATTTTGAGAAATGATAACTAACCAAAATATCATTTATTTAAAGCAATTCATCATTAAAAAAAAAAAAAAAGAAGCAAGAAAACAATTTTTAGATAACTAAATATTGAGTTTTCATAATTCAATCGTCATACAATTCAAATTATAGAAAAAAGTCCTCAATCCAATAATCAAAAATAATTATTTGAAAATAAACCCCTAAGAAGGGAAAAAATATGGTACCAAAACTTTAATGCCTAAAGTAAAAGGACGAAAGAGAAGGAGATAAAGAAGGCGTACAAGGAGAGAATCAATGAAGAGATAAGAAAGAACAAGGTGAGGATGAGCACCATCATGCTACTGATCATGAGCAACATGTATATATGTAATCGTCGTGATCCTGAAATATGTTCACAATGATATTGAAGTTTTATCTGTTTTGAAATATGTTCACAATCACATAGAATGCTCCAATGTGACCTCCTTTTGCTGCTCTCTTCAGAAATTCACTTGCAAGATCATCTTTAAAGAAATCCATCTGAAAATAGTAAAAGCACATTTAGGAGTCTTAGTACCAATCTCAATGAAAAAATCTATCATTGAAAAGTTATCTTTAAATATATGTTGGATATGAAGTGAACATGAATTTAATTCTTACCACGCCCTCTCTATATAAAGCTTCTGGATTTCCACATTCTCTGCACAACTCCAAGAATGAAGTGACTTTGTTTATCTTCTCTTGATTTTCCTTCTCCCGCGAAGGTTCTATTGAAAACTCTGTCATGCATTCTGATATACGTGTCGTTCATTTGCGAGAAAAACCTTGCAACTAGAATATCAATCAATTAGAAAAAACAACAATTGCTCATCGCACAAAGATCTATAGAATTATGAGATACATACATAGATAAATAAATATATACCTTAGCTTAGCATTGATATAATTCGTAAAAGAAGTAGAAGCAATCTTTGCAACAATTATAATGTCTGACATTTTTCTCATTTTATCAGAGATTCTATTCGATAAGAAGTTTTATCTATTTTGAAATTTCTGTAATTGTTTTCTCTTAGGATATAAAAAATAATTATTGATCTCGTAAATATAAATATAAAAATTTAAATCACTATCCGAAAAATATTCTGAAGAGTTGGTCTTGCTCCTTTATATAGGTAAATTTGCCACTTTTTGCTTTTTTTTTTAGTTTATGAAGAAATAACGTTATATTTATATTTTTCTACTTTAATTTCTTGTTCAGAAATAGTTAGATAGAGTTGGTCTTGCATCGTATATGTAATTTGCCACTTTTTGCCCTTTTTAATTTGTGGTAGGATTTTGAGTATGAAACGTTTCTTTTTATTGTAAAATTCTTATATGTATTTTAAAGGGATAATGCACAAGTATCCTTTTAGATTATGATCGAAATTTCACATATAAGGTCTTATTATCTTTTTGAATTTATTTATTTATTAATTTTGTATATCTTTTGTCTTATGTGACATTCTCTATGACTCTACGCAATTGAGGCGTGTGAGAGATGTTTGGACTAATTTCACGTTAGCTAAAAAGGTGCACAAAATTACTATGAAAAAAATGGGTTTGGGGGGTAATATGATCTTAATTTAATTAAGGTGTGTCGCTGAAATTTCGGTCATAGTCTAAGGAATACTTCTACCTTTTCCCTATTTTAAATTATTGATTTTTTTTTTTGGTTTCTCATTGGATGCACTGCAGGGCATATATGGGAGTGACATATCTAACAACATTTTTTTTCATATCTAGGACTCGAATATCATTGTACCACAATCTATGTTGAATAAAGTTATTGATTGATAAGTACTCTTACGATTTATAGTATGTTTTATGTAATTTTCTGATATATTTTGAAAAGTTTTAAAATATTTATGTTCAAACCCGGGATCAACATTAACAAATTTGACTTTAAAAATTGGAAAGATAATACCACATAATGAGACAAAGGGGTAATTTTCAAATGG
Organism: Solanum arcanum; assembly: GCA_027789145.1. Classification (NCBI taxonomy): domain Eukaryota; kingdom Viridiplantae; phylum Streptophyta; class Magnoliopsida; order Solanales; family Solanaceae; genus Solanum; species Solanum arcanum. The sequence goes on from CM050941.1 coordinate 70,552,479, forward strand.
GAAACTAATGTAGTGGCAAAGCGCGAACACATGTCAATAACTCAACTAAAATATATTTTATTTATAAAATCATATTTTTTATTGATTTACTTTTTTTTTGATAAAAAAAAAATGTGATTCCTTAGATAACTAATAACTATTAATTAATGGACAACTTTCACATATAGCAAACAAAAAATTCATATTTGTATGCTATAGCAAAGTTTGCATAATTGCGCTCCATAGCAAACATAAAACTGTATAATTCGCTATACATATACAATTGTATAATTCGCTGGCCAAAATTGTATAATTCGTTGGCCTATTTCGCTGAAATTGAATAATTCGCTATCCTATTTCACTGCAATTGTATAATGCACAATTGTATAATTCGCTATCTATTTCGCTGCAATATTTTTATGAAATTTGCTTTGCATACAATTGAATCAAATTAAAATGTATGTATATTGCATAATTATAAGTGTGTAGCAAGAAGATATATGTTTTTCTCTCGCTTTATACAAAAACAAAACACAATATATTCACTTTTGTTGTATAAAGCTAGAGAAAATTGTATTTCACTGCAATTGTATAATTCGCAATGTATAATTCGTTGGCTTATTCGCTGCAATATTTGTATAAAATTTGCATTTGTCTACAATTGAATTGAAGTAAGATGTTTGTAAATTGTATAATTAAGTGTATAATACGAAGATATATGTTTTTGCATGTGTATATACAATTTTCTCTCGCTTTATACAAAATAGAATTATACACTTATGTGTATAAAGCGAGAGAGGCAAGCAGAGGGAAAGTGGCGAGCAAGAATGGGAGAGTGGCGAGCGAGATTTTTGGGAGAGAGACGCCTGACAAACTTTGGCTATCATTTGCTATGGAGCACAATTAAATTAAACCCTAGCTACTCCATTTATTTAGGTTATTAGTTTGCTATTATATACAATTTTCCCTTAATTATTTAAGTGATCATCTAAAAAAAAATCAATTCCTAATTGTTTAGTTGGTTAGAGTTATACAGATATTGGTAACACAAGGATTAGTTATGAGGAAATCTATATATTGTTTTATGCATGACCAAGTTATTCGCGTATTAGTTATTCATATATACATTGTTATTTCATCTTCTATCGATCCTACATAAAATAATACATAAATTCCTTCATAACTTAAACATATGTTAGTAATGTGAATTTCTAAATTACATACCAAATAAATATTTTATTTTTATCCAAAAATAACTTACCTTCTAACCAGTTATCGATACCCCTATTATATTATATATAGAGATTAGATTGTTTGCCAAGTACAATAACAACATACTCCTTATAAAGCAAAAATGTCAAATTTTGTTTCAAGCTGGGCTAAAAACATTGTCACCCTACCTGAAAATTATGTTATGCCTCCTGATTAAAGGCCTAATGAACATGTCTCAATTGGTAACAATATTCCAGTAATTGATCTAGCAAAAGCATCATCAAGCCCAATTATTCATGCTAGTTTAGTACAAAAAATACTAAAAGCTAGTCAAGAATTTGGTTTATTTCAGGTTAGTAAAGTTTCTTTTAGTAATTAATTCACTGTTTCCCTTTACATTAAATGAATAAGTACTAAATGAAGATTAATTCTGGTTTCAATATTTATGAACTTATATATAGATCATAAACCATGGAGTATCAGAGAAACTGATGGATGATGTGATGGATTTATTGGAGATGGAAATCAATATATCAATGGAGAGATCTTCTCATACAACCTGTGTTTCCCATCCAAGAAGACACACAACATTTGCGCTAGACGCGTAAAAGCTCTTACCAACGTTAGTTAGTTGACACTGAATCTGATAATATCCGTATAGACAATAGATATATACTATACAAATAATGTTAACAGTGGATCATAATGTTAAGACTGTGAGTAGGACCGATTACGATTATAATTTAATTATTGAGTTGTATATTACGTCAATTGATATCTAAGATTAGCATAACATCTATGACTTCCTCATTCTATGTATACATACTGTACCTTACATAATCATTTAATGTAACCAATAGCATATCTTAGACTATGCCTTACATCATCAGTTATATATCGCATGATCTCATAATATCCATTTTCAATTAGGTACAATTACAATTTACATGTGTTAAAAGTTAAACCATCACAAATATAACAATTTTTCGCACTAATAGATTAACACAAAACGTTAACTGTATCTAAAATAACATATTCAGCCGATCAAACTATCATCGTTAATTAATAGTCACTAGAATTCAATCATTTAGGGGATATATATATAAACGCAATATATATGTATATATTTAACGTGACACTTGTAGAACGTCATCCCTATGGACATCACCTCTAGGGACCATCTTGGTATCTAGCAACCTATTAATTGATTAATTAACATCTATAGATTCTAGTTAGTCGATTAATTATTGTAGATGATATATATTAATATTGAATAGTAAGTCATAGTTGTGTTTTATTTAAATAAATAGTAAACCTAAGGTTTGACTTTTTCATAGCCATCTGAAAAAAAAAAAAAACATACTCCCATTAAAGATTCTTGAATGTTTTTTTCCCTCTAGTATAAATAGCAACATCATATTATTAATTTGTAACCTATATTCAAATAACACAAACATTCAATAAAAACAATATGAATGAAGATAATTCAACTATTAAGAAGAAAGAATCATGCGTAGGAGAAGTAAAATATAGAGGAGTAAGAAAGAGGCCATGGGGAAAATACGCGGCGGAGATAAGGGATACTAATAATAATGGAGCGAGGGTATGGTTAGGAACTTATGCTACTGCGGAGGATGCTGCTAGAGCTTATGATAAAGCTGCATTTGAAATGAGAGGACGTTTTGCGGTACTTAATTTTCCTCATGACTATCCATCTGATCATCATTCTTCTTCTTCTTCGTATTCAATGTCATCTTCGTCAACGTCGTGTTCATCAGTGAAACAAGCTATTGAAATTGAGTACTTGGATGATAAGTTATTGGAGGAACTTCTAGGCTTGGAATCTGATAAATCTCAGTATAATAAGTAGCTATGCCTATTTTGAGTTATTTTAGTTTGTTTTGTATATGCATGCATGTCTAATAAAGAAAGACACACTCATATGTATTTTATTCACCTGTTAAATTAATGGGCAATCTATGCTTTTCTTTTAATATATATAGTTTCCGTTTCAATTTATATGATACGGTGTCTGTTTCAAAAAGTATGTGATTTATCTTTAATCAGAATTAATTTAATTTTAAGATTTTCTTTTAATTTTAATAGAATGACTTATATTCACACAACTATCTAAAATTTATTTTGCATCATATAAATTCAAATAATATCACGTAAATCAAACGAGGAGTCCAATAGAAAAAGAAAACAAGGAAATGTAAGGTTGACTTTCAACGTGTACTGTTTTGTTGGTTTTGACTTTGAATAGGTTATTTTGAGAAAGAGAAAAAGTCAAAGGTCTATTGACTCAATAAATTCAAATGATTTTGACATGGTCATTAATTAGCTTTTGGGAAAATTGCGACTTTTATCAGGTTTCATCATTAGTATGTGTATCATTTTTTAGTTTACTTTTATTTGCCAAAGTTAGGAAAAATGATTTTATATTTATATTATAATATTTTTTAATAAACAATTTTTGATAGAGTTAAATAAAATCTAGTCACGGAAATAGATATAAACAATAACTTAGTGAAATAGCTTATAACTTTAGTAATTAATTGTATTAAATTATTTTTTTTTATAAGTGATATAGCATTTCATGAGATATTATAAGAAGAATTTGATTGTTAACGTACATAACTCAAAACAATGGTTCTATTTGAAATAGGTCCGATGATCATGCTAATATTGCATTTTTTTTTTATATAAACCATTTTGGTAAGTCTCATATCATTTCTCTTATCAAATTCTAAAATTGCAATTCAAAATATTACACTAAAAAGGTATTTGAATAAATTTCAAGGCTTTTAGCTTCGTTATAGGTGGTTTTAAAAAATAAATAAATAAGAGTTACAATATTAATTATCTCATCCCACCCGTCCCGTTTCATCCTGTTTTATAGTGGGATTGATGGAATCATCGATTCGTCCCGATTCATCTTGGCCCGATTTTATTCCGGCCCAACACCATCTTGCTTCAACTTTCTCTTGTCTCATCCCGTTTCGTCCCGTCCCGTCGCGTGTTAGTTTCGCATGTGTAAATCCATGCACCATCTAGCTTCTCATTCTATGAATACACACAACTATGCTTACTTGGTGTGTATGATCCCATCTAGGGGTGTCAAAAATGTATCCAAACATAGATAATCCGTTCAATTCGTCAAGAATTTTAAGGGTTGGGCTCAAGATAATTTGAATTGAGTTCAATCTCAACTCATTCAAGCTTAATCCATTTGAAGAGAATTCTCAATTGAGTCCAATTCAATCTCTAATTTCAACCCGTTTTAAAACTTTTTATTAAGATATGTTCCTATGTTGAAGGTATGAATTATTATCTATTTAACATCTTTTAGGATTTATCTACTTGAGCGAAAATTCGAATTGTGATTATAAAAGTTAAATATCAATATGTTAAATTATTGAGATTAATCTGGTCAAATTGAGCGAATCAAGACTCAACCTGTTTTTTAGCCAATTTGCGCCTAAAGTAAACTTGGGCGGGTCAAGATCCAACCCAATTTCTATTTAACCCATTTTAATATATTCAATTTCAACTCAACCCGCTCATTTGACACCCCAATCTCATCCTTTTCACTTGAGTACAACCAATACATGTTAAATTAAGTAAGCCACTTGTATAACAATCAAATTTAATATTCCTATATATTAAACTTTAAGAATCTTATATGGGGATTTACCTATGTATTCTAACACTATTTTCTATTCTCACAAAGCGTTGAGGAGAAAGGGTGATCTGGTGCATATCATTCGCTAAAAAATTATATAACGTACATAGGTTAAATGTTAGTTAGTATGAGTGTATATATTTTTAATTAACACAATTGAGAAGAAAATTAATACTTTCTTTGTGTAACTTCTAATTCTGTCACTGAATTTATTTCCCCAATATATTAAATAAACCCTTAAAAGCGGCTAACTATATATACTTATCAAATTAAGTACATACCTAATCACCATGACAACTTCTTGATCGTCATCATTATACAATATATCGACATCATAGCCATGATTCATGCATCTCTATACCTAAGTGTTCTATTAGATTCTATAATTATATTAATTAGCTAATCACTTTATAATGGAGTACTAATTGACATGTAGATATAGAATATTGTCAAAAGATACAGGAGAATCGAAGGGCTGCTCATGAAAACAAATACAATTAATCTGATTATTAATAAATCCCAAAAGTTTGATTTTTTTTTTTTTTTTTAAAAAGACAATTGAAAAGGAATATATGTTTGAAAAAACAAACAGAAAGGGTCCCTTAATTAAAGCCATCACATACTAATTAAATAACAATAATCTTTAATGGTTAGTTTTTGAAAGAGGTCCCCTCCCCTATAAATAATGTTTACGCTTTTATTACGTACTGCATATTTTCTGCTGAAAAAATGAACAAGAATCCCCTCAATTTATATTTGAAATCTCAGATACACACTTATATTATACTTATGTTTTATTATCCCTGAACTTATTTTATAAGTAATTTTTAACCTCTTTTTGTCCTACGTGGCACTAGTTTGAAAAAAAAAGTCAAACAACGTTGGGTCAACAAGATAGTGCCACGTAGGTTAAAAAGGAGTAGAAAATTATTAATAAAATAAATTAAGGGGTAATAGGACCTTTGAATAGTACAAGTGTATGTCTGAGATTTCGGACATAGATTGAGGGAGTACTTGTGCATTAACCCAAAAAAATTAAGAAGAGAAGGTCTAAGTTAAGTTAATTACTCATTGATATTTTCATCATACTATATATAGGAATAAGTACGTACCGTTCATGTAACTTTTAGCGATAATTAATTCATAACAATAGCGAAATTGTTTAGCGATAATTAACAGTACTCTAATAAATGTCTCTAAAATTAAAAGTGACATTGAGTTTAATAGTAACTGGCTTTAGTATTCACTGTTAATGTGTATATTTGTTCCCGCTAATTATTGTTGTAAAGATAATTGATCATAAAAAATGAGATTAATAACCTAAGAAGTATATAAACTGCTACTTGTTTATATATACTCCATTAATAGTGAAAAAAATCATTTACATTGTATAAAAGAGAAATTTAAACATAATTACTATGTTATAACGTATCAAAAAGTAATAGTACAAAATTATTTACATCTAGAATCTATATATAAATATAATATAAACTATTTGTGTTTGACACAACTATCCTAACTTTGACTTTTAACAATTCTAATCTGGCTGACTTTGAAATTCGACTTAAATAAAGGAAAATGTCAAAGTTCTTCAATTGAGTATTGACAAAAGAACATTTGAAAGAATTTATATCATACTCACCATCATATTGATAGTGTTATGTAGTTTAAAAAAATATGTTCTATTTGGTTATATTTAGTATTTTATCATATATTACTAATTAATATAATAATTTGTATCCTAAAAATAAAAAATGCTTATTCACTTTTTACATATGTGACCGAATAATTAATTGTTTATATTATTATCGCATAAAATTTAAATTTTAATAGGATCTTTTGAAATACAGGACAAAAGCCTAAAAGTTTAATAGAATCTTTTGAAATATGAGACAAAAGTTTTAAAAAAAATTCACTAGTTATCACTGACAAAGATAGTTACTTAGAAATATTGGAGTAAATAGTAGAATTGTTAAAATGGTTTGATCGGTTAAGTTGGTCTAACCTAATTCTTGAATTAAGTAGGATAGGATTTAATTTTTTGATCTATCTAGGAACGAGGCTTTTTAGTTTAGTTTCATTTGGCCCGCTAGCATCATAGGTCCAATCCACGAGCTTTAGAGATCAGTCCGTGGGCTATGAATGTTAGAAATATTTATGGAAAAATTACTTGGATTGATACTCTTCAATAATGGGAAAATTACGCAACAAAACAAACTTATACTATTTCATTACTCATCATAGTTATAATTTCTTATAATTACCATTTGCGACTAACATTCAAGTTTGTATAATTAGTCGTGTTTGTATATGTATAATTCGCCAAAATATACAAATACACATGTATAATATACAATTATTTAACCTATATATATATATATATACAATTCACCCCTCTCCCACTCTTTGCCCTCTGTCGCTCGCCTCTCTCCTCCATCTCCCAATCTTGCTTGCCCTATATACAAATGCATATGTATAATATACAATTATATACATATACAATTCACCTCTCGCCTACTCTCTACCCTCTATCGCTCGCCTCTCTCCTCCCTCATGCAATCTCGCTCGTTTCTCTCCTCTATCTCCTAATCTCGCTTGCCTCTCTCTTCCTTCTCTCACTCTCGCTTTCCACATATACAATTACAAATGTATAATATACAATTATCTAACCGATATACATATACAATTCACCTTTCTCCCACTTTTTTTCCTCTCTCTCGCCTCTCTCTTCTCTCTCCTAGTTTCACTCACCTCTCTCCTCCGTGTAACATATAGCTACGAATTATAATTATCAAACTATAACTATGGAGAGTAATTAATCTATTTTTAAGTGACTATATGTGAAAGTTTCCCTTTAATAAATAATTATTAATTTTTAGCAATACTTTTCTATTTATTACCATTTATATCAATACTTTTTTAAATCTGTAATATATATTAAACGTGAATTATGTATACAATATATATGTATTATAATTGTTTTTAACATATTACGCTTGTTTGGTAAGAAATTGACACATTATAATATAAGTGTATTAAAATATTTGATAAATGTATTATCCATCAATACAACTTGTATTATATGTGATTAGTAAAATGTTATTTCTAATATCTATTAAAACTGTATTATAAATTTAATAAAAGTGATAAAGTGAAAAAAATATTTTTGCTATAAATGATAAATATTTTTACTAAAGTATATTTATGTAAGTTTCCTATATAAATTATATACTATATTTTAGTATTGCTTTATTTGTAAAGATATTTTCAGAAATATTGAAGAAATATAAAATCAAGTTTAACTCCTTTGCGGATCTTTTAAACTTTAGGGTCACTAGCCCACTATAATCAAGTCCACTTTTGTTTTATTCTTAATTTTTTATTTCTCCATTGTTTTCTTGTTTATGAAAAAAATGATCATGTAATTTTTTTGCTCGGATAAATCTTACGATGTTGTATCTTGGTCATTATGTATTTTTCTAAGTATCCACTAAAGTGTATAATTCATAAATGATTTTTTGTATTTATTGATGTCGTGTACATGTTCATTAGACATCAATGTTCGATGCTTTTAGATACTCTTTCTAAGACACCAATGTTGTTCATTTTTTGGTAAGGATTGACCCATCTCAACCTATGGCTCGCTTAGGGCTTAGTTGAACTGCTATTTCTTAGGCCCTTTAATTAAAGGATCAGTCTATCCTAACCCATTTAACTTTCTAGCCCGTTATGATTGGATTGGATTGTGCCAATCCATTTTGACAAGTGTTGATGTGAATGAGAAATCGAAATTTTGAAGTTAAGTTTCTTTTATAGAAATTTTCTCCCTTATTGATGATGTTAATTGGAAAGGAAGACTAGTATACTTATATAGAAAGTCTTTTCTCATGTTGTTGTCGTCGCTCAGCTTTAACTTCGATCTGATTAATAGATAATATTATTCCCACATAAAATATACATTCAAATTTACAAAAAGAAAATTAAATCTTTATGTTATTTGATTACATTATCTTTTAAGTTCGATAAAGTTGAAGATGTTTGAGGTAAGGATATATGATCTACGATATTTTTTCTAAAACAAGTTTCTGTATTTCCAACATATAGAACTTTATTGATTTACTATTTTTTACACGATTTACCAACAATACACGACCCTCTTTCTTCTGCTTTTTCCTTACAACTTATGAATCTTTGCAAGTCTAGTAGTGATCATTTTTTAATACATTAAAAATCTAATAAATAAACGTTAGACCAGCGATCTATATCTCTTGTAAATATTACAAGTGTTATACGGTAGTTTAATAAGTTATTAAGGTTCATAAATACATGAATAAAACATTTGACATGAATCTAATATTATCTGATAGTCTAAGTTCCTAAGTACTATTAATCCAACTTCTTAAAATAGGGACAAATTAATTAAATTAACAGAAAAACTTTTCTTTGTACACAATTTTCATATTTAAGTCCCCACTCTTTTGGTACGAAATAAAAAGAAATGTGTATCATATAAATTAAAATAGAAGTAATAATTTATTGTAATCGAATCTTTTCAAATCAGCCAATACTCATATTAGTTCTCACTAATATAAATAATAGTATGAAGGATATATAATTACCAATACACATTACTCTTTAACGTGACTTAAATCTTCAATTCACTAATAAATTAGTGTCAGTATCCTCCTTTTTGTGTTGTTAATTGTTCAATATAATTATTTCCCCTCTTTTTTGGATTAGTTTGTTTCGTGCATTTCATGTTGTTTTCTACATGTAATTAATTATAATACAAATTTTTTTTTTATGATGAAATATTTGTTGTAAATGTAATCTCTCAAGGTTGAGTCGATGAAGTCATTATATGATGAAAATTTCTAACTATTTGTCTAAAGTGAAATTAATTTTTTTGAATCAGAGCATTTGGAAGAAACAAAATCAAGCACTTCCAAATAAAAATAACTTGATTATTTTTTCTAACAATTTTTACAATTGTAGATCCTTATTGAAATATCTAAAATAATGATCATCGCATGTAAGTGTGCAAACTTATCAATTTCAAGAAAATAACTTCAATCAAATTGTAAAATAATTTCTAAAGTTCAAATAATCCATACTTAAAGGGAAAAAAATAAAGATAGAATAATGCAATAGAAATACATAAAACACAGGCCTAAGTCATCTCCAGCCACTCAAAGTTGTCCGCATAATGTCACACCCCTTTTTCGCGCGGCGGCGTAAGGGTTTTTCCAATTTAAGTGACGTTATTAATTAGGGGATTATTTTAGCCTTTTCAGAGTCGCCACTTGGAATTGAGTTATGGTGTTCCAAGTCACCTTTTATTTAATCCCTAATCAAAAGGAAATGACTCTTTGTTTGGTCTGCGAACGAGTTCGGGTAAGGAATTCTATTGACCAAGGGGAAGGTATTAGGCATCCCTCGAGTCCCGTGGTTCTAGCACGGTCGCTTTATGGACATTCATGACTTAAACTAATTTATGAATATTGTATTATTAAGACAAATATATTTACCCTCATTCTTTGATTTATATTAACATATTTAAAATCATCCAATTTTAGAAGCATGTCAAGTTTTTATACATTATTATTTTTTATTATTCTTTCAACATTTTGCTTATTTCTTAATTGCTCTTTTTTTTTAATTGTATTTTTGTTTTATTTTTACATTGATTTTCTTCTCTCTTTTTTTTCTTTTTTTTTTTTACCCTTTTTAATAGTTTTCTTTTTCGATAATAGTAAAATATTTCACATATTTTTAACACTATACTTTTTGTATCTTTTCATTTTTAAAGTATTTTTTTAGTGTACATTTTTTATATTCTTTTTATTATATATTTATTTTTTATTTTTTTTATTATTCTTTTTCTAATTCGAACATTCCTTCTTCACTACTTTTCTTTTCTTTTTATTCACGTATTCTACCTCTTTTCCTTATTCCATTTTTATTGTTATTATTTTTATTTTTATTTTTTATCTTTTTTATCTTTTTTCTTTCAATTTATTATCCTCTCCTAACAAGTTTATTATTATTATTTTTATAGAATCTAAAAACAATAATGTAAGACAACACACATAATATAATATAAAATATAATTTAATACATTTCTAAACACAACCAAACAAAAATTCATTCAAATTAGTAAGACGTGAAAATAAAAATTTGGATAACTATACATATTATCATTAGAATTATAATAACTACACATATTGTCATTAAAAACTAAACATGAAAAATAAGAATTGACTTAGACAATAATTTTACTTAGGCATGAAATAAACTATGAATTATTTAACATGAAATAAACTACGGTTTGTTATAGCAATTTCACACAAAATAAAACTATATAAAGGATCTAAACATAAAGTTGATATGAAATATTTTAACAAACTTCATATAAAACATAACGGTTTAACCACATGTGAAATTTGACAACTTCAATATATTGCAATCAATGTTTGTATAACATGATATTAAATTATTAAAAGAAATTAAATGGTACCTCTTGCGAAAATTCCACCAAAAGAAAACAATTCGAATAAGGAACCGCGAAAGTAGACCTCAAATTCAACCTTTTTTGTGAGTCAAAGCAAGATATGTGAATATATTTATTGATTTTGTTTGTGGAAGAGTCTTTTTTGTATTTTTCTTTTCACCCTTTTCCTTTCCCTTTTTTTTTTCTTCTCGTGTCTTTTCTTTTCGTTCTGTTTGCTGATCTCCTTCTTTTTTTTTTTTTTAATGTTGTCCGTGTTATTGTTATATGATGTGCATGTGTGGGACGTGGGGAAATGGGGGTAATGGGGAGTCGTGGGTCCTTTTCTTTTTTTTTTCTTTTTTTTTTTTAATATTATATATATATATTAAATATATATAAAATGATAATTATACAATTATTAATTTCTTTAAATAAATAAATAAAAAAGCTTAAGGGATAATATATATATATATATATATATATATATATATATATATATATATATATATATATATATATATATATATTATTATTATTATTATTATTATTATTATTATTATTATTTAACAATAAAAAAAAACTTTTCTAATAAGAAATATATTTATGTTGTTTATTTTTATATCTTTTAAATAAACTTAATGAAAATAATAAAAAGTCAAAATATATTTAATTTAGATTGATGAAATTATTTATGCTTTAAATATTAGTGTTAAAATTAAATTCGGTCAAAAATTACGTGTCTACAGTTTGCCCCTCTTTGACTGGAAACACGAAGAGTTTTTCAGACAAAGAAGTAGACAAAGTGACAAGTTTTGACCGAACTCTTATTTGAAAGAGTAAAATTTGTGTGACCGAGTCCTTGTTTGGACATCCTACATATCCCGGGTGATAAGAGAATCAGGCCACTTGTAGTTCGAGGAGATAAAGTGAGGAGTTGGAAGTTAAGTGAGGTTCCATCGAGGCTCCAGATCGCGGCTCTTATCTTTACATAAAAATTGAAAACTATTAGTCAAAAGAAAAACAAATGTACAAACTTCCATCCACGCAGATTTTCTTGAATCTTCACTTGAATTTTGACTATAAGATATCACCTTGATTTTTGAGTGAATATCTTAACTTAGAATTGGAATGGAGGCTGAATTTGCCACTTAGACGGAACTTTTGACATTCTTCAAACTGATAACTTGAAAAATGCTCTGGAATGAATGCGTGTTTTCTTGATCAAAAGTTGACTAGTAAAAGATGTGTGGAAGTCAGGCTGCTACATGCATTGAAGAAGCTAATTCTAACCATCATGGAATTGATTATTCTAAAAAATTTGAAACTTTGTTCTTGAATTTCAAATCCAGGTCTCGCTTGAGAAAACCTGAGAATCACCACAAACAAAAAATAAATAAAATTTTTGCCCCAGTTTTCACTGGGAAAATTTTGTGAGTTATTAGCAAATATAAATATAAAACATAAACTTCGGCTAGGAAGTGTTTATTTCAGGAGAAAATAAAACTAAAAATCTAGACTAGGAAGTGTTAATCCTACGAGAAAGTAATCTAATCCCATTATTCGGGAGGTCCTGCTAGTCCCATTATCCGGGAGGTCTCGCTAATCCCATTATCCAGGAGGTCCTGCTAGTCCCATTATCCGGAGGTCCTGCTAATCCCATTATCCAGGAGGGTCCTGCTACTCCCATTATCCGGGAGGTCTGTTAATCCCATTATCGGCGGTCTGCTAGTCCCATTATCCAAAGGTCTCGCTAGTCCCATTATCCGGCGGGACTCGCTAGTCCCATTATCGGCGGGTCCTGCTAGTCCCATTATCCAGGCGGGTCCTGCTAGTCCCATTATCCAGGAGGGTCCTGCTAGTCCCATTATCCAGGAGGGTCCTGCTATTCCCATTATCCAGGAGGGTCCTGCTATTCCCATTATCCAGGAGGGTCCTGCTAATCCCATTATCCAGGAGGGTCCTGCTAGTCCCATTATCCAGGAGGGTCCTGCTAATAAAATTTCAACAAACTAATAATACCAACGAAACATTGTGAATGTTATCTTCATTATTTGGAAGTTCCTTCAAGGAGAAAAAATAATAATAATAAATAAAATAAATATTCCAACATTCAAGTAATTGCTATTTTGATATATATTAGCCAACTTTCATATAATATTCCACAAGTCTTTATTGTAGGGTTTTCATTTCGCTCACTGCAGACTAGGTTGAACATCTAGGTTCCTCGAATCCTCAATCTTGAAACAACTTGTGTCCCTGCTTCAACAAAGAAAATTTGTGAGTTTGAAAAGGTGGTGGTTGGTTTGTGGTTCCATCTTTCGACAAGGGCGGCTCAAACACTTATGACGCTTTGATTGTTTCCAACGGTCAATACTTCTTATTGATTGATAGTACTTTCATCCGAATTTGCTTACTTTGGGACCTAAATCCAATGTCTTTATCTCACAACACTCATTGTTTAACCTTCATAGGATCAGAGAATTTTCGAATTCAACACTTGAAGACAGATTAACTCAGTAGTCTGATGCTTTGTCTAGTACCGATGAGAGACTTGGTAGCGAGTCTTGAAATTCCTTCATAGTTTTTTTTTTTTTTTTTTTTTTTGTGAAAGACCTGACTCAAATACATACCAAAAAAGTGACGGAAAAAGTATAAGAAAATTACGAACTATATGAGAATAAAAGAAAAGATTCAATGAAGACTTTTTTTTTTGTAAGAAGAAGAAAGAAAAACTTATCTGAGTGTGGAGCCGAGTCTACTGATCATGCCATGCAATTTGAATTGATCTCCAGACTTGGCTATCCAATCTATTCATCAACCATTATTGATTATTCAATCTTTGATGTGGAATCCCGACACTTAATGAAGCCATAAATAATTTGGAACCTTTATACACTTTGTGATATTCACGAAGGTCCTCGCCGCTAAAACTCAATCATGTTAATTGCTCCTGCTCACGTCTGCCTTATGGTGCATGTCAGAATTTTCACCAATACGACTCTCCAATATTCAACTCCTTTTCGCCTTACGGTGTCCACTTAGGGTTTTCACCAATAAGACTTTCTCATTTTTATTTCTTTTTACTCACATTTGTCTTATGGCGCCGATTCAGGATTTCTTACCTACCCTTAACCAACTTACTTTCGACATATCAAGGGTTGATGCAAAGACTTTTTTTTTTTTTACTTTAGATGATGGGGTTGATTTTGATCTTTGAGATGAGAGGCCGAATGAATACACAAACGACTTTTGCCCCAGTATACTACAATATGAATTTTTAGATTTGTATTTGGTTGAACCGAACCCAATATTGTGGTCGCCACGATTCGTATCTAAACAAGAATCAGTCAAACGTAGTTCGGGCAATTTGTTTTGTTTTGTTTTTGTTTTTTTGTTTTTTTTGTTTTTTTTTTCTGTCACAAGGACACAAAGATAACCAAGAGATCGTATGAATCAACCGCTGAAATATCAAGCCCAAACGTAAGGGTTTCTAATGTCGAAACTTCAATCATATGTAATATCTTTCACAAAGATCGCATTGACGACCGCTTTCGCTACTTTGCCTTTTATATACGCTAAGTAAAGAGCACCATTGGGTAATACCCTTTTAACTACGAATGGTCCTCTCCAATTTGGAGAAAATTTGCCTTTGGTTTCAAAGTGATGTGGCAAAACGGCGTCTCAACACTAATTGACCCTCTTCAAAATGTCCTGGGACGCACCTTTTTGTTGTATGCCCGCCACTCTTCTCTCGATATAATTGTCCATGACATACCGATGTCGACGCTTCTCATCAATCAAACTTAATTGCTCTAACCGAAGTTTTGATCCATTCATCATCGCCAATTTCAAATTTCCACAACGATTCGTAAAGACGGGATCTCAATCTCTGCGGTATAATCGCCTCGATCCGTATACTAGTGAATATGGGGTAGCGCCATCGACGACGGGCGTAGTGCGCGATAACCCAACAAAGCAAAAGGCAATTTTTCATGCCATTGTCGAGAACTTTGCACCATCTTACGAAGTATCTTTTTATATTTTTGTTAGCAGCTTACGGCCGTTTGCCTTTGGGCGATCTGAGTCAATTCGATGCTCAATCTTAAATCGGTGGCATACCTCTTGCATCAAGTGGCTGTTGAGATTTGCGGCGTTGTCAGTTATAATCACCTTTGGAATACCAAACCGACAGATGATGTTGAAATGGATGAAATCCACCACGACCTTCTTGGTCACTGACTTGAAAGTTACTGCTTCCACCCACTTTGTAAAATAGTCAATAGCCACCAAGATGAACCTGTGACCATTCGATGCTTTTGGTTCTATCGGTCCAATCACATCTATTCCCCATGCCACGAAAGGCCATGGAGCAAACATTGCATGCAACTCAGAAGGGGGAGAATGTATTAAATCACCATGTATTTGACATTCATGACATTTACGAACAAATCGTATGGAATCCCGCTCCATGGTGAGCCAATAATACCCTGCTCGAAGTATCTTCTTGGCTAGAACATATCCATTCATATGAGGTCCACAAACTCCTGAGTGTACTTCAATCATGATTGTGGAAGCCTCTTGAGCATTTACACACCTTAGAAGACCTAAATCGGGTGTCTTCTTGTACACTATGCCTCCGCTTAAGAAAAAACCCCTTGCTAGTCGTCGAATAGTCCTTTTTTGATTACTAGTTACATCTGACGGACATTCTCCAGATTGAAGATAAGTTTTGATATCATGAAACCAAGGCTTACCATCAAGTTCCTCCTCAATCATGTTGCAATAGGCATGTTGATCACGAATTTGTATGTATAAAGGGTCGATATGGGCGTCATCAGGGTGTTGGAGCATCGAAGATAAAGTGGCCAATGCATCTGCAATCTCATTGTGCATTCTGGGAATGTGTCTAAACTTTATCGACACGAATCGTTGACAAAGACCTTGTAAACAATGTTGATATGGTATGAGCTTTGGGTCTCGAGTTTCCCATTCTCCTTGAATTTGATGAACTAGTAAGTCTGAGTCTCCTAACACTAACAATTCTTGGATGCCCATGTCAACACTAACCTCGGACCCAAAATGCACGCCGTACTCGGACATATTATTAGTACAATAGAATCTAAGTTGAGGTGATATAGGGTAATATTCCCTGATTGGACATAAGAGCGACTCTATTCCAACTCCTTTCCTGTTAGAGGCACCATCAAAGAATAACTTCCAACCTTGATCGTTATCGTGAATAACTTCGTCGATACAAGATATCTCTTCATTTGGAAAATAGGTTTTAAGTGGTTCATATTCTTCATCAATAGGGTTCTCTGCCAAATGATCCGCCAATGCTTGAGCTTTCATTGCGGTCCGCGTTATATAGATAATGTCAAACTCTGTGAGCAATATTTGCCATTTCGCAAGCCTGCCTGTGGGCATGGGCTTTTGAAAAATATATTTCAACGGATCCATACGAGAGATGAGATAAGTAGTGTAAGATGAAAGATAATGTTTCAACTTCTGTACTACCCAAGTTAGGGCACAACACGTTCTTTCAAGAAGGGTGTACTTTGCTTCGTAAACGGTAAACTTCTTACTGAGGTAATAAATGGCCCGCTCTTTCTTCCCAGTGTCATCATCTTGACCCAAAGACGCAACCAAAAGAATTATCCAAGATCGACATATACAATATCAAAGGTCTTCCTGGCTCGGGAGGAACCAACACAGGGGGATTCGATAGGTATCTCTTAATTTTTTCAAAAGCTTCTCGACATTCTTCGGTCCACTCGACTGTGGCATTCTTTTTCAACAACTTAAAGATAGGCTCACAAGTTGTTGTGAGTTGAGCAATGAATCTGCTGATGTAGTTTAACCTTCCTAGAAGGCTCATAACCTCAGTTTTGTTCTTTGGAGGTGGCAATTCTTGAATTGCTTTTATTTTGAAGGATCCAACTCGATACCTCTTTGGTGACTATAAACCCCAAAAGCTTCCCGATCGTACTCCAGATACACATTTTGCAGGATTAAGCTTGAGATTATACCTGCGGAGCCTTTCGAAGAATCTCCTTAAGTCTTTCACATGATCTGACTGTTTTTTAGATTTAATGATAACATCATCCACATAAACTTCGATTTCTCTATGCATCATATCGTGAAACATGGTAGTCATTGCTCACATGTAAGTTGCGCCTGCATTTTTTAATCCAAAAGGCATGACACGATAAGAATATGTACCATTGGAGTGATAAAAGATGTTTTTTCTGCATCTTCATCATCCATAATAATCTGATGGTAGCCCGCATAACAATCCACAAAAGATGCAACCTCATGTTTAGCACAATTATCCAATAAAATATGGATGTTAGGCAAAGGAAAATCATCTTTTGGACTTGCCTTATTCAAATCACGATAATCAACACACATTCGAACTTTGCCGTCTTTCTTAGGGACGGGTACGATATTGGCTAACCAAGAAGGATATTGAGAGACTTGAATGACTTTGGCCTCAAGTTGTTTTGTGATCTCCTCTTTAATTATTACACTCATGTCGGTTTTGAGTTTTCTCAACTTCTGCTTTATCGGAGGAAAATTAGGATCAATTGGCAACTTGTGAACAACCATGTCCGTGCTTAATCCAGGCATGTCATCATAAGATGACGCAAAAACATCTTTGTAATCAAACAAGGCCTGGATTATATCGTCCTTTTGATGTTGAACATGTACACTTATCTTAGTCTCTTTAATAATTTCCTGATCCCCCAGATTTATCGTCTCAGTTTCACTCATGTTTGGATTTGACTTATTTTCGAAATGATTGAAATCCCTCCTTACTTCTTCAAATACTCTGTCTTCATCATGTTCGATTTCTTGACTTATTATTTCAATATTAGGTCGAAGATTAGATTGGATATTAAGATCTGGCGAAAAATTCTGCATGCATGTCATATCACTAGAATCGGCATAGAAAGAACTGTATAAAAGAAAACGAACAAATAGATTAGACAGAAATAAAGATGCAATTACATCCTATTGAAAAGGGAGATCAAAAGTTTGAAATAAACGACAAGATAAAATCCGAATTACAATCCTTGAATGAATCGGATGATAAAAGAAAAACAAGACAGACTACCAAGACTCGTCTTGAACGGGGAGAGGGGTGGCCTCCCAATTGTTTAGATTGACATCAGGACCAATGAATTGCACATCTCTGTCGCTAGTGCCTTCTCCGAGTTCCACCATATCAACCTCGACAAATAAATCTTGAAAATAGTTGATCATTTCTTCGCTAACTTTCATCACTGGCTCTGGAAAAGATGATTGATAAGATTCTGTTGTGCGGGCTTTGATGAAAGATTTGTAGATTGGTTGTATAGGCTTGGTAAGTGACCATACATCTCTCTTCTGCTTCTTTGCCTTCATTTTGTCCTCGACTCTAGGTTGGTAACCTAATCCAAAAGTACCGATGCTCTTTCGTAGACTCAATGGATAAGCTATCCCTTGCAAGCAGATTCCTAAGCCTTTACCCGGCTCAAACCCATGTTTCATCAATTCATTCACCACCATTACATAAGCGATAGACATATTTGGTTTTGAAATGACACTCCCCACGGGGACATGCTCAATAACCACTACCTCAGAAGCTTGATAAACTAGTGCCTCATTCTCATTATCCGCCTTGATAAAAGGGGAGGAAGAGTCTTTGTAGATTGACAAATCCCCCTCACCATGGACAATTACCTCTTGTCGGTCGTATTCAAACTTAATCATTTGATGCAACGTTGAGGGGACTGCTCCAGCCATATGCACCCATGGCCTCCCAACAATAGATTGTAGGACGCGCGTTGATATCCAACACTTGAAAATTCACAAATAAATCCACAGGCCCTATGGTTAGTACGAGCTCTATCTCACCAATAACATCTGTTTTGACCCATCAAAAGCTCTAACACATACATTGTTGGGTCGGACCCTTTCAGCACTAACATTCAATTTCTGTAGAGTTGATAAAGGACAAATATTTGCTCCAGATCCTCCATCAATTAGAACTCGAGTGACATATGAAAGCTCACACTTTACAGTGATATGTAGGCCTTGGTTATGTCCTGTGCCTTCTTTGGGTAGTTCATCATCTGAAAAGGTGATGCGGTTTACCTCAAATATTCTCCCAGCAATCTTCTCTAACTGACTTACTGTAACTTTACTAGGAACACGTGCTTCATTCAAAATTTTCATTACAGCATTACGATGTTCATCAGAATGTACTAGCAAAGATAATAAAGATATTTGGGCTGGAGTCTTTCTTAATTGTTCCACCACGGAGTAGTCTGATAGTTTCATCTTCCTTAGGAATTCCTCTGCCTCTCCTTCAGCGACCGGACTCTTTATTTGTATTTGGTCATTTTTAGTTTTCCTTAATTCCATCGGGACATAACATCTTCCTGAACGGGTTATTCCTCCTATTTCATCAATTTCTTCATCAATTTTTTTTCCCTTGTATGTCACGACAGTAGGCTCATAATTCCAAGGAACAGCTTTGGGGTTAGTCATTGGGAGCTGGGATACTGGCTTGATAATCACAGGAGGAATATGGGCCCCTCGCACGATCAAGATAGGCTTGTTTGGCCCTTTTGGAACAAACGATTTTGCCTTACTCGGACTTGCCCAAACATCTTCAAGGGCTCCTTTCACAGTTAAGATGGGTGTGTTTGATGGACTCAACTTTTCTAACACACTTTCCGCCTAAAGGCATCATTTTTGTTAAATCAACAACATTTGCCGACTTCTCAACGCCAGCCAACCCTAAGGATTGGCTTATAAGGAGATGCAAACTCTTCATGACCCTTCATCATTTCCAAAGATGTTTGTTTCAGGATGCCTCAAGAATGGATTTTGATTGATGTTGGGTCCACTCGGACTTTCAACTATAATTCGATTAGAATCGATCAAATCCTGAATGGCCCTTTTCAAATACCAACATCTCTCTATGTTGTGCCCTGGGGCATTAGAACAATATGCGCAATGTTGAGAATAATCCAAATTTCTCGGGGGAGGATTCGACATCTTTCTCTCAATAGGACTCAAAACATTCAACGTCCTTAATTTTTGGAACAAGCTAGCATACGACTCCCCAATAGGAGTGAACTCACCTTTAACGCCATTTCCCTTTTTGTATTGTGGTCTAGGACAGAAAGGAATTCTAGCAGTGTTTTGATGAACTTGTGGGGGTGGTGGATGATTTTGTGGAGTTGGTGCACGCCATTGTGGATAAGAAGGGGGTGCAATTGGTTGTGCATTAAAAACATGATATGGGGTGTATGGCATAGAATATTGTGGAGCTTGGGAAGGAAAATAGTGTTGTGGGGAATTACCTAGAACATGATTCCTAGGCGCTGATACAATAGTGGCCACATCCTCCCTTCTCTTCTTCCCTCCAATATTTCCAGAACCATTTTGAAGCACTTGTGTTGTGGCTTTTAGGGCAGCCTGACTTACAATCTTTCCAGACTTGATGCCATTTTCCACCATTTCCCCCACCTTAATAACTTCAGCGAATGTCTTCCCTACGGCAGAAAGCAGATAGTGAAAGTAATCAGGTTCTTGCGGCTGGAGAAAAACGTCAATCATCTCTGATTCCTTCATCGGTGGTTTAACCCTAGCAACTTGTTCCCTCCATCTGATAGCATATTCACGAAAATTTTCCGTGGTCTTCTTCCTCATGTTAGCTAACGAGGAGCGATCTGGGACAATGTCAATATTATATTGGAATTGTTGTACAAAACATCGAGCCAAATCATCCCATGTGTGCCAGTTGGTGATATCCTGATCTATGAACCATTCAGATGCAATCCCTACTAAGCTTTCCCCAAAATAGGCCATAAGTAACTCTTCTTTGCCCTCTGCACCCCTCAATTGGTTGCAATATCTCTTTAGATGAGCTATGGGGTCTCCGTGACCATCATATTTTTCAAACTTTGGAGTTTTAAAACCAGCAGGTAAATGGACGTGAGGAAACATACACAAGTCACTGAATGAGATGCCTTTGTGGCCTCCTAGTCCTTGCATATCTCTTATACTCTGTTCCAAACTCTTCATTTTCTTAGTCATTTCTTCATGTTCCTCATTCTTGACCATCCTCTCAATTTCGACAGGGGAACTATATTGATGAATGTGGGGATGAGAGCTTGGAATTTTAATGGCCCCTTCAAGAGTGTAACTTTGATCACGCCGAACTTTGGGCGGAGGATCGCTGTTGGATTTGGGCACCATCGTTGGCTGCGGGATGTTATTAGTCGGGGCAGTTGACACAAAGAGTGGATTACTTATCACAGGCGTATTCGAAGGGCGCACCATAGAAGTTCCAGCGACATTGGATGTGTTAGCATAGGGGCTGAATCCAGGGGGATATATCGGATCGCTTGTCGACACCTGGATAGGGTGAAACATATTTGTATTAAAATAGTCTCGGATTGAAGATGGTGGAGGTTGTCCACTCATCCAAGCCTCGTACATCTCTGCCATTTGTTGTCTTAACACCCTTATCTCTTCTGTTGTCCCTGTTTCTTGTGAAGTCATCTGGTTTTGGATCTCCTCATCATTGTCCGATTCATTTCCGTCTCTGGGGGCCATTTTCTGTTTCCCTTTCGATCTTGTGTTGTAAGGATGTGATGCCAGTTTAACCACAAACCAACCACCTTTAAGCTAGTATGTCTCTCTTTATTTCTCTCTTTATCACTCTCTCTCTCTCTGAATAGAGTAATAAACCGATTAGTGTTAAGAAATTATGCACATTATATCCACATACATACTCCTAATATGGAGGACCTCATGTTTCATCCCGGCTTACCTAGGCATTCTTCTCTTCATTAGTTTTTTAATATTTTATTATTATTACTTATTTATTTACTTATTTGTTTATTTATTTATTCTCATTATGATTATCATTTTTTATTATGATTATCATTTTTTAAGAGAAAGAAAAGAAAAGAAAAAAAAATAATAATAATGATAATAATTTGGATCGAACCCCCTTGGGTTGCCTACGTATCATGTTTGGCCCATGAATCAGATCTTGCGTAGTTCGAGAAAGATATTAATAATAATTTTTTTTAATTAATTTACTTTTTTTTTTTTGCATGACATATGCACACAAGGTGATCGAAAGTAAATCTTTTTCATTCACTTTTCAAATATTTGAAACAATGATTTGGATAAAACAAACAAAAAAAACAGAAGTACCTAGGACTTAGATAGACTCTAAATGAAATAAAATAACAAAACGAAAAGAAAGAAAAAACTAAAAATAATAATAATAATGAAATAATCACTACTAAGAGAATAGACTCTAAAAGAAACTGAATCCTCGAATCTCAATCATCTCCAAGGCCCTTATAAATCTTTGCCAATGCTTTCGGTAGATATGGAGCCAAAGCACGGGCCTGTTGGCCCAACCTCTCATCGTTCTGGTGTAAATATCTAGCATAAACATTGTTGAGTTCATCCCTGAGTAGCAGTATTCGGTCTCTAGCTTCATCCATATTGTCATAACAATTCTGTAACCAGTGGTGAGCAGTATTGACTTCATGCGTCAAATTTTCCCTTTGTTCTTGGAGCTCTTCAATTTGAAGGTGGAGTGCATCTCGCTCGGCTATCCTTTGACCTCTCTCAATCTCACAGTCTGCCTGATAAGCACTGAAACGCCTTGCTATTTCTCTTTCTCGTTCCATAGAGGCTTTAACTTGAGTTTGGATCCTAGACTGTGGGCAGATAAGTTGGGCCTTTTCTTTATTATACTCCTCTTCCTGTTGCTCCATAGCGCCTGTGGCAATGCCCAAGTCTTCTTGTAAGGTTAGAATGGTCGAGCGGTGTTTTCTAATTCTAACTTCAAATATCGCATCACGTTGGGCCAACTCCTCTTTAGCGTTTTTTAGGTCATTACTTAGGATATCCAGAGTATACTTGTAGCTTCTTTCGACTTTGAGTCGAGCTTGCTTAATCTTAACCTCAACTTCTGCTTCTCGATCTATAGGTCCTTTTATTGACCCTTCTGGCATAACCTTAGGAAGGGGCTGATCATGAACCCAGTCTAAGTATGCTTGGTCCACCTCACCTCTTGTGCGATCCTTCACCATATCGTGGGGACTCGAGAGTATGCATCCCCCCCAAATCTTAAATATCTCTGATTGCCTTAAAGGTATCTTGGGATGAAACTCATACATGAATTCGCGCATATCTTCATTGGGTGGTATAAACTGGCGTCGCCCAAGTTGTCGCATGACTCTAAGTGGCATGTAAGGCTGGACACCTCGAAGACCCATTAGGACAATGAACGATCGAAAAGTAGACATGTATATCACCTCGGCCGACGAAAACCAATGATAATTCCACACAATCTTGTCAGCAGTCAGATTATTGAGGTGTTGCTTCCAAGCTTCAATACCCTTCGGAAAACTATGATCTTTGATTCTTTCTTTGTGGCCTCCAATATAATCATTCCATTCTACTTTAAAGTCCACTGCATAAGGGTGATGACGAATGTGTTCAATCATCCATAGTTGTAATAACATATTGCATCCCTCAAAGTAGTCTTTTCCATCCTTGCACATAGTTAAAGCACGATAGATGTCTCCGTAATCATTGGTACGAGGGTGATATTAGGCTTTTTCTCAAAAGTCAGAATGATCGGCAGACTAAGTTCATGCTAATCTTTCCTCCCTTTTTTGGAAATACCATGATCCCCAAAAAAGCCACCACGAAGGCATCATAACTGTGTGCTTCCCAGGTCAGACGACACCCATTATTACGGAGTTTCTTTCCATACACTTCGAATCCATCACTTTTGCCATATCTTTTGTACAAAAATTCTAAAGGAACCCATCCATTATCGAGACAACCACCTATATCATTCTCATTTATATGCAGTAATTCTAGAAACCTCCTCTCATTAATATGTTTTGGTATCATAGGCTATTCTATGTGAAGATGTTTACCCTTTCCAATGAATGCCCCTATCTCCTCAAGGGTGGGGGTGAGTTCACAATCAGAAAAACGGAATACATTCCTTAACGGGTCCCAAAAATGCACTAGTGCTTCTATCAAATCCCGTCGTGGCTCAACATACAAAAGGCTTCGTAGAAATCCCAAGCGTTTGAACACCATTCCTCGTCCATGGTTTGTCATGTTTTCATACCATGTCTTCAAGAGTGTTGGGGCCTTATCCACTATCATGAATCGAGGTGATTGGTCCACTCTTTGTCTCTTATCTCCCTTTCCATATGGATTCATATTTCCCTATATTAGGATAGTGACAAACTAGGCTTAATAAAATATATATTTTTTAACAACAATAATGGAAAAATCATACACACAAAAAAAAGTAATTTTTTTATATATAATATATATATATATATATATATATATATATATATATATATATATATTTAAAATAAGAATAAGTAAAAATCATACACACAAAAAAAAAAAAAAGCAAATTTTTTATTATTGTTTTTTTTTTGTTTTTTTTTTTTTATTAAAATGGTTATTAAAGGAAGAAGGAGAAAAATAAAATTATATATATATATAATAGCCCTTAAATTTTTTCCAAAATTAAAATATTAGTGTATTCGATTGTATTTTATTTTTGTTGATTAAATTTTCAATCTTTTTTCTTTTATATAAAAAAAACTTTGATGGTAATGATAGATTTTTCTATTTGTAAAAGAAATATGAATTTTGATAGAAAAAAAATCATGTTTAATAAGAGGATTACATCAAAACTTTAATTTGATATTTTTCGTTATAATTAATTTTTCATTATAATTCATTCATCTAAAGCCGATCAACATTTGTATAGTCTTCCCCATAATGCAAAAAATAACACAAAATAATGTACATGATAGTCTCAAGTAGGGATATTTCTCCTAGACAGGCTCGACCCTTGTGTCGAGCTCCCCATTAATTCAACATTATGCATGATACAGATAAATTGAATCCTATTAGGGATAGTCATTGTTGAGGCTAGTTTTACTAGGAAACAACCTAATAGGGAAGGTGTCTAGACTGGCCATAAAACGAGTGGACTACTCGAGTCGAGAAGGGACAGCTTACCAAGAGTGTGGCTTTCTCGCCTCACTGTTAGTCCTTCCCATCTTAAGACATGTGATACTATAGAAACCTTCCCGGGAGCGTTGTCGCATCTACGGTATCTCATGGCTCGGGAGCGTAATCGCATCTCCGAATAAAGTATCTCAGAAGACTCAGATAGATGCGCGAGGAAAGACAATTATATGATAATTAACATACTATCAAGAAGGGTAAATAAGCAAACAAATAACATATTATGCAATTAAACACAATATTCACAAATCGATAAGTACGTAAATACATAATAAAGTCATATAGAAGTCCATGTTTACAAGCTCGAATTCTAAGTCCCCAGCGGAGTCGCCAGAGATGTCACACCCCTTTTTCGCGCGGCGGCGTAAGGGTTTTTCCAATTTAAGTGACGTTATTAATTAGGGGATTATTTTAGCCTTTTCAGAGTCGCCACTTGGAATTGAGTTATGGTGTTCCAAGTCACCTTGTATTTAATCCCTAATCAAAAGGAAATGACTCTTTGTTTGGTCTCATGAACGAGTTCGGGTAAGGAATTCTATTGACCAAGGGGAAGGTATTAGGCATCCCTCGAGTCCCGTGGTTCTAGCACGGTCGCTTTATGGACATTCATGACTTCAACTAATTTATGAATATTGTATTATTAAGACAAATATATTTACCTTCATTCTTTGATTTATATTAACATATTTAAAATCATCCAATTTTAGAAGCATGTCAAGTTTTTATACATTATTATTTTTTATTATTCTTTCAACATTTTGCTTATTTCTTAATTGCTCTTTTTTTAATTGTATTTTTGTTTTATTTTACATTGATTTTCTTCTCTTTTTTTTTTTTTTTTACCCTTTTTAATAGTTTTTCTTTTTTATGATAATAGTAAAATATTTCACATATTTTTAACACTATACTTTTTGTATCTTTTCATTTTTAAAGTATTTTTTTTCGTGTACATTTTTATATTCTTTTTATTATATATTTATTTTTATTTTTTTATTATTCTTTTTCTAATTCAACATTCCTTCTTCACTACTTTTCTTTTCTTTTTATTCACGTATTCTACCTCTTTTCCTTATTCCATTTTTATTGTTATTATTTTTATTTTTATTTTTTATCTTTTTTATCTTTTTTCTTTCAATTTATTATCCTCTCCTAACAAGTTTATTATTATTATTTTTATAGAATCTAAAAACAATAATGTAAGACAACACACATAATATAATATAAAATATAATTTAATACATTTCTAAACACAACCAAACAAAAATTCATTCAAATTAGTAAGACGTGAAAATAAAAATTTGGATAACTATACATATTATCATTAGAATTATAATAACTACGCATATTGTCATTAAAAACTAAACATGAAAAATAAGAATTGACTTAGACAATAATTTTACTTAGGCATGAAATAAACTATGAATTATTTAACATGAAATAAACTACGGTTTGTTATAGCAATTTCACACAAAATAAAACTATATAAAGAATCTAAACATAAAGTTGATATGAAATATTTTAACAAACTTCATATAAAACATAACGGTTTAACCACATGTGAAATTTGACAACTTCAATATATTGCAATCAATGTTTGTATAACATGATATTAAATTATTAAAAGAAATTAAATGGTACCTCTTGCGAAAATTTCACCAAAAAAAACAATTCGAATAAGGAACCGCGAAAGTAGACCTCAAATTCAACCTTTTTTGTGAGTCAAAGCAAGATATGTGAATATATTTATTGATTTTGTTTGTGGAAGAGTCTTTTTTGTATTTTTCTTTTCACCCTTTTCCTTTCCCTTTTTTTTTTCTTCTCGTGTCTTTTCTTTTCGTTCTGTTTGCTGATCTCCTTCTTTTTTTTTTTTTAATGTTGTCCGTGTTATTGTTATATGATGTGCAGGTGTGGGACGTGGGGAAATGGGGGTAATGGGAGTCGTGGGTCCTTTTCTTTTTTTTCTTTTTTTTTAATATTATATATATATATTAAATATATATAAAATGATAATTATACAATTATTAATTTCTTTAAATAAATAAATAAAAAGCTTAAGGGATAATATATATATATATATATATATATATATATATATATATATATATATATATATATATATATATTATTATTATTATTATTATTATTATTTTTTAACAATAAAAAATAAACTTTTCTAATAAGAAATATATTTATGTTGTTTATTTTTATATCTTTTAAATAAACTTAATGAAAATAATAAAAAGTCAAAATATATTTAATTTAGATTGATGAAATTATTTATGCTTTAAATATTAGTGTTAAAATTAAATTCGGTCAAAAATTACGTGTCTACACATAATTCATTTAGACACCTCAACTAATCCTTATGCCAATTGAACACTTTATTTGTTCAAAAGTCATTCCTATTAGACACAAAATGCTGACATGGCAAAATACGTGTAATTCACTTTCCTTGAGCGCGTTAATTTATTAAAAATAATATTTTTCCTTTTTTTTTCTTAATTTATACCCCTTAGTTAATTTTAAAAAAAATAATTAACAAAAAAGAAGATTTGTTCTTCTTCTTCCCTATTTCTATCAACCTCAACCCAATCCAACCCCCATACCCATGCACCAATGGTTATCTTCTTCCCCCACCATTCTAATGATTTCAAAATTCTTAACATCAGTGGTTATCTTCTTCCCCCAGCATTCTAATGGTTTCAAAATTCTTAGCATTTTGTTTCATTCTTCTTCTTCTTTTTTTTTTTTCATTTTTTGTAAAAAAAATCTACTAATTTAATATGTGAGAAGAAGGAAAATTCGAACATTGGAGTTAAAAATTGATCGATATTCGTCTATCTCTATTTCGATCACTCCGATTGAACAAACATCGCCACTTATTAATTTATTAAAGATGATATTAAAAAATTCAACATACTTTCAATTTTTTTTGGTCATGAATCTTAAAAACAATTTATTAACGTTTATTTATTTTCACAAAAATCTCAAAACAAATGGAGAATAACAGATGATAGGAGATTAAATTTGAATGGGAGGTTTTTATTTTTGTTATGGTGGCTGCCGGGGTTACTGGGTAGAGGAATGGATAGAGGAAAAAGAAAGGTCAAAGGGTTAGGTGGGGGTGGGGGAGATTTTTATAAATACTTTTGTGATTAATAAATAAAGGGAAACTATTTTTCATTTTATTAAATTAAAAAAATTATATTTTATTGCTAGATTGGATCCATGTGCCAAGTGTCATAATTTTATTTGTCATTTTTTAAGTCAATGCGCGTGAATTACACGCAAAATATTTTTTAAAAAAAATTCCATTTTATGTTCAATAGATACATATTCTTTAATATTAAAGTGTCTAATAGGTAATAGTCTTAGTTGAGGTGTCTAAATGAATTATGCGAATAACTTTAAAGGGCCCAAATGACTTAAGCCTAAAACAGATAAATGAGAAGAATATTTGGACAGATTTAAAGGGAGCAGAGTTGTAATTAAAATAGTCAAGTGAGAAAATGAGACAAAAAAAATCTAGAAGAGGAAGAGAATTGAAACTAAAATATTGTTTAATGATGAAATACACCTCTCTCTTTTATACCACTCTCATAATGTTATGTGTAACATATTCTCTCTCTTTTATTTTAAAGAATTTCCACATCACACTCCACATCGACAAAATATTCAACTTTGACAAAAAAAATAAATAAATTATTAGTATAGTTAAAATTAAAAATTAAAAAACTATTATAAAAAATAATATTTTCTTTATAAAATAAAATGTAAAATATTTTTTTTACTCCACACCATTTTTTAAAGTTTTTTATTTTGTTTAAATTTCTTTTATAAAAATATTTCATTTTTTACTTCATCTCCTCATCATCATCAAATACTAATTTAGATATTATTTTATTTTCTTAAAATTATAATCATCCCACTTAACCCTCCGCTTTCAAATTTTTTTCCTAGTGTTTAGATACACGTATCAAAAATATTTTTTACTTGCTGCCACAAGGCTTTTATATTTTTAGTTGTTTATGTTATATTCGGCACACTAGTAGAAATTTTTTTCTAAAAATATATGTACGTGCATTTCTAACACAAAATAAGAAAAACGTAAAAAAAATAAAAATTAGGAGTGAAAAATTTAATAGGATGAGGTAGAATTTTTTAAATAAAAATAATATCAATTTCTATGCCGGGGGGGGGGGATGAAATATGAAATTTTTAAAAATATTTTATAAATAATTTTTTTTTAAAAAAAAAGGATAGGGTTGTCGCGGGGGAGGGGGTACGTGGAGGAGGTGGTGGAGTGAGATAAGAAAAATAAATTATATTTTATATGGATAGTAATCTTTAACTTTTAATTAATATTAATTTTTTATCTAGATAAAATATTTTATCTATGTGAAATGTCATGTGTCAAAGTTTTTTTCTATAAAAGAAAAGTGTACTACACACACCACTGAGGTGTGTTTCTCAAACTAAAAAATAATAGTTTAGGTATGAAACACATTTTCAATATTTTAGGTATGGAACTCAAAAAAAGTGAATAGTTTAGGTGTGTTTTTGACTCTTATCTCTATATCAAAATTAACAGTTTCGCCTAGTTAGCTTCAACAGGAATAATTCGAATTAATAAAAGATTCGAACAACGGCTCGTGATCTCTCCGGCTTGCGATGATAAATATTCGATGTAATTCCATAAGTGAAATCTGAAGAATATGGTGTATAGGAAGTTTTACTTTTATTTTGAAACGATAGAGAGGTTGTTTTTTATAAGTCCTTGGCTCAAGCAAAGCATATAAAAGAATCATGTAAAGCAAAGACAACTGTGAGAAATTTATACAAAAAACAATATAGAAAAGAACAGTAGCAACAACAAATAATATGATAATTGAAGCCACAAAGACAATTAAATTGAACAATAAGATAGTAAGAGAGTAATCATAAAACTAATATTGTTAAGGAAAACAGACAACGCTCGATTACCTACTAACCTTCTATCCAAATCTTCGATCTTCTTATCTAGGTTCATGTCCTCAATAAATAAGAAATATGTCATGTGTTGTATAATCATCTTTGTTTGGTACTTTTTCGGTCTACCTTTACTTCTCTTCATATAGAGTAATATCTTATTCCTCCTCACTGATTCGTCTATGCATCTTTTTTCACATGTTCGAATCATATCACAATCTCGCTTCTCTCTTTTTATCCATGGAAGTCAATATCACCTTGTCGAAGATATCTTCACTTCTAGTTCTATCTCTCCTAAATCCTAATTAATCAAACATTCAATATAACATCCTCATTATTGTTACTTTTATCTTCTGAGTTCTGAACATACATATAATTTCTTGATCAACACTCCATCCAATACGAGATAGATGATTGATGATCACTTTATTAAAACTTATGCTTGATGGCACATTCTCATCTTACAATATACTTATTTCTTGCTATATTCAAATCCCTAATTTGAAATGTTTCACTTGCGACTTATACAAATTAACTTCACTGGAGATGGTTAAATGTTTATAATTATGCAGAACTTATGTAATTAGAATTTAGTATTTGGGCTAATAAATTAAGGTTTCACATACAAATCTGTCATTTTAATTTCTTATTGTTGCCAATACGTTTATTTTATTTGGACACAGAGAACCACTTCCTTTTAATTAAATTAGGGGTTATCCTCTTAAATTATGATTACATATATATAAAGAAAGAAATGAGGATGATGAAAATACTAACATGAGATATAGCAAATTAGAGCAAGTTGGACATAAAATTAAAGAAATTGGAAATAACAAGACAATAAAATGGTAATTAAGTAACAAATCAATAAGAACATTAATTTCAAGCAATTGGAAGCAATCTAAAACTTAGGACGTTTATTATCATGGCGATGAACTTGTGAAGCAAGAAGTTCGTCTAGAAGATTGTTATCCAAATACTCAAACTCAACCTTCTCGCCATGATCATGTCGATCATCAGAAAAAGCAGAAGCAGAAGCCGAAGCAGAAGAAGAGGACATGTTCATATTGTTCCCCATTGTAGATGGCGCGTTATAGCTTGGTCCAACACCTAGAGGTACATTAATATTATTATTGATATGATAATGTCCATCATTAGGGAAGTTGAGAATGGCTTGATGACCCCGTAGACAAAACGCGGCTCTATCATAAGCTCTAGCCGCTTCTTCAGCTGTTTCAAAAGTACCTAACCATAGACGTGCACAAGTGGTCATTCTTTTTACAAAGAAAAAAAAATTACACCAAAACATGTGATTACAAACAACCAGCAGCTACCACAATTAAAAAAAATTTACACCCAAGACTTCTTATTTTTTATACAAGACATGGGTTGAATTTTTTTTTTTATACCAGCCGCCATAATACAAGAATAAAATTGCACAGAAGTGCCGCCACAACAAAAAAAATAAGGACTATTACCGTATGCATTTAACAAAAAAAAAAATCAAATCAAGTTTTTATCCGTTCTGTCCTTTTCGTGATAAAACAAAATTCACAATCACGAATCATACATATAATTTCACATATGCATATTTTAGGTTATGTATAAAGATGCAAGTATGGCTCTTGATGCCAATTGTAGGAAAATAGCATACACAGCGGAAGCATTCCAGAATCATACATCTTGCATGGATATAAACAACAACCACAAATAGTCATCACATACAAAGTATGCTGAAAATTAACTCAGGATTACCTCTTGAAGCGTGTGCAGATATCTTGAAGTAAATCCAACTCCAGCTCTATAATCTTCTACAGTGATCCCAATCAACAATTGAACTCTCTCAATACTTGGGTGGGCAAGTATTGTATCGAATACTCTATTAAATCTAGGTTAGAAAAATCCCTATTTATAGAGATGTCTTCCTAGTCCAAAGAGGAGAGGAAAAACCAATTCTTTTTCTTTTAGGAGAACTTGAAAACACACGTTTTCCTCCAAAGAAAAAGAAGGCTACTTTTCCATCTTCTACTAGAAAATAGGATTCTGAGTTCTAGTTAAATTGGGCATTGGAGGGACCACAAAATTTATTTCTGAGGCTTCCTATTATGGAAATAATTCTAAATAATTAATTTGAATTATTCTTACCATAATAAATTACAAATCATTCCACTAAAAATTCGTAATTGAACTCCTCTATTATTTCGAAATTCACCACTAAACACTTATTTGATTCCCCATGTTAAGATTACCGATACTAATCAATAAATTAAATTACTGACGAATTTAATTCAATGATTAACTTCTTTTAGAGCAATACTTAACTTATTTCATGTTCCAGATTCATAAATCTACCGGCCGGATTTACACATGAAAACTTACAAGCTTCTCATAAAAGGTGTATCATCAATCTCTATACTGAGACATGGATTCCATCAACTAACTAATTATTTCACCAATATATATTATTATCATCCAATCTACCAGGCATATTGACCCATCTCAGAATCTCACCTTTTAATAAATCAAAATGATAAATAATATATACAGATCATAATCGTTATATCAAGATTAAGAATATAAGTACATTTAATAGTTTAGAGAATATGTTTTTATCAGTCAGTCTAAAACAACTATCTCTGTTTGGTCCCTTTCAATATATACCAAATGCACTAGCACGAGAAGTTAGAACTATGCCATTCTCATAATCAAGATAAATTACATTTAATCTCGTGCTACAATCTTTCTGATGATTTTGTCCAAATTTTCATCTATGATTGTGAACTATAAATTTTAACTTATAAGAACTGATGATTTAATCTTTTGTGTATAAGCTTAAACTCTATACACCAAATCATCTACTATATAAGTTAAGGACACATATATGACAATTGATCTATTTAATGTAACACTTTATTGAATTGAATAAATAAATAAACAATTGTTCAATGTTAATACTATATCAAAACGCATGGTTAATAGTATATCCTAACAATGTGTTGTATAATCATCTTTGTTTGGTACTTTTTCGGTCTACCTTTACTTCTCTTCATATAGAGTAATATCTTATTCCTCCTCACTGATGCGTCTATGCATCTTTTTTCACATGTTCGAATCATATCACAATCTCGCTTCTCTCTTTTTATCCATGGAAGTCAATATCACCTTGTCGAAGATATCTTCACTTCTAGTTCTATCTCTCCTAAATCCTAATTAATCAAACATTCAATATAACATCCTCATTATTGTTACTTTCATCTTGTAAGTTCTGAACATACATATAATTTCTTGATCAACACTCCATCCAATACGAGATAGATCATTGATGATCGCTTTATTAAATCTTATGCTTGATGGCACATTCTCATCTTACAATATACTTATTTCTTGCTATATTCAAATCCCTAATTTGAAATGTTTCACTTGCGACTTATACAAATTAACTTCACTGGAGATGGTTAAATGTTTATAATTATGCAGAACTTATGTAATTAGAATTTAGTATTTGGGCTAATAAATTAAGGTTTCACATACAAATCTGTCATTTTAATTTCTTATTGTCGCCAATACGTTTATTTTATTTGGACATACAGAACCACTTCCTTTTAATTAAATCAGAGGTTATCCTCTTAAATTATGATTACATATATATAAAGAAAGAAATGAGGATGATGAAAATACTAACATGAGATATAGCAAATTAGAGCAAGTTGGACATAAAATTAAAGAAATTGGAAATAACAAGACAATAAAATGGTAATTAAGTAACAAATCAATAAGAACATTAATTTCAAGCAATTGGAAGCAATCTAAAACTTAGGACGTTTATTATCATGGCGATGAACTTGTGAAGCAAGAAGTTCGTCTAGAAGATTGTTATCCAAATACTCAAACTCAACCTTCTCTCCATGATCATGTCTATCATCAGAAAAAGCAGAAGCCGAAGCCGAAGCAGAAGAAGAAGAGGACATGTTCATATTGTTCCCCATTGTAGATGGCGTGTTATAGCTTGGTCCAACACCTAGAGGTACATTAGTATTATTATTGATATGATAATGTCCATCATTAGGGAAGTTGAGAATGGCTTGATGACCCCGTAGAGAAAACGCGGCTCTATCATAAGCTTTAGCCGCTTCTTCAGCTGTTTCAAAAGTACCTAACCATAGACGTGCACCATTCCTATTAGGATCACGTATCTCAGCAGCATATTTTCCCCATGGTCTTCGTCGTATGCCTCGATATTTGTTCTCTCTTCTCCCTCTTTGATCTTCGTTCTCCATCAGCTTGGTCACCCTTCCTAAGTTTTTATTAATTTTTAGGTG
Source organism: Solanum arcanum (assembly GCA_027789145.1). Lineage (NCBI taxonomy): Eukaryota > Viridiplantae > Streptophyta > Magnoliopsida > Solanales > Solanaceae > Solanum > Solanum arcanum. Next base: position 70,587,232 of record CM050941.1, read on the forward strand.
AATATAATGTAACGTGCTAAAGTGTGTGTGGATGTTTAAGTGTATATATGCATGGATATGACTATTATTTATTTTATTTTCAATAAATAGATAGATGTCGTAGTCATATTTGACCATTGACCAATTTTGACTTCTTCCACATAAAGGTTGGGGTTAGAGTCATGTGTGGCAACGAGGCTGATGGTGGCTTTCCTAAATTTACATGAATGATTTGACTGGTCATAAAGCGGATTTATATTTTGCGGGAGGTAAAATTAAATTTAATCCATTTAAATTTAGATAAATTATTGATTTGTTTAATTTATTTAAAATCAGATTGATATCTAATTCAAAGTGATTCACATGATAATATTGATTATATTTTTTTAAAAAAATTATTTGGTACTGAAAATTTACGAAAAAATAAATAAAGTAAGTAAAATTTTGTAAAAAAATAAATGGATTGAATTATGATTAGTTTTGATCCAAGCTAGATTCGATTTAATTTTGACTCATTTTGATCCTATCAAATTTGACCAAACCTGCCAATTGTCAACTCCAATACTTGAGATCAATTACCCCATAAACATTAATTACTTTGTCTATTCATTTTTATTTATCTATTATATTATAAATATTTTTTTTTATTATCCACTTTAGCAATATTTTACGATAAAAAGATAAAAACAAAATTATGTTTACTTTTAACATTAATAATCATTTCCCCAGTTCATTGAGATTATATACTAATTAATATGTGTATTATGGTAAAATCAATAATGACATGTAAATTAGTCAATATTGCGTAAACGTCTCAATAAAAAAAAGGATTTAGTCATTAATTCATAAGGTTCTCTCTCACGTATACAAATACACATATACTGAGTTGATTTGAATTTTCTGTCATCAAATTGAATCAATTATATCACTTTTTTATGTTTATAAATCAAATTAAACTAAAATAAAGTTAATATTTTTAATTTTTATTTTTATTCTCGAATTTTTCTATGTCTCGATATAAACATTTGACAACAATTTGTTTTATGTGAAATACATATAATATAAACGTCATACTATTTTACACAATTATACTTATCCAGTTCAATAACAACATTATAATAAAGACAAAAAAAAACATATAATATATTAAGAGCTTAAACTCTTAGAAGTTGAGCACTTTCTAAATTGATAAACTTGGTATAAAAAGAATTAATTAAAAATGAATACAAAGGGAAACTTTATGGGATAATGGTTGATTGAAGTTAATATTTACAAAGTATATTATAATTAATTTTTGTAATTAATAATAATATAATAATAATAATAATAATAATAATAAATGAAAGTTCCAAGTTTGATGATTGTCAAGTCCAATTTGGTAGTCCGCCCAGTGGGATGAAAGCCCAATATTCTTTTCAGAGATTAAAAGCCTATTAGTGTTCCAACAACAAATTATTTTGAAGAATATATGAAGCTTCCAAGAACCAACAATATATCTAATTTAATTATTCAAATCTTAGTCATTAAATCGGTCTGTTTTCGAGGTCTGAATCACAATTATCAAGTGTATTTGTTATTCTTATTTTACAATCACTAAATAAGTCGAATCTATCTAAATAATTAAGAATTTGTATAAAGATGACATTTCATCGCTACTCTATCTACTTTCACCCACCATCTACAATCACCATTTCAGCCTCAACTGTCAGTCTCTCACCATCATCAATCACCACCACCACCTACTTTCCACAATCACCATACTTTGCCCAACCACAACAGACCAACACCGTCAATCACCAAAATCAATTGTTATCACCATTGGCCGTCATTTGCATTCATCACCACTAATCATTATTACTTCCACTAACCACCATCATTAGTCGACATTATATACCGCTAACCACCATCATCGGTAATTTTTGTTTTTAGCTATCATTATCATTTCACTAATAAATATCAATTGTCACCAACAACAATTGATTAATCACTACTATCAACCATTATTGTCTTGTAAAATTTTATAATATTTTATTAATATTAGATCAATTTAGTATTTTTTTTAAAAAAAAAATTAATTATTTTTAAGCAATTTTTTTATATATATAATTAGATGTTGAGAAAAATAGTCTAAACTATTTAGTATTCAAATCTTAATGCAACATTTTAATATTCAAATATATGTGTTTATTTTTATATTTGTGTATATCTCGTAAGGAACTTGGAATGAAAGGCCAAAACCCAAACCTAAAAGATATATTTCTAAAAATCCATAGAGTGATACAATGTTATATAAATAATTTAAAATAAAACTTCAAATTTAAATTGATAACATTACAAATTTGAAAGATACAAACTTAAATGACTAATACATTGCAAATCAAAATATGAACTTTCAACTTCTTGACTTTTGCACCTTTTCACCAAGTTCCTAATTAATAACTTATGATTTGGGAGGCGTGTGTATTTGGTTCCGTTTATAAGTTGAACTTTTATACTTATGATATTGCTAACTGAATCTATAAACTCGCTGAAGCACAATATTTTAAAACTAGAATTGGACTTATGCTTACATATTGTACAAGGGTCCTAAATAAGAGTTGAACCTTATGCTTACGATAGACAGAAAGAATTGAATGAAAATAAAAAAAGAATGAAATGATATTTATAATTTTAATACAAGACAAAATGTAATTTAATAATATAGAGGTTAAAATAAAGTTCGCTATTCTAGTTTCGTAAATTGGAAATGGCTGGTTATTAAAAACGATAAATTTGGCAATGACTAATTTTAAATTTTTCCAACGCTATTAAATGTATTATTATTATTATTATTATTATTATTATTATTATTATTATTAATTTATTTATTTATTTTTAGTCAAAGCCTGCCCCACCAACCTGGTATAATCCCAGGCTGGGCCGAACACCCTTTCCCCTACCCAAGCCCATTCCATGTCCCGATCTAACATTAGCCCAAAACAAAATGTGGGCCTTGTCCACATCTTAATGGGCCGATTCGGCCCAGATGATACCCTACCTAAAAAGCCCGTAGTTAAGTTGAGCAAGATGCAACTAAAATTTATATATTCATTTATGGGAAAATCGTATGAAATAGCAAATGTTATAGCCATAGTTCAATTTATTTGTAATTCGCAGAAAATATCTCATTTTTTCCATCTGGTTTCATATACAATTACCCATTTTCGATATACAATTACCATTCGGTATACAAGTGTATGAAATGCATTTGTTTGTATAAAGCGAGAAAGAAGTGTATATACAAATATAAATACATATATTTTCATTTTATACACTTACAATTATACAAATACAGATCTTATTATACAAATTATAATGTATAAATAAAATTATGCAAAACTGAACAATTCGTATAAAATTGGATGTATCTAGCGAATTATACGAATTAAAAACTCCATAGCAAACATAAAATTTGATATGGAGCGCAATTACACAAACTATGGTTATAACATACAAATATGATTTTTATATTTGCTATACGTAAAAGTTTGTGTTTGATTTATTTTGTTGATAAAAAAGGTTCAAGTAGCTAGACACTAATCATGCAAAATTATACATCAATATTTCTCGTTAATAGTTTGTTTCAAATTAGTTTCTTGATTTTAAGACGATGACACGATTGCTAAGAAGTCCTTAGTTAAATTTAGCAAGGTGCACCTAAGTAGACATTAATCATGCAAATTGATTTATCAACATCTTTCATTAATAGTTTGGCTCATGTTAGTTTTTTATTTTAAGACACTTATTAATTATTAGGATATACTTTATTTTAGAAAATTAAGAAAGCTTTAAGAATTCCTGTTCTAATTTAAGTTTCTAGATGTATTCCTGATTTATTTAACATGTTTTACATACAAATAATAAGAATATTTGTCATATGAATTTGGAGGAAAATGCATGCACCATACTTTCAATTTCATTTCACAATCTATGGCCCTTTATCTACTTTTCTTTTTACTCATTTTCAGTTATTATTATCATTATAACGTAAATTAAATTTGTGGAAAATATACACATAATTGAGGACGTTCATTATTTCTTTGTTTTTCCTCTTTGGTCATATAGTAGATTATGATTGATTTCAAATATTAATTGTTTTGACAAATTAAATTTGTTCAAAATATTTGATGTTCTGAACAATTAAGAGTCATTACTAGAGTTGCTTCTTTTTGTTCTTATTATTCAATTAGTAAAATATTAGTTAAAGTAAAATGTTTAAACGGAGATACAGAGCAAAAATAATAAATATTTCTATGATGTGTGCAAAAAGTTTAGAATATGGTGTTTTTTTCAATAAAAAAATAAAAACAAATTTACGGGTCATGTTTTATATTTAGAAAATATTAAATTACGATGTGAAATTTTAAATCCCACTTTTTGAGAGAATTTGAAGTTAGAATTAAAAATTTGGGAACAAAGGCAAATCTGAAATCAAAATTTAAAATTTATGAACAAATGCCTATCAAGTACTTTCATTATTTTAGTTTATCTAACCCTTCTTTTTCGCATATTTAAAAAAAAAAGGAAAATTATATGAAATGGCAAACATTCAGAACTAATTATATCATAGGGGTATAGTTTAATTTATTTACCTTATATAATTATAGTTTAATTTTTTTTGCTATAATTAATGGGGTCCGCAAATTTTTTTTGCTATAATTAATGGGGTCCGCAACCTATTATGTAACCAATAGTATAAAAACCTTATTTTCTAATTTTGTATATAATTATACACAAAACAATTTTCTCTCTCCTTTTCACATTCCAACTTTTTCTCCTACATTTAATACTCCAGCTATCCGGTTTGAATTTCAAATTGTTGTCCAAAATTAGATTACTCCCTCCCGAAGTTGAAGTTCCCTCCCGAAGTTGAAGTCAATTTCGTAAGTACTCCTTAATTTTAGTTGTTTAGCTCTTCTTCTTTTTTTTACTTATTCAAAATTTGTATATGTGTTCTGTTTATTATTTTTTTCCCATATATTTTGATGAAATAATCGATTTTTTGTTCTTGATAGATCTAAAATTGGTCAAACAATGAATGAATCATCTCCATCTTTGAGGATTACCAGAGGTAGTCCTTTGCATGTCAATGTTGTTGACATTTTACCATCCTTTTCAATGGGGTTAACTCAAGATTTTGGGGTTGATGTAGGGTCTTTGGGAAAATCAAAACAAGTTATACAAGAACAAACCATGGAAGAGCTGAGATCAAAGAAAAAACCCTATGGCAGTTCAACAAGTTATTAAAAATGTCAAAGCTAGAGGCATTAAAATTGTACAAGGAAGAAGAAAGAGGAAAGCTGTAAACATTGAATCAGAGGAAAATGATTCTGAAGTTGTCGGATCTGAAGAACTTCATAATCATGAGGTAGTGTATTAAAACACAAAGTTAGATACAATTTTTTGGTTAATTAGTTGTCAATATACAAAAAATATTGCTTAAGTATTGTATATAGTATATTGCATGTTTAGTAATCGTATATAGTATATTGCATGTTTATGTTATTTTTGTTTTTTGTATATATATACAAAAAATAATTGGACTTAAATATACAGATGGAAAATTTTCATATACGATTAGAATTTGTATATTCTATTAGTTATATACAAATTATTGAAGTTAGTAAATATTAAGTTTATATACATATACAAAAATTGATATGTACATGTCTGTTTTAATAGCTGGTAGTAGGGGATTGTATATTAAAGGCTCATTATTTTTTTATATACATATATACACAAAGTAATTGGATTTAGTTATATAGATGGGAAAATATCATATGTGATTATAATTTGTATATTGTAGTAGTTATATACAAATTATTGAAGTTAGTATATTAACTTTATATATTATTGGAGTATATATAAAAAGTCATTTAGAAACTTGTATATAATGTCATGTTTAACTAATATATTCATGTACACATATCAATATACAAAAAAGGTAAGTTCATATATATATACACAAATTAATCTGTGCATGACTTCTTTTTAAATTTTTTTTGTATATATATGTAAGTATATATAAAATTATATTTTTGTTTCACTTGCTGCATGATTTTTTTTTTTTGAATTTGAACGTTTAGCTTAAAAAAGGGGACGTTTCCCTAAAATTTTGGCATTATCTTAATTTATTGTTAGCATATTTAACGCTTCAGTTACAAACCACTTTTTAAAATAGAATTGTATAAAAAAAAAAAAACCTTTATATACAAAATTAAAGATACCTAAAATAACTAAACCATACCCATATAATGTAATTAGGTAAACTATACCCATATAATGTTATTTAATCAAATAAGTTTGCCATATATGAAATTTTCCCTAAAAAAAATGACCTCTTTCTTTTTTAAATATCATTTCTTATTTTGAAATATGTATTTTTTTTTAAATACTCACAATTTTTATGATCAAACGCCTCCTATCCCCTCCTCCCCCAAACTCCACCCTCTTGATGAAGCTAATATCTCAAAAGGTTTCTTAACTATTAGAATATCTTGAAAGGTTACTAACTGTCAGATTTTATGTAACAACGTTATTAAAATTTTATTTTGCATCAATAAAATCACTCAACTTAAAAATTTTATTTTTCAAAATCACTCCCTAAATTTACCATTAATTTATTTTGTCATGAAAAGATAAATTAGTTTCTATGACCGGTTAACATGAACCTCATATCATATAATTAAAACTAAAGAATAGTGCAAGTATACCAACATGAGATGAAATATTTAAGTATACCAACATGACTAATCTATAGTCCAATTAAATGACACAAGTATACCAACATGACTAATCCATAGTCCTATTAAATGACGATTTCTATGGTTCGTCTTAAATTACAATTTCTAAAAGTCTTCCTTTTTTTTTTATTTTATATCTAATTACAAATTGAGATGAAGATCGTTATGTATGAGGGCTAAGCTTTAGAATACGAAGATTTTAATATATAACGGCGTCGGCAAATGGTGATACGTAGGAGCAAGAACTGATGTTTTTATATCCTTTGGAGTTGGCCCTAATAGAGTGAAGTAACAATAGTTATACAAAGTTGTACTAATATATAGAATAATCAAGTAGTGTTTAAATTTAATCTAAGGAATTAGTAAACTTAATTACATTGTGTGACCAAATACCATGAACCTAATGACTTTCTTACTGATTAATGCAATTCATAGTAAGGTCAATGAAATGGCCAATAATGTCTCATTCTTGATAAGTAACTGATTAAATACAATAATAATATAGTAGCCTAGTTGGATTTTGCACACGAGGCAACTGCCTATTTACTCAAAATAAAAATTTAGAATATGGTCCTATGGCCTATATGCCCCTATCTATGGTTCAATTTCTTTGTTCTCTAATGTATACAAAGCACTAAATTTGAATTTTATTAGTTGACTAAATTTGGTACAGGTCAATATGGAGGACCAAGACATATTTCTTGTGAACGAGACAAACTGAGGTTAAAAGGGTAGAAGTAAAAACTAATTAATCCACAATATAATTCATCTACCGTTTTTGATAGAGGAATTATATGACTCATTTCAACAAAGAAATTGAAGTAATCCTCCTCATGTGGAGATAAAGAAAATGTCAAGAGTGTCAAGAAATACGCTACTTAGAACTTTTGAGTTACAGGTAAGAAAAAAATAAAGAGAAGAATCAAGGAAAAACAAAGTTATATTCACACTATTTATCAATAAAATAATGTTGTTTCTTCGAGAAAAAGTAAAGGTATTGATTGATAAATAGATACTATTTTCACAAATTTCAAATTGAATTTGGATGGTAAACACTCTCCGTCTCTAACTTTAAGATTTTCGATTCGAATCACCAATGACGCAAAAGTGTTAAAAGCTTATAGGGAGATGTTAAATACTAAAATAACTTCTATTTTTATTTTATTTTTTTAAAACACATAGTTGACTGATTAATTTTTTTTGTTAAATAAAAGAATGGGGTAGGGAAAGCGGAAATCAGAAATGGATCGGGAGAGAAGATTACACAATATGAGAATCAAATCCTTCACTAAACAAGATGAAAATTCAAATAATCAATTTACGTAATTATTAAATTTTTCTAACTTGAATAATAAGTTACTCTCACAAACTTATTAGGAATTTATCGAAGATGTATGATATTTAGAGATAGACACCTTACAACAAGAAATCGAAATATCATCAAAATAAAGTGCGCATAAATTTGGCCAAAATGGACGAGTTGTCTTTGTCTATGCTTTATACTCTTTTCTACATTATATATCTTTAATAGTTGATTAGAGAATTTTATATATGGGACTTGGATTTGACTGGTACAAACAAACAATTGAAGGCCTGAATCTAGTCATTTCATTTCTTTATCCTCTTAGAATGGTCCCTAACCTACTAATAAAATTAGATTTAATCGGTATCTGATGCTATTTGATTTGATACGAAATTTAAATAAGAAAGGAACACTCTTAGAATATAAGATATAAAATAAGTCATAGATATTTGTGTAGCTTTAATTGTTTCAGTAAGGATAAAATTGACATTATAAATATGTATCATTATTTTATAAACTGATTAACAAAAAAGAAAATAAATATTATAAATTGAATAGAGGAAGTATTTGAGTATTTTTACACTACTCCACTTGTTTACCAATAATGCAACCTCAAGCTTCCCATAAGAATATCGTGGTTTTATTATCAACAAATTACACATGTATATAATAAAGTTAATAAGCAAAAAATCAGAAACAATGTACACAAGTGGCAAAACCAAGTGAATATCTATGCTTTTAGTCTATATATATATATATAAAATCTATCAAATATGAATTTCTTGTTCAAAATTAGAGGGCAGTCATTGTGAATACTGACATGTGCTCAATTTAAAAGTACCACTATACTAAAATAACAAAAAAAAAAATGAATAAGTACTATCAACTATATGTCTAGAAGTGTAGAAAATATGAAAATTGTCAAAGAGTTTTCAAAAAATGTAAGCTGTTATACAATACCCTGCTTATTCTTTGAAGTTCATGGGATGACTTTTGGGCCTTGACAATGAACATAAAGAGTGAACTATTTTTGTTTTAAAGGAAAATGTTACTCTCGTCTCGCAATTTAAGTATTTTAGTTTGATTGGATTAGAAATTTAAAAAGTAAAAAGAGGAGTGTAACTTCAACTTGAAATTATTAGGTATAGAATGTTGAAATTAGAAAACTTACTAAATAGATCAAAAAGAAAAAAAGAAAAATTTAAGATGTTTATTAAAGAATTCGTACAACGATTATAGTTTACTGCTACTCTATCTACTTTCACCTACATTTTCTGTCATAAGTATCACCATTATCTACCATCCACAACCACCATTATCGTCAATCACCAAAATCAACTGTTATCACCATTAGCCATCATTTACAATCATCACCATCAACCATTATTACATCCATTAATTACTATCGATAATTATTACTACTAATCAATATTATTTACCGCTAACAATCACCATCATTCATCACGACCATTAACCGAAAATTAGATAGAATGTCGTGTTGGAAAGAGCAACAAAAGTTTATGAATAATTAAACGAGGGGCTACTCAATAATACCCAATGAACCAAAACAAATTTATGTTACTTCATTTCCAATTTTAGACCTATTACTGAAGCATGTAGCAATCCAAACAATATATGATGTTTCACTAACTTTTGCATAAGTCTAGAAATTAGGATACTTGATTTGTGTTTATTGTGGAATAGGACACGCAAGCCTAAAAATACTTTCGATACAAAATTGTTTGATTTTAGAAAAAATTCAAACTGTATCGTATAAATCGAGACATAAAAAATATGAATTTCTAGCTCCTACTAGCTTATGAACAAGTTACTATCAAATAAATTAGCAACAAATTATTAGTGAACCCAAGACAACAAGTCTCATTCACATTATGCTAATATTTATGAACAGAAAAAAGACTTGGACCATGCCGCCTTGTTTCAGTTGACTCCATTTTCTCGTAAATCAATTTCTGATTACTTATTAGGAAAAATGTATGATCTATATTTGAATTTGATCAAAATTATTATAACGATATCAAATTTTAAAAATGACTTTTTATTTCTTTACATTATTTAATAGTATATTTTAAATGTATATAAGCCCACGTGAATATTATAAATATTGCATAATTATAAATAATAACGTATCCACGTGAGCACATATATGTTTGGTATCGTAACAAGAGTCTTTTTTTAAATTACTTATTTAAAGTCATCATTTTGGATAATTTAACTAAACTATACCATTAATAATAAAATATCATCCCCTGTTAAGCAAGAAGTTTCCTCAATCTCTCATGTATATATAAGTCTTTTAGTCATTGATTAAGCTTCAAACTTCCAAATAAGAATAGTCCAATCATATAGTAAATCAAATGGATTATTCATCTTGGGATGATCTTCTTTTTCACTATAATTCACTTCCATTTAACGTTAACGATACAGAAGACATGTTACTTTTTAATCTTGTTGCTGAAGGGTCATCGCAAGAAACAGTGAATTCGTCGTCTAGCTATGGAATAAAGGAAGAGGAAGTGACCTCATATGAAGAAGAAAGAAAAGATAAGAATTACAGAGGTGTTAGAAAGAGGCCATGGGGTAAATATGCTGCTGAAATTCGTGATTCTACGAGGAATGGTGTTCGTGTATGGCTAGGTACATTTGATAATGCTGAAGAAGCTGCGTTAGCGTATGATCAAGCTGCATTTGCTATGAGAGGTTCGATGGCCATACTTAATTTTCCTGTGGAAATAGTTAAGGAATCGTTAAATGAAATGAAGTGTAGATTTGATGGTAATTGTTCGCCGGTGATTGAATTGAAGAAGAGATATTCAATGAGGAGAAAGAGTGTTAGTAGAAAAAACAGAGCAAGAAAAGATGTTGTGGTTTTTGAAGATTTGGGTGCTGAGTATTTAGAGGAATTGTTGATTTCTTCAGAAAGTATCACAAATTGGTGATTTCTTTCCCATGTTTTTTCAGCTTGCTCTGTTTATATAATCTTGAATTAGAATTTCATTTGTTTGATTATTGTTGTTTTTTTTTAACGGAGGGAAAATTGGGAACGTCTCTCACCAACGACGTGAAAGTTCAGATTTCTCTTTTCGCCTGCTTTTGTGAATTCATTGATGACTTTATTAGTTTATGGTTCTTTTGTACGGACAAAAGAACTAATTATGTTTTTGACAAATTCTTAATTATTCAGGTATATTAAAAGAGTTTATGTACGTTTACGTGATATTGGTTGATACTTATAATATTAAATTTTGAATATGCATAAATAGATATTACTTCTTCCGTTTAAAAAATAAATAACTCTTTTCCTTTTTACTCTATTTGAAAAAATAATTCTTATTTTTGGTAAAATTTTAATTTCAGTTTTTCACATGACATGTTTATGGTCACAGAATCAAAGGACATCGTTGTACATTTCACCTAGCTTTAAGTTAGGATCATAAGATTCAAAAATTTCCTTTATATTCTTAAATTTTGTGTCAATTCAAACTAGATCATTATTTGTAAAACGAAAGCAATATAAATTTGTAAAAAATTTAACTAAAGTAACACATACATAGTCCAACATGACATATACAAATCTATTTTAAATGTCCATCATTAAATCTTCATCATTAATTAGCATAATGTGACGTCCCGCCACAATTCCATCGAGATTTGACGTCCGAATGGGGGAAAAGGATGTAGAGTCTTGAAGAGGTTTGCAGAGAGCTCTAGAAACTTCTAATTTTGTGGAGAAGATTAGAGAATTCCCTAGAATTCTCTAGAATACTTTAAATCTTTTTGGAGGAGTTTAGCATATTCTAGAAAATGTAGAATTCTCTAGAATATGGACTAAAGTGTAGTTATTAGAATGACTTGTAGATTAAATTTTATTTACACTTAGTCCCTCAGGATGTAGTATTAATAGGAGGGCCTCTCATTTGTAAATCATCCATCCAACAATTAAGCAAAGTAGTAATACAAGCCTTCTTCTAAAGTTCTCTTTTGCTCTTTCTAAGTCTTTTTTTACATTCTCTTAGCGTTCCGAGTCTTAAAGGCTTACTTGAACTTACAAGATCCTGAAAGATTCGTGAGTAAGTTGTCGAGTGTCATTTGGCAATAGGAGAAAAAGAAAACTTGCAAATTAAGTTGCATTGCAGCCCATCACCAGACACAAAAAGCTCTGAGGTCTGATGGATTTCTGGTGAATTGTGTGTCTGCACAATATTACAGTCCATAAAAAAAATTGAGATATGATCAGATCAGCTAAAGAGCTAAGAGTACTATTTTTCATCAAAATGTTTCTTTGGAAAATATAAATCGTTATTTGTTAAGTAGATAAATAAATTATTTCGAAAGCATCTTCATTTATAGGTAATCTAGACAAAAATACTAGGACGGGAAGTGTGGGTGTGGGTGGCGAGGATTGGGAGTTGGGGCAACAGGGTTAGGGTGTACTAGGAAGAGACAATGATTTTGGAATATTCATATAAAGTCAATTTTTTTTTAGAAAAATCTTTTTTTAAGAAATTTATTTTTCTAGAAAATATATTTTTCAAAACAAATTTACCCACAAAATATGAAAAGTTAAGAAAAATAATTATTTAAAATTCCTCTAGTCCTAATAGCAGTTTTCCTAGATGTAAAAATTCAATCTAGGTTGACTTTAAAAGAATACTGTTCAATAATAGTTGTTTGGGACGAATCAGTTGAAGGGTGGTCATTTATGCGATTGAATCAAGATTCATCCCCTCAATACCTTTTGAATTGAGTTTGTTGCATAAGGTTTGTGTAGTGCGATTTTTCATTCTCTATATAGTTTGTCGGCTATTATCTAATACACACAAAATGCTCAACCAAAAGGTAGAAATTATGATGTGATTACGTATTATTATGAAATTTCTCAAAAAATTATAATTATATAAATATTTATGAGTTATTTTAAATTATGAATTTCAAGAAAAAGTCCATTTTAAAACTTTCATTCTATCAAACTTCAAATATATAATTTTATTTTTTGATCAATATATACATAAATTAGAACTGAGGAACAAGTAGAAAACTTTGTCCCCTAGTAAGTAACGCTCTTCTTCTTTTTCTTAATGAGGAAGATCTAATTTCAGAAGGCCTGGGGTTAGAACTTTAATCTTTTTTTTTTGTTTTTCATCAAAATAGTATGAATTATGATCTCTTTGACTATTAAAAATACCTTTCGCACTCACATTTTTATATACTTCACAAAATACATTATATGTAAAATCATTTATTTTGGATTATTTCTAAAATAAAATACAATGTTATTCCCTCTGTTCATTTTTAATTGTCATGGCTTTCTTTCTTAGAGTCAAATAATAAGAACTTTGACTAACAATTTAGGATGCATTTTTTCATCATATTGATATGCAAGAAATTGCAATTTAAAGTACTTCTAATATAGTTTTTGAATATTCAATTTTTTTGTTTAAAATACCGAATTAATATAATTTAATATAACTTCAAAAGTTAGTCAAACTGACTTTTAAAAAGCATAATATGACAAATAAAAGTGGACGAAAGTAGTACTATATGTCTTTGTTTTGTTCTTTTATGCAGCTTAGAGTAGGCTGGACTTTAATGGACCTATTGGGGTTTCTCTAGATAAATGGGCTATCGGCCCAAGTTTCACTTTAAAATACCTAAAGACACAAATATCTATTCTTATATATATTATAATTTGAAATAATAATATGTTATATCATTTATCATACTAATTTACTATCAAATACACTTAAATACACATTTTACCTATTAGATATACTGAATTAGGGCGAGAAGCGAGAGAGACTTGTCTTTGTGTTTCAAATATATGAAAATCACTTATATACACCTCAGATACATGTATGTGTGAGATTATACGTATCTTGAATAGCGAATACATAAAAGAGTGGCGAGAAAAATTAATCTATTTATTTCATATACATACAAGTCTAGTTGAATAAAACGTACTCAAAATAAATTACATTTTATTTTAACTTTATATTTTTTAGGCAAGTTTCAAACCACTACTTAAAATTAGGTCCCATATCATATGATAAAAGGTCTGTTCAGAGATTTTCATTTCCTTATTTTAATTTATTTGTCTGATAAAATTCATATTTGTATAATATAGCAAACTTTGCATAATTGCGCTCCATAGCAAACATAAAAACTGTATAATTCGCTATACATATACAAGTGTATAATTCGCTGGCCTATTTCGCTGCAATTGTATAATTTGCTTTGCATATAGTTGAATCGAATTAAAATGTATGTATATTGCATAATTATAAGTTTATAGCAAAAAGATATATGTTTTTCTCGCTTTATACAAAAACAGAAACACAATATATACACTTCTGTTGTATAAAGCTAGAGAAAATTGTATTTCACTACAATTGTATAATTCACAATTGTATAATTAGTTGGCCTTTTTCTCTGCAATTTTTGAAGTAAAATGTTTGTAAATTGTATAATTAAGTGTATAACACGAAGATATACATTTTTGCATGTGTATATACAATTTTCTCTCGCTTTATACAAAACAGAAACAAAATTATACACTTCTGTGTATAAAGCGAGAGAGGCGAGCGAGAATGGAGAGTGGCGAGCGAGATTCCTGGGAGAGTGACGCTGGCAAATTTTAAATAATGTTTGCTATGGAGCACAATTAAATCAAACTCTAGCTATTCTATATAATTTAGGTTATTAATTTGCTATTTTATACAATTTTTCCTAAATAAAATCAGTAATCTTTAATATTAGCTTTTTAAATTACCTATTTAATTCGACCCATCTATTTTCATTATTTAAATCTCTAACAAATCGAAAATAATTCATTATTCTAACTCTTTTAACAACACGAAAAAACCAAAAGCTTGGCTTATAAAGGGATTTCCGAGTAAGGAGTGCACAAATATGTCGGATTGCTGAGTGCTCTGTTCACAAAGCAAGACAAATTTGTACATCTTTCACCAATACAGAATTACCTTCTCACTCAGACAGACAAAAAAGGATCTGCAATACCCCATAACTTTTACAGGTTATGGCTGGTTGATAGTCATGATGGCCGCTTATTTCTTCTACTTGATGCTCAAATTCAATGTTATGGTCCAGCGTATCGGCTTCTTTTGCAGTGGAGGAAGCACCATTGTTGAGTATAATCAAGTGGCTCAGCCGAACAATTTGCTTATGTTTTGTGGTGTCTTTCTTGTGTCTTGTTGATTGTTTGTTCTGTTTTTAGCCTTTAGTTGATGTTTTGCACAAAAAGGGTTATGTCTTGTTTGAAAAATCTATGATAGAATCCCTTTTTTGTTATGGACTAGGTGTGTGTTGTTGCTTTCATTTTTTGGTTAACATTTTTATCCTATGTTGCTCGGGCCCTGAAGTCTGTATTACTTTTGGAGGATTTGACAGAAACCGTATTGCATTTTTAAAGAGTTCGAGTTTTATCAATCTTCTAGTTAGTTCATGACAAAATTAACTCAAGGACAATAAATAGTGAATCAATCAAACTTTGAAATAAAAGAAAATTAAGAAGATATTAGACACTCTTATAGCATATACTAAGACGATAGAAATGTGTATCTTTTACATTATAATAGGGAAGACAAAATGGAATCTTGATACAACTTTATTCTTATAAGTAGAAGTATATATAGATATAGGGCTTGCATTAGGCACGAACGTAGAGCGAAGGAATCAAGAACAAGTTGTTTTTCCTTTCAAGAGTACTGCCAAATTTCTCAGTCATGTCTAGTTCATGAGGGTTCATTCCATTTGGAAGTTTCCAATCAAAATGGTATAGTAATAGTGCCATACTAAGTTCAACAGTCGCCATTGAAAATGATAACCCTGGACACATTCTCCTTCCTGTGCCAAAAGGCGTAAACTCGAAATGTGCTCCAATAAAATCAAGGTGACTATCATTAAATCTCTCTGGATCAAATATTTCAGGATTTTGCCAATAGTTTGGATCCCTTGAAATTGCCCAAAAATTCACAAGAGCCATTGTGCCTTTAGGTATAACATAGCCATTAATCTCACACTCTTCTCTGGATTCTCTTGGAGCTAATAATGGAGCTAAAGGGTGAAACCTTAAAGTCTCCTTAACAATCATTTTTATGTATTTGAGCTTCTGAATATCGGTTAGATCGATTGTAGTTTCCTTTCCTTTAAATACTTGTCTTACTTCATCCTGTGCTTTCTTCATTATTTCTGGATTTTTCATTAGTTCTGAGAAAGCCCATTCCATTGTTGATGCTGAAGTTGTAGATCCTCCTGAAAACAAGTCCTGCATATCCAACAAAACTAATTAGTATCGCGCAAATTTATGTAGTGAAATAATATGTCATTCAACTTACCATGATGACAGCCTTGATATTATCTCTGGTGATAGGAATTGAAAAATCTTGGCTCTTTTGAAGCCTTAAGAGAACATCAACTATATCTTTTTCTGAGGTCTCACTGTTTTGGGATTCATGTTCATCGATAATTTCTTCTAAAACAACATCAACCTCATCATGCATTTTCCTCAGTTTGTATTTTAATCCACTCATGAAATGAATCATCTTCATCGATGGAAAAAGATCCGCGAGATCAAACACTCCAGCTGAAGCAGACACTATCCTCATAATCTCAATCAAAGACCCCTGATTCTTACAAGCCCTCCCTACACTTGCTTTGCAAATAATCGAATTTGTGTACAAAGACAACGTTTCCGTCATGTTGATTGAACCTCCACCCTCAGAAGCACAACTTTTGATACAACTAACAAGATTAGTTATCTCATTCATCATATTGGGATAAAATGACTGAATATATGTATGGCCAAGTAATTCCTGATTACAAATTTTACGCATTTGTCTCCAGAAATCATTGTAGTCACAAAATCCCATATCAGCATGGTCATAAAACATTTCGGTTCCAACCAAAAGCGTTGGCCGATTAGAGAAGATGAGATCATGTTTTCTCATCACTTCTCTAACCATTTGAGGTGATGATACAACAATGGCTTCGCGTTCACCGAGTTTCATGTGCATTAAATCTCCATGTTTTGATGCTAATTTAGCAAGAGTGCGATGAGGTAGTAACTCAGATGATTGCCAATCAATAAAATGATGCAAGTTTCCAATGAATGGCAGTTTCCAAGGGCCTGGAGGTAATTTTTTCTTACTATTACACTCTTTATACCATTTCGTAACAAGTAAAGGCAAAACTAGAAATAGAGCACAAAGAAGAATAGTTAGCTCCATTTGTATTGTGTAGTGAAAAAAAATTAATCTTAGCTGAAATTGTTTATGTTTAGTGTATATAAAATAAATAAATTGTTCACCTATTTATACAATTGAATTAAATCATGTGTATGAATGAAGTTTATTTTTTAATAATTTCTGAGGCCCTCATGTCAAACCTTGTATGCGGCCAGCCTCATGTAGAATTTTGGGCTTCACTAGGGAGCTTGATTACTCAAACTAATTTCTCTAGGGAAGGCATGCTAATTATTTGAGTACAAAAAGTATATATTAAATTACTGTGTTGGAAATAATATAGCTAAGTGGACGTGATTCCAATAGATATAAAGGGGAAATTTCGAAAATGATTATAGTTTGGGCTTACTTAGAGATTTATAAGTATAGTTTACTTGATCATTATTCATAGCTATATGTTAGAAGGAAGAAAGAGACAAACGAGATTAAGAGGTAAAAGAGAGGTTGGATATTCATTTTTGTATCAATGAATACAATTGCATAAAAAGATATAAGTGTAAAAAACATACCTAAATTATTCATTCTTTTTTAGTTTCATATCTGAACTATTATAAAGTGTGAGTTTCATACTCAAACTATAACTTTTTAGTTTGAAAAATGCACTCTCTTTTTATTTGAAAAAACCTTGACACATGACATTCCTTATAGATAAAATATTTTATCTGATAAATATTAAATAACAAAAAATTAATATTAATTAAAAATTAAAGATTAAAGTATTACTATCCATATAAAAAATTAAATTATTTTTCTTACCGCATTCCGCCACCTCCTCCACGCGCGCGCGCACATGCACCCCTCCCCCCCCCCCCGACAACCCCCATCCTTTTTTTAAAAAAAATAATTTATAAAATATTTTTAGAAATTTCATACTTCATCCTCCCCTCCCCCGCCCCCCAATAGAAATTGATATTATTTTATTTTTAAAAAATAAAAAAATCTACCCCATCCTATTGAATCCTTCTCTCCTAATTTTTTATTTTTTTAGGTTTTTCTCATTTTGTGTTAGATATGCACGTACATATATTTTTAGAAAAAAATTCTACTAGCGTACAGAATATAACATAAATAACAAAAAAAAATTTAAAAAAAGTCTTGTGGCAGCAAGTAAAAAATATTTTCGATATGTATATCTAAACACTGAAAAAGAAAATTAGAAGCGGAGGGTTAAGTGGGATGTGTAAAATTATTTTTTAAAGAAAATAAAATAATATATAAATTAGTATTTGAGGAGGGGAGGAGATGAAGTAAAAAAAATGAAATACTTTTATAAATGAAATTTAAACAAAATCAAAAAAACTTTAAAAAATGGTGTGTGTGTGGGGAGGGGGGGGGGGGGGTGAGAAAGTGATAGGTTTTTAATGTTTAATTTTAACTAATATTAATAATTTATTTATTTATTGTCAAGATTAAATGATTTGTCCATTAGGAGTGTGATGTGGAAATTCTTTAAAATAAAAGAGAGAGTGTATATGATGATGACTGATGAGAGTGGTATATATTGTAGAAGGTGTCACTTGAACAATGTGGCAGATATGTAATTTAGATATCTAGTTAGTTAGAAGTTAGTTAGAAGGTAGTTATAGTTGTTATGAGTATTAGTTATTGTATATATACATTGATGTACATAGACATGAAAATCATTCTTCAATATACAAAATACACAACTCTGTTCTGCATCTTCTTTCTTCTTCTTCTATAGTCTTCTTCTTCTCCTTCAAGCTGTTCCTATTCACTGCACATGGTATCAGAGCATCGCAGTAGTTAGGAACAAAATCGTGTAAACACAGTCTGAAAGCTTGAAGCAACAATGGCAGTTGTCGATAATGAGTTACCAGAAAAACTGAGTCACAATCACCCACTGTTCTTGAACAACATCGATAATTCAGGAGTTATGTTAGTCTCAATCCAGCTATCTGGATCTGAGAACTTTTCGGTGTGGAGCAGAGCTATGAGAATAGCCATTTTGGGAAGAAATAAGCTGGGATTCATTGATGGATCGTGCAAGAAGGAAGCATATGGAGAAAACTTGAAGAACTTATGGGAACGATGTAATGCCATTGTTCTTTCTTGGATAATGAACTGTGTATCAAAAGAATTACTCAGTGGGATCGTTTACTCAACAAATGCAGCAGAAGTGTGGAAAGAATTGAGTGAAAGGTATGATAAAGTAGATGGAAGTCGAATCTATCAATTACACAAAGAAATTGCAACTATCAGCCAAGGTATGAGTACAATTTCAGTGTATTTTTCTAGATTGAGAGAACTATGGGTAGAGTATGATAGTTTGGTTCCTATAGCTAGTTGTGGTTGTCCTGGTTCAAGAGATCTCAGTGTGTTTATGCATAATCAAAAACTGCTGCAGTTTCTAATGGGACTTAATGAAACATATGATCAAGCAAGAGGCCAGATTCTTATGATGATACCCCTCCCTTCTCTTAACAAGGCATATTCTATGTTGATTGAGAGAGAGAGTCAGCGTAGAATTACACAATCTAGTAGTAGTGAACAAGTAGAATCACATGCCATGTTTACTGCTAGAAGTCAATCTGTACCTAAACACAGAAATCCTAATGTTCCTAGCTATGATTCAAGTGTGTATTGTGACTATTGTAATAGAACTGGACATACTCGTGCTGTATGTTTTCAGCTTCATGGATATCCTCCTGGTCTTGAAAGAAGGAAGAAAGGATCATCATATGGTAGAGGAAGAAATCATAATGATAAAAGACAACTTCATACAGCCCATAATGCTGTCAGTAGTGATCAAGAAGAGTTTAGTTCTAGTATAGAAGAAAACTCAAGCAACAATGCTTATAATCAAAGCTGCAATGAAAGAGTAAATCATAATGACTATAATAGAGGATTCAGTGTTATTCAGGATCAATACAATCAGATTCTACAAATGCTTGGACATACAAATGCTAAGGGAGGAACAGAAGGGTCAGGCTCACAATCTAACAGTGTTGCAAATGCAAATATGGTCCAAGATTATGCATCTTCAACAGGTAATGATATTGCTCTTATAGTTGGGGATAAACAACAAGGGTGGATCATAGATTCAGGTGCTACTAATCATATGACATCTTTGCCTACTGTACTTGATTACAAACAACAAGTTGTATCAGATAAGCCTAGAAGAGTGTATTTGCCAAATGGAGACAATGTGAAGGTTACACATACAGGGTCATGTCATCTGACTGCACAAGACAAAATAGAAAATATTCTATTAATTCCTGATTTCAAGTTTAATCTGTTATCAGTCTCAAAACTTACAAGAGATCTAAAATGTGTTGTATCCTTCTTTCCTGACTTTGTTATATTTCAGGACCTCTACAATGGGCAGGTGAGGGGGATTGGTAGAGAAAGTGCAGGTCTCTATCACTTACCTATTCACAAAGTCAGTAGAGGCAAACATGAGCAATGTTTCACAGCAGAAGAGAATAAAGAAACACAAACACAAAGTCTTCTATCCATACCTTCATCTATGTCTGATTCAAGAATTCTACTATGGCATCAAAGGCTAGGCCACACCTCATCTAGAGTCTTAACACAAGTACTTCATTTTCCTGTCACTCAGTGTTCCAAGGAGTTACACACTTGTACAATTTGCCCACTAGCTAAACAACATAGACTTCCTTTTGTTCATAGTACTTCAATGTCTACTCAGATTTTCCAACTTTTACATATTGATGTATGGGGGCCATTTAATACTACTACATATGATGGAAATAGATTCTTTGTTACAATAGTTGATGATTGTACCAGAATGCTATGGCTCTTTCTAATCAAGTTGAAAAGTGATGTGTGTGTAGTGCTACAAAACTTCTTTGTGCTAGTTCAAACACAGTTTCAGTCCAAAGTTCAGGTGATTAGAACTGATAATGGTTCAGAATTTGTAAATGCTGAGTGTAACAAGCTTTGTGTCAGTAGAGGGATCATTCATCAAAGAACTTGTATACATACTCCTCAGCAAAATGGCATAGCTGAAAGAAAACATAGACATATCTTGGAGATAGCTAGAGCAATAAAGTTTCAAGGTCACATTCCAATCAAATTTTGGGGGCATTGTATACTAAGTTCTGCATATATTATAAATAGGCTTCCTACACCAGTGTTACAAGGAAAGTCACCCTATGAAATGTTCCACAAGAAACAACCTTTACTTCAACATTTAAGAGTGTTAGGTTGCTTGTGTTTTGCCAAGAATATGTATATTCAGGATAAGTTTCAACCAAGAAGTGTAGCTGCTGTACACATGGGTTATAGTGAAAATACAAAAGGATATATACTTTATGATCTGAAGAATAAATATTTCTTTCTTAGCAGAGATGTATTGTTCAGAGAATCAACATTTCCTTTTGCAATACCAACCTCTACAGCTTGGCAACTATTTCCTACTACATTCTCATCAGAAATGGCTTCTGATGCTATACAATTACCTCTAAATGAGGTTGACACTGGTACATCCACAGTAGATGGTTCCATTCCTGAACAAAGAAGGTCCACAAGAAGTAGTAGAGCTCCCTTATGGATGAAAGATTATGTAGCTGTTGCAAGCCTCAAGTCTAGTAATAAACCAACATACTCTATTGACAAATATGTTGCCTATGATCATCTACATACATCATATCAGGCATTCCTATCTAACTTTGGTAATGATATTGAACCATCCACATTTGAGGAAGCATGTTCTGATCAGAGATGGGTGGATGCTATGAAATCAGAAATTACAGCCTTGGATGCTAACAATACTTGGACTATTGTTCCACTACCACCAGGCAAGAAGGCTATAGGGTGCAAATGGGTGTTTAAAGTCAAGTATTTAGCCTCAGGAAAGGTAGATAGATTTAAAGCTCGACTAGTTGCAAAAGGCTTCAATCAAAGAGAAGGAATTGATTATCAAGAAACCTTCTCTCCAGTAGTTAAGATGGTTACTATCAGAAGTGTATTAGCACTTGCTGCTGCTGAGAAATGGCATGTTCATCAAATGGATGTTTCAAATGCATTTCTGCAAGGTGATCTGTTAGAAGAAGTATACATGGCTCTTCCTCAAGGCTTTCAACCTCCCAAGGACTTTAATGTGCAGGGGGAGAAACCAGTATGTAAGCTCATTAAATCCTTGTATGGCTTGAAACAGGCACCTAGACAGTGGAATGTAAAGCTTACTGAGGCACTACTCAATCTTGGTTTTATACAAAGTCATCTAGATTACTCACTGTTTACAAAAAGGATTGACAAATCCTTGGTGGTAATTCTAGTATATGTGGATGATATGATGATTACTGGAAATGATCTGAGTTTGATAAAGGATACAAAAGAAACACTGCTGAATACTTTCAAGATGAAAGACTTAGGAGATCTAAGGTACTTCCTTGGGATTGAATTTGCCAGATCACAAGAAGGCATTGTGATGCATCAAAGAAAATATGCCTTAGAAATAATTTCTGAAGTAGGACTTGGTGCTGCAAAGCCAGTTTCTACACCACTGGATCCATATGTTAGATTAACAACTAAGGAATATGATGACATGAATGGAAAAGGAGAAGAAGACAAGCTACTGGAGGATGCAACTATATACAGAAGACTTATAGGCAAGTTATTGTATCTTAATGTTACAAGACCAGATATTGCATTTGCTACTCAAACACTGAGTCAATTCCTTCATCAACCAAAGCAATCTCACTTTAATGCTGCACTCAGAATTGTGAGATACATAAAGAGCCAAGCAGGACAAGGAGTGTTGTTATCTAGCAAAAGCTCCAAACAGTTAAAGGTTTATTGTGATGCAGATTGGGGAGCTTGTTTACACACAAGAAGGTCAGTCTCAGGCTTTATGGTAAAGATGGGAGAATCAATGATCTCTTGGAAGTCAAAGAAACAGGCCACAGTATCAAGAAGCTCAGCTGAAGCTGAGTATAGAAGTATGGCTAGTTCGATAGCTGAGATTACTTGGATAGTTAAGCTGTTTGAGGAACTTGGAGTTAAGATTCAAACTCCAGTTAGTGTCCATAGTGATAGCAAATCAGCAATACAAATTGCTGCCAATCCAGTTTTACATGAAAGAACAAAACATATTGAATTGGATTGTCATTTCATACGTGAGAAAATTCAACAAGGTTTAGTTGAAACAAAGTACTTACATACAAAGGAACAAGAAGCTGATATGTTAACCAAAGGTTTAGGAAAAGCTCAACATGAATATTTGTTATCCAAGTTTGGTGTAATGAACTTGTTCATATCTCCAAACTTGAGGGGGAGTATTGAAGAAGGTGTCACTTGAACAATGTGGCAGATATGTAATTTAGATATCTAGTTAGTTAGAAGTTAGTTATAGTTGTTATGAGTATTAGTTATTGTATATATACATTGATGTACATAGACATGAAAATCATTCTTCAATATACAAAATACACAACTCTGTTCTGCATCTTCTTTCTTCTTCTTCTATAGTCTTCTTCTTCTCCTTCAAGCTGTTCCTATTCACTGCACAGTATAAAAGATGGAGATGTGTTTCTCAAACTAAAAAGTAATAATTTACGTATGAAACTCAAACTTTCAATAATTTAGGCATCAAACTATTGTATTTTGTTGATTCAATTCAATTGTATCAAGTATATTAAGAAATATAATTTGTATAAGCTAATAATATAATTCGTATCAACTTCAAGTATATTAACGAATATGATTTTATCAACATATACTCAATGTGGTATTTAGTAACTAAGTATATTTGTATTCATCAATTGCCTTGTTATTTGTATTTATGTGTTACCACGTGTATCTTTATTTGTTTTTGTATCTATTACTTTGTGTGTTTGTATTTATATTTGTATATGTTACTATCTATTGCCCTAAAAAATAAGCATTTGTATTTGTATCATTGCCACATCTGTATTTTTATACTCTCAATAAAAGCATATATAATATACTTGTATTCTGTCAATTACAGAGAGAGAGAAAGAGGCGAGTGATAGAGGGCGGTGAGAGAAGAGAGAGGCGAGTGATAGAGGATGGTGAGAGAAGAGAGAGGTGACCAAGAGAAGATAGAGAAAGTAGAGAAAGACAAGCGAAAAAGGAGAGATTAATTTGCTATAAAATTCTAACAAAAACTATCGATTATATTTCTTTGAAAGGATAGTTATGTATTGTGAATACATATAATATATTTGCAAACGACATATTACTTGTCTTACCAAGATAGAAGTGTTCGATAAAAAATTACATCGTATATATAAGGTAATTTTTAACAGATTTTGAATCACTTGAATACAAGATTAGAGGTAAACACTTAATGAGTTAAGAATTCAAAATTCACCTTGAGGTTCCAAATTTAAATTTCATAAACTATATTTCAATTTTTTAAACTTTCTTAATAAAAATTCGGAATATGCCACTCATCAGAAATATTTATTGTCTAGTATATTAATTTTCTTTTTTAAAAAATAAATGAATTAAAGATAACTTCCCTCATACAGTCAATTTGTACTTTTCCATCGTAAAATTGATCCAAAGAAAAAAAAATACCCACGAGGTTGAATGATAAATGAAGTTCATAGTGATTTTTAATTGACTATTTATGCAACAACGTTAAATAAACTTGAGAGAAAACAGAAAGGTCAATTATGTACACTTTCTACTTTTGAATATTTAATTAAAATTAAGTGCACTTTTACTTAAAATATAACTTTTTTTAATTGGATTGGGCCAAAACATTAATGATTCCTAGTCTAAAGGGCAAAAAAAAATTGACAAAAATTTTAAAAGGGTATATTAAAAAATTTTCTAACCAAAAGAATAAAATCACTACGTCTTATTTTAACGCTGTTAACGGATTAAAATCGCTGCTCTAGGAGCGATTTTGTCCAATTTCTTTTATAAAATCATTGCCCCTGTAGTGTTTTTTCAAATTTTTTGTAAAAAAAATAATTAAAATCGCTGTTATGGCAGCATTATTTATAAAAATGATTTTTTTATAGGATAGAGCCGCATTAACAACGATTTTTCTTAATTATTTTTTTAAAAAAATTATTTTTTTAAATCACTGCCTTGGCAGCGATTTTACTAATTTTTTTTTTTTTTAAAAAAAAAGATGAAATCGCAGAGAAAGACGATCAAACAATTTCCAATCATGGTCCTTGCGGATTGGATCATCAATATAATATACAAAAAGAAACTCCAGATATTTGAGATCTTTCTCTTTGAATATGATCTCAATTCCAGCGATGGTTTCATTCGATATCTTACAACTAGAATCCCTCTTTTTTTTCGATCCAGTTCCTCGGCTTTGGCAGCGATTTTACTGATTTTTAAAAAAAATTGAAATCACTACCCTGGCAACAATTTTTGGTAAAAAATATTTTTTAAATTTTCTTTTTTTTTGAAAATTTCTATCAACTAGTCACATCTAGTTCTAAAAGTAATTTTTTTAATTACAAATCGCTGAATTTTGGTGAAAAGTCTAGTTCTAGAAGTAATTTGATGTAGTGTCACTTGTGAGAAATTTAAACAAAAATATTTTTTAAAAAGACAAAAATTAAAAATCCACTAGAATCGCTGTCTTGACAGTGATTTCTTAAAAAAACAAAATTTATAATTACGCCTGATTTCCAATTAAAAGAAAAAATAAATAACAAAATTCGCTGCCAAAGCAGTGATTTCAAAAAATAATAAAAATTCCTCTTTAAAAGAATTGCAAAAACGCTTTAGAGCCAGCGATTTTCAATTTTTTTTGAAGTTAACGGCGTTAAAATAAATCTCTACGTCAGAAGCGATTTTACCCTTTTAATCAGAAAATATATATGTGAGCTCATTTTGTAATGACTGGGGTATATGTGAGCCGTTATATAACAGTAAGGGCATATATGAGTCACTTTCATAACGAGGGATAAATCAGTTTCAAATGGAAAAGTTGAGGGATATATCAAACCCTTTTCTCTAATAACTTTATTAGTTTATGGTTCTTTTTTACAGACAAAAGAACTAATTATGTTTTTGAAAAAATCTAAATGCAGACATTATGAAGATTGTCCATTTTACCAGAAATGTTGAATATGCTAAGTATAATAATGGACATCCAATTGATTTAATTTATATTTATACTATATAGAAAACGCAAATACAGGAGAAGAGGAGGATTAAAACTTAAAACATAGGATGTCTTTAAAAGTTTTAATTTATGTGATTAAGGTAGAAGATGTTAAATTCTTAATATTATTCTCTTCATTTTATCTCCATGTCATATTCGAGCATATTTGATAAAAGAGTTTATCTATAACGTATTTTTTGATTTGATATTAGTTGATATATATGATATTTATTATTTAATATTGGATGTCCATAAATAGAGCTGATAAATTTATATAAAACAAATATCACATGTTCATTGTCCAACATGACATATACAAATCTATCTTTAATGTTCATCTTCAAATTTTGCCAAAATTGATTGCATTGCAGCCCTATAACCAGACACGAAAAGCACTTAGGTCTGATGGATTTCTGAAGTTATGTGTCTGCACAATGTTACAGTCCATAAAAAAAATTGAGATATGATCAGATCAGCAAAAGAGTTAGGAGTACTATTTTTCATCAAAATGTTTCTTTGATAAATATAAATAGTTATTTTTACTAATTTCTAATATTTTTTTAGATAAAAAAATTATTCCGAGAGTATCTTCATTTATATGTTCTAGAAAAAAAATTATTACAATGAATTTGAAATATTCATATAAAAATTGATTTTCTTTCTTTCTTTCACTCATTAGGAAAATCATTTTTTTCATTTTTAAGAAATTTATTTTTCTAGAAAATATATTTTTCAAAACAATTTCACCGATCAAATATGAAATGTCGAAAAATAATTTGTTATAATTCCTCTAGCAATTCTCATAGATGTCAAAATTCAATCTAGGTTGACTTTAAAAGAATACTATTTTTTCCTGGGACGACTCAGTTGAAGGGTGGTCATCTATGTGAATGACCCAGGATTGATACTCTCTCAATATTTTTGAGTTGAATTTGTTGTATAAGACTTGCGTAGTGCAGTTTTTATTTTCTGTATAGTTTGCAGACTATTACTCAATACACACAAAATGCTAACCCCAAAAGCAGAAATTGTAGTGCGGCTACGCATTATCCTGAATTTCCTCGAAAAACTATAACTATATAATATTTATAACTTATTTTAAATTAAGAATTTCAAAAGAAGTTCATTTTAAAACTTTCATTTAATCAAACTTTCATAAACATAATTTTATTTTTTTGATCAACATATACATAAAATTAGAACTGAGGAAGAAGTAGTAAGCTTTGTCCCTAGTAAGTAACCCTCTTTTTCTTTTTCTTGATGGGAAGGTCTAATTTCAGAAGGCCAGTAGGGTTAGAACTTAAATCTTCTTTTTCGTTTTTCATCAAAATAGTATGAATTGTTATCTCATTTGGTTCTAAGTTTCAATTGTGATATTTGAAAAATAGAACATTGTTAATTAAGTTGAATACCTCTAGTAATTCTCTTAGATTCTATCATTGGAGAGTAATCAAGAGTTTATCAAATCTAAAAAGTGATTTCAACTATAAACAACAATTTTGAACGATTTATACAAAAATAAAATCATAAAACAGATATCGAAAAACAGATAAAGACTCATATTTTAATAAAAGGGATTGTGTGAATATCTTTATAAATATATTTTTTTGGAAAAAAAGAAAGAAGAAAGAGAGGCAGATTTTGAAAATGGAGAAGAATTGAAAGATGAAAATATTTCATTTTTTTAAATACATATGACAGAGGATTAATTGAAAATTTGTGATTAAAATGAGATAAAACAGGAAGTAAATTAGAATACACAATCCTTTCGAAAATAATGACATTTTTTTATATTTTTATTAATATTTACACTAATTAAGTTAAGTTACTTGACTAGTTTGCTAATTTTTGCTAACGTAAAATGGCATAATTTGCTGTTAATAACGGAGTTTCTGAAGTGACGGTTTGCGTGGATAAAGGAATAGTATGCACATACAACAAATGACTTTCGATGGATTTCAACACTATGAAAAATAAAAGAAAAGTGACACGAGCATATTGTTGTAGGATCACAGAACCAGAATTAAATTTTTATTTTTGTGTTTATGACATTACTAGTTCCAGAAACGTGCGTTGCACGTTTATCTCAAAATATTTTATATAAATTTTGTTTTGTAAATGACATATTTTCTCCACTTCAAATAGAATTGTAATCTAACTTTTTCCTTACATATATACACACGATGATATAATATTATATTCTTAGTTTACTTAATTAATTGTTAATTATGTTTTCTTTTTCTTTTGTATGTGAATGATTCATAAGAAGTTGGTATTATTTGGTATTATTGAAATTGTTGAAAGACTAAAAGATTGCAATTTATTCAACTCCTAAATCTTGTAGCTCTTTATTTTTCTAATTTTTGGTAATTAAAATCCAAGTTTCATAATGTTCTTTTTTGGCATAGACAAGATAAAGATAAGACTTAGACTCAACAATTTTAAGATCCAATATGGATAAAACTACCACTGCTACATGAAATTAGATTATTTATAATACTCTTCTCTCGAACTAATTAGAGAGTGTGATATAATAATTATAACTCATGAGGGTTATTTAAAAAACAATTTCACAAATGAACTGAAATCAACATATTTATTTTGATTCCTACTTCACGCGAGTAATGAAATATTATTATTAGATAAAATCAAAGAAATTAGCAAGTCATAACATTCTTGCAATTAACACAACTTTCAATTCTTCTTCAAATCAGAAACATCAAACATCTTAATAGAATAATACTCAAATGTAACTAAATAAATAAAAACAATAGGAAAAAAAAGAGCTATCAGCTTAAATCTTGAATAAACACACACACACTTTTCATTTATTCATGCCAATAACATTTTTAACTATATCTACTGGCCCTTGTATGGAACCCTTTAACTGACACATTAAAGATAAATAATGAAAAAGAAGAAGAGGACATGTGGTATTGTAACTCCAGAAGAAAACCTCAATGAATTTACCATGCTTCACTGAAGTGACTATTTATAAAATTCTATAACTATAATTGAAAGTTGAAAAGACCTTACAAATATTGAATTAATTTAGTAAGATGAAAAGTTATTTTAAAATATTGAAAATGCTGAAATAAATGACAATTGCAAGTATATTAATTCACCTCTTTGTATACCCAAATACTTCATTGATTTTTATTAAAATTTAAATATGCCATGAATGTGTACATTATGGTGTAGTGTTGAATATGATGATTTTCTTTATAAATGATAGAATATTAATTAATATTTTTATAATAATTTTATTTAGTGTAGGATAAAATGGTAATTCAACTTTTCACTTTGAAGTTCCCACTTATAATAATACTAGATTTAGGAACGTGCGTTGCACGTTTATTCCAAAATACTTCATATAAATTTTGTATCGTAAAATTTATCATTGCTTTGGTAGTAACTACATATATATTCCTAGTAAAAATATTATATCTTTAATTATAAAATTGACTAAAAGTGCATAAAGTAAAAATAACTATCACACAAATTCAATATTCCAATGAAGATATTAAAATACAACATGATAGGTTAATGTATACAAAGCAACATGCCATAGTAAATTATCAATAATAATAACACAACAATAGAAAGTACGTTGTATAATAACAACAAGAAGAAACATAAAAGTTAAACTAAATAAATAAAAGGAGACGAGAAAAGAGAGCATAGAGATTTTCTCATTTTTTTCAATTAGTTTAAATTTTATATATTATTGTGTGAAATGTCACTATTTATTATTGAATAACATTGAGAAATACAAAGAGTTGTCATAAATAAATATTAATCCATTTGAGATTATCGATGAGAAATGAGAGTAATGAACATAATGAATATAATTAGTGAGAGTCACATACATTTACAAGTTGATGGTAAGTTATGAATACTAATATGATGATTTACTATTTACTATTTACTATTTACTATTTAATATTAATATTTAATTTATTAAAAAATTTANAAAATTTAAATGTATTGTGTAAACAAAATCGTAATCTAAGAATAAAATATATAAAAGAATTCAAATATACTAAATCTGTAATGGAAAATCATTATGACTAAGTATTAAAAAATTTATACGAAAATACACAATTCAATCAAATACATTCTTAAGATAAAATTACAAATAAAAAAAATAATCAAATATGGGAGCAAGTTTAGCATAAGGCTACCAACAAAAATGTAAATTGAAGACATTCCTTTCCCTATTTTTAAGACATTCCTTTCCCTGTTTTTTTTATTGATAATGCAAATTGAAAAAAAAGTTACAGTAATAAACATTCAACCTTTGACCATAAAAAAAGTTAAAAGTTTTGGAAGAGAAGTTAACGAAAGCGACATTCAACTACATAAATGGAGGGGTCTTATCACAGTTCTAATCTCGGCAAATTACAAAAACAAATACATCAAACTTGATATTCTAGTAATTGAAGTGTTATTCATCCCTATAATCACATTACGCCTTGTAATCTTGACAGAAATCCTCTTTGCCTTGAAATTTTCTTCACTTGATTAAAACTTCTCTAGTCTTCCACACATACAAATTGTATCACGTATAAATTTTTTCTATGAAAATACTATTAGAAAATTTTCATAGAAAGATTTGTATTTATAGGGAAAAAATATAGTTTTGGAATATGAATATTCACTTACAAAGTTGAAAGGTCAAGTATTATTACAAATTAAAGACAAATATTAATTAAAAATATAAATTAATTTGGAAGATGAAACACATACATGTATCTATTCAAAGGGATAACTCTTATTTTTAATTTTTGTTCTATTTAATTTACTCACATGTGTATACCAATCAAATAAAAATATTATAGAAATTCTACTATTTACTATTTAATTAATTAATTATTTAATAACATTTGAATTTAGCATAATGGTAAAATTGTAATTCAACTTTTCTACTTTGGAGCTTCCCACTTACAATAATACAAGAGGAAAAGAAAAGAAATTTAGGTAAAGATTTTAAAAAAAAAATTATAATTATTATATACATATGATGATAAATATTATTAGATTAGATATTTTATTAGGAATTAATCTTAGGAAGTCTAGAAGTTATTAACATTTAATTAAATTTATACAATCAAATATTTAAATATTTTATAACAATTAAATTTATAGAAAGGGTAAAACCGTAATTCAACTTTCAACTTTTTTGTTCATGCTTTTAGTAATATATGATATGATCAATCATTTCTTGTAGGATCTCTACTATTTGCAATGATGAAATAGTCCATATTAGCGATAACGAAACCCCTTGTCGCTTGCTCAAACCTTATATAAGTTTCCCTGTATATATATATATATATATGTATGCTTTATTGATGACAATCTCATCAAGTCAAAATCACTTCCTTTTAATCAAAACAATGTAGCAAAGTATGTAACAATGGCCACTTCCAGCACTTGCTCAATCCTCTTGATCGATGATAGCATTATTGGCCATATCAGGCATCAGTACAAGTCATGCTGCTCGTAGCCTACTAAATTAGTAACACTACAAATGAAGTTGAAGGGTTACGTTTGAAGTTGGAGGAATTGGGAAAGCTATAGAACAGAACAAGATTAATAAATTTACTGTTCTATTCGTGATTTCGCTTCCATCCATGTTTCTTGAATGCAGAATTATATAATGTGATCTCAGATATTAAATCACCTGCAAATGTCAATATATTGAATTGCCTTACTTGTCCCACGAAAACCAATTATGTTTTACAACTCTCGTGACATAAGAATAATTAGACGATAGACAATCCATATGCAGCTGGAAATATAAGAAGCAGTATCAATATGCATCTCCTCAAGTATAATTATCATGTATCCGTCCAAATTTAACATACCGCAAGAGTAACAACCGATAATAACAAAAAAGAAGTACAATTCTTTTTCAGAATTCAAACAGAGCAATGGCTATTAGTTCTGTTATGTATTGTGCTGTCATATTTGCTGCGAAAAAGTCTAATATAAAACGTTTTCACTGTTTGGCTATGTGCACAGATCAATAGCTGGGGAATACATGTGGTTTCTACTTAACTTAGTTTAGTTAGGGATAGACAATCATAGTAGATTTGTCTAGCTATGATATTAACTCGTGAGTTTGTCACAGCGTATATGAGAAAATAGATAAGGTACCTGCGACCACGTCTGGGGATGCCTGTAAATCTTGTTGATCGTCTAATCTATACATACGATTTTGATTGGTACTTGAATCATTGTCTCGTGAAAACAAAAGAAGCAGAAGGGGAATTGAGAAAAATAAAAGAAGATTTGGGTAAAAACATACCTGAGTTTGTAACTAACAGATGAATTCGTGATCCAAAATATTCTCTCTTTGAAAATCAGTGAAGTGCCCTGTTCGCTTTAGCGGAAATTTGCTAACAATGTGAGCAAGTAGTTTGTCAAATGAACACCTATTTTGGCTGTAAGAAATCGCGATTCTATGTTTAATTCCTAATTCTACAGCCTTCATTTTTTCTTTCTGTAGATATTTCTTTGGCTCTTTTGAATCCATCAGTTATGAACCCTTTTTTACCTGTAGATATTCACAACAGAAATTCAAAAAGTCGTCGCCGCAAACTGGAGATTACATATCTGCAGACACACAACAGGAAAATATACTTTAAATAAGTTGTTGTACACGGAAATGCTTTCACAAAGAAGCTTTGTTCTGAAATAAACAGTTATTTTTTGCCGTTGTAATGCGAGACTTTGAGTATAACACCAACTCGACTTGTAAAGGGTCGCTCAATTATAATCAGTAAGCAATAATTACTATTATGAGTTTGCGATAATCTGTTTAATTTACACGGAGAAAAAGTGTGAGCATGACAGTTTAATTAAGTTGAGATCGATACAACAGTTTATAAATTTCAAATCTTGAATCCTTTCACATACCCACTTATAACCAACCAACAGTAACGTTTGGTATTTGAGTGAATTTTAAATTTTAACAACATGAAAATACCAATAAAGGGATTTCCGAGCAAGGAGTGCACAAATATGGCGGCTTGCTGAGTGCTTTGTTGACAAAGCAAAGACAAATTTGTACATCTTTCACCGATACATCAATACCTGCTCACTCAGACAGACAAAAAAGATATCTGCAATTTTTAAAATGACAAACAAGAAGATTTTGAATATATATATATGTTGGTTTCCAAGAAATTAATATGATAGCAATTCTTTGCATTTTCTCAACACTATGGAGCTAGCCAGAAAAGAGTTACCCTTTTACTTATATTTTTGGGTTGGATTACCAAATTTCTCTTTTACTGAAGAAATGCATTCATGATTGGTCATTTTTTAGGAGAGTACTTGTGTGTTGATAAAACCGGGTAATGCCAAATATTTGGATTCCTTTCAAATATGAAAATTTGGGATTGTTTTGTTATAGATGTGGTCGTATTGGAAATCATGAAAACATGTGTTGAAAGTTGGAGTTTTCATAGAGTAATGGAGGAGGAGAAGAAGATTGTGGTCGAGAAAGAAAATTTCAGATTGATTCCTTCACCAAATCTATTGGCATTGCCAGAAGTGGAAGATGATTCTGAAAATACTGTGGAGTCCATACCCATTGTAGATAAACATAGCAAAAATGGTTGAATTTTGTTTGTTGATTATTGTTAAAGTCAACAAATGTGGCAACAAAATTCAAAGCTCACCATTTCTTTTTTCAACCAAAATCTTAGCAAGATTTCTACATAGGTGAAAATGTTGAAATCTTGTGTTTCTTGTGATGTCATTGGTGACATCATTAGGAGTAGATTTTCCTATAAATAGAGAGTTCTTGCTCATTTCAAAATACACCAAAAAAGAATTACAAAGGAGAGAAAGAAGAGTGAGGCATCACAGAGGAAAATAATCTGTGAGGAAAAATAGAGAGTGTGAGCGATATTGTAGTGAGGTGAAAAGGAAATCAAAAGAGTGTTATTTCTTTTGAATGTGTAGTGGTCTTTGGAGTTTTACTCAGACATACAAGTGTAAAATCCTTACTATAGTGATATTCGCTTTCCTCTCGGGTCGTGGTTTTTCCCTTATTTAGGAGGGTTTCCACGTAAAATCTTGGTGTCATTATTTCTCTTTTATTCTCGTTGATTAACCGCATTGTTGTGTTCCGCATTTGTTGCCTTTATTACTGCAAATATTATTTCTGTTACGGATTTATTCCCAACAATTGGTATCAGAGCACAGGTTCTGCTCATTTACAGAAATATTTTTTGCAGCTCATTGTACTATACTCAATAAAAAAAAATGTCTGGAGTAAAGTACGAGGTAGCAAAATTCAACGGTGATAGCGGTTTCTCAATGTGGCAGAGAAGGATGAAAGACTTGCTCATCCAACAGGGTTTGCATAAGGCACTAGGCGGCAAATCCAAAAAGCCCGAATCCATGAAACCTGAAGATTGGGAAGAATTGGATGAAAAGGCTGCTAGTGCAATCAGATTGCACTTAACAGATGATGTAGTTAATAACATCGTCGATGAAGAGAGTGCATGTGGCATTTGGACAAAGTTAGAAAATCTATACATGTCCAAAACGCTGACAAATAAATTGTACCTAAAGAAACAGTTATATGCACTACATATGGATGAAGGTACAAATTTTTTGTCTCATTTAAATGTACTTAATGGACTAATCACGCAGCTAGCAAACCTCGGAGTAAAGATCGAGGATGAAGATAAAGCCATAGTGCTCCTAAACTCGTTGCCATCTTCCTACGATACTTTATCAACAACCATTTTACATGGTAAGGACTCTATTGAGTTGAAGGATGTCACATCAGCCCTTTTGCTTAATGAAAAGATGAGAAAAAGGCCTGAAAATCACGGNNAGGCNCTCATNNCNGAAANTNGNGGCGTGGTTACCAAAGGAGCTCAAGTAACTATGGTAGATCCGGAGCTCGTGGAAAGTCCAAGGTCCGATCAAAATCAAAGGCCAGAAATTGCTACAATTGCGATCAACCAGGACATTTCAAAAGAGATTGTCCAAATCTAAAAAGGGGCAAAGGGGAAAGCAGCGGCCAGAAGAATGATGACAACACAAACCGCCATGGTGCAAAATAATGACGATGTTGTTCTCTCATAAATGAGGAAGAAGAATGCATGCACTTGGCGGTATAGAGTCGGAATGGGTGGTCGACACAAAGAAGATCTTATCATGCCACACCGGTAGAAGAGATCTTTTTGCAGATATGTAGCCGGTGATTATGGCAATGTGAAACGGGTAACACAAGTTACTCAAAGATTGCGGGATCGGAGACATTTGCTTAAAAACAAATGTTGGATGCACATTAGTGTTGAAAGATGCGCCACGTGCACTGATTTGCGGATGAACTTGATCTCGGGAATTGCTTTGGACCAAGATGGATATGAGAACTACTTTGCAAATAAAAAATGGAGACTCACCAAAGGGGCATTGGTGATTGCAAAAGGAGTTGCTCGTGGCACGTTATACAGGACAAATGCAGAAATATGCCAAGGTGAATTAAATGCGGCTCACGAAGAAAATTCTGCAGATTTATGGCATAAAAGAATGGGTCATATGAGCGAGAAAGGATTGCAAGTTCTTTCCAAAAAGTCACTCATCTCTTTGCCAAAGGTACAACGATAAAACCCTCAGAATTCATCGCTTATTTGGTAAACAACATAGAGTCTCATTTAAGACATCATCTGAAAGAAAGTCGAATATACTTGATTTGGTATATTCGATGTTTGTGGTCCAACGGAGATAGAATCGATAGGAGGTAATAAATACTTTGTTACCTTTATTGATGATGCTTCTAAAATTGTGGGTTTATATCTTGAGAACCAAAGATCGTGTTTCAAGTATTTCAAAAGTTTCATGCTCGATAGAAAGAGAGACAGTCGAAGCTAAAACGCCTCCGAACCGACAATGGAGGTGAGTACACTTCAAGAGAATTTGAAGAGTATTGTTCAAACCATGGAATCGGACATGAAAAGACAGTTCTCGAACCCCACAACACAATGGTGTAGCCGAGAGAATGAATCGCACCATTGTTGAGAAGGTGAGAAGCATGCTCGAATGGCTAAATTACCCAAGACATTCGGGGTGAAGCGATTCGGACAGCGTGTTATCTTATCAATCGTAGTCCATCAGCCCGTTGGAGTTTGACATTAGGAGAGAGTTTGGACCAACAAAGAGATGTCTTACTCGCACCTAAAGGTGTTCGGTTGCAAAGCTTTTGCACATGTACCGGGCGAGCAAAGAACCAAGCTAGATGATAAATCAGTTCCTTTGCATATTCATCGGATATGGAGATGAAGAGTTCGGGTATGCACTATGGGATCTTGTAAAGAAGAAGGTCATCGTGTAGAGATGTAATCTTTCGGGAAAGTGAAGTTGGAACTGCGGATGATCTATCCGAGAAGGCCAAGAAAAAGAATGGTATAGTCCCTAATCTTGTTACCATTCCTTCTTCTTCTAACCATCCCATAAGTGCAGAAAGTACGATTGATGAAGTTGCTGAGCATGAAGAGCAACCTGATGAGATTGTTGAGCAGGGGGAGCAACTTGGTGATAATACCGAGCAAATGGAGTACCCAGAAGAAGAACAATCTCAACCTCTGAGGAGATCAGAAAGACAAAGGGTAGAATCAACCAAATACCCTTCCTCAGAGTATGTCCTTATCAATGATGAAGGTGAGCCAGAAAGTCTTAAGGAGGTGTTGTCTCATCCAGAAAAGAGCCAATGGATGAAAGCCATGCACGAAGAGATGGGATCTTTACAGAAAAATGGCACATACCAGCTAGTTGAACTTCCAAAAGGAAAAAGACCACTCAAGTGCAAGTGGGTCTTTAAACTCAAGAAAGATGGAAATGGCAAGTTAGTGAGGTACAAAGCTCGATTGGTTGTAAAAGGCTTCGAACAAAAGAAAGGTATTGATTTTGATGAAATTTTTTCACCTGTTGTCAAAATGACTTCTATTCGAACTATTTTGAGCATAGCAGCTAGTCTAGATCTTGAAGTGGAGCAATTGGACGTGAAAACTGCATTTCTTCACGGAGATTTGGAAGAAGAGATTTATATGGAGCAACCAGAGGGATTTGAAGTATCTGGAAGGAAACACATGGTGTGCAAATTGAATAAGAGTCTTTATGGGTTGAAACAGGCCCCAAGGCAATGGTACAAAAAGTTTGACTCTTTCATGAAAAGTCAAACGTACACAAAGACCTATTCTCGATCCATGTATACTTCAAAAGATTTTCCGACAACAATTTTATTATTTTGTTGTTATATGTGGATGACATGTTAATTGTAGGACAAGACAAAGAGCTAATTGCAAAGTCAAGAAAGATTTGTCCAAGTCATTTGACATGAAAGACTTGGGCCCAGCACAACAAATTCTAGGGATGAAGATTGTTCGAGAACGAACAAAAAGAAAGTTGTGGCTATCTCAAGAGAAGTACATTGAACGTGTACTTGAACGCTTCAACATGAAGAGTGCTAAACCTGTTAGCACGCCTCTTGCGAGTCATCTGAAGTTGAGCAAACAGATGTGTCCTACAACAAAAGAGGAGAAAGAGGGAATGGCTAAAGTTCCTTATTCTTCAGCAGTGGGGAGTTTGATGTATGCGATGGTGTGTACAAGACCTGATATTGCTCATGCAGTTGGTGTTGTTAGCGATTCCTTGAAAATCCCGGAAAAGAACACCTGGGAGGCGATTAAGTGGATACTGTGTACCTAAGAGGTACCACAAGAGATTGCTTGTGTTTTAAAGGATCCGATCCAATCTTGAAAGGCTATAACGATCTTGATATGGCGGTGACCTCGATAATAGAAAATCCACCATCGGATATTTGTTTACATTTTCGAGGAGCTATATCATGGCGATCAAAGTTGCGTAAGTGTGTGGCACTCTCTACAACCGAGGCGAGAATATATTGCGACTCTTGAAGCCGGCAAAGAGATGGTATGGTCAAACGATTTCTTCAAGAACTTGGATTGCATCAGAAGGAGTATGTCGTCTATTGTGACAGTCAGAGTGCAATAGACTTGAGCAAAAACACCATGTATCATGCAAGGACGAAGCATATCGACGTGAGATATCACTGGATTCGTGAAAAGATAGAGGACGGATCTACGCAGTCATGAAGATCCCCACTTGAAAAATCCTTCAGATATCCTGACCAAGGTGGTATCAAAAGACAAGTTTGAGCTATGCAAAGAACTTGTCGGCATGCACTCAAGCTAGAAACCTAGAGCAACCTCCTTCAGGGTGAATGGGTCTGGAGGGGGAGATTTGTGGAGTCCATACCCATCAGAGATAAACATAGCAAAAATGGTTGAATTTTGTTTGTTGATTATTGTTAAAGTCAACAAATGTGGCAACAAAATTCAAAGCTCACCATTTCTTTTTTCAACCAAAATCTTAGCAAGATTTCTACATAGGTGAAAATGTTGAAATCTTGTGTTTCTTGTGATGTCATTGGTGACATCATTAGGAGTAGATTTTCCTATAAATAGAGAGTTCTTGCTCATTTCAAAATACACCAAAAAAGAATTACAAAGGAGAGAAAGAAGAGTGAGGCATCACAGAGGAAAATAATCTGTGAGGAAAAATAGAGAGTGTGAGCGATATTGTAGTGAGGTGAAAAGGAAATCAAAAGAGTGTTATTTCTTTTGAATGTGTAGTGGTCTTTGGAGTTTTACTCAGACATACAAGTGTAAAATCCTTACTATAGTGATATTCGTTGCTCCTCTCGGGTCGTGGTTTTTCCCTTATTTAGGAGGGTTTCCACGTAAAATCTTGGTGTCATTATTTCTCTTTTATTCTCGTTGATTAACCGCATTGTTGTGTTCCGCATTTGTTGCCTTTATTACCGCAAATATTATTTCTGTTACGGATTTATTCCCAACAAATACTACACAACCAATGTATGGTTTAGCTTGTTCTGTTTTTTTCTTTTTTCTAAATTATGGTACTTATTAGTTTTTGTGTGTATGTGTTAAACAGGAATGAGTGGGCGAGGTTGATGATTAACAGGGTTGATTCAATTATTATGATGGTGAATTGGGCAGTAATAACAAACCGAGTACGAGAGGCTAATGAAGTTAAAGGTTATGGCTGGTTGATTGTCATGATGGCTGCTTATTTCTTATACTTGATGCTCAAATTCAATGTCATGGTCCGGCATAGCCGGTTCTTCCAGAGATTTATCAGTAATGAAGGAAGCTTCATGGTTGAGTATAGTCAAGTGGCTCAGCTGAAGAATTTGCTTATGTTTTGTGTTGTCTTTCATGTGTCTTGTTGATTTTTGTTCTGCTTTTACCCTTTAGTTGATGTTATGTCCTGTTTGAAAAAACTATGGAAGACTAAAGACTCGTTTTTGGTTATGGACTAGGTGTGTATTGTTGGTTTCATAACTTCTCTTTTGGAGGACCCGACACACACCTTGTGGTATTTTTGAAAAACTCAAAGGAGCATGAATAGTGAATCAAACTTTGAAATAAAAGAAAATTAACAAGATATGGGACTTGAATGTCTACTATAAGGTGTTCTTGTAACATATACTAAAACGATAGAAATGCATATTTTTTACAGTATAATGGAAAGACAAAAATGGAATCTTGATACAACTTTATTCTTATAAGTAGAATTATATATAGATATAGGGCTCTTGTGTCCTGCATTAGGCGCGAACATAGGGCAAAGGAATCAAGAACAAGTTGTTTTTCCTTTCAAGAGCATTGCCAAATTTCTCAGTCATGTCTAGTTCATGAGGGTTCATCCCATTTGGAAGTTTCCAATCAAAATGGTATAGTAATAGTGCTATACTAAGTTCAACAGTAGCCATTGAAAATGATAACCCTGGACAGATTCTCCTTCCCGTGCCAAAAGGCGTAAACTCAAAATGTGCTCCAATAAAATCAAGGTGACTATCATTAAATCTCTCTGGATCAAATATTTCAGGATTTTGCCAATAGTTTGGATCCCTTGAAATTGCCCAAAAATTGACAAGAGCCATTGTGCCTTTAGGTATAACATAGCCATTAATCTCACACTCTTCCCTCGATTCTCTTGGAGCTAATAACGGAGCTAAAGGATGAAACCTTACTGTCTCCTTAACAATCATTTTTATGTATTTGAGTTTCTGAATATCAGCTTGCTCGATTGAAGTTTCCTTTCCTTTAAATACTTGTCTTACTTCATCCTGTGCTTTCTTCATTATTTCGGGATTTTTCATTAGTTCTGAGAAAGCCCATTCCATTGTTGATGCTGAAGTTGTAGATCCTCCTGCAAACAAGTCCTGCATATCCAACAAAACTAATTAGTATCGCGCAAAATTATCTAGTGGAATAATCGAGGTGTATGTCATTCAACTTACAATGATTATAGCCTTGATATTATCTCTTGTGATAGGAATTGAAAAATCTTGGCTCTTTTGAAGCCTTAAGAGAACATCAACTATATCTTCTTCTGAGGTCTCGCTATTTTGGGATTCATGTTCATTGATAATTTCTTCTAAAACAACATCAACCTCATCATGCATTTTGCGCAGTTTGTATTTTAATCCACTAATGAAATGAATCATCTTCATTGATGGAAAAAGATCCGCGAGATCAAACACTCCAGCTGAAGCAGCCACTGTCCTCATGATCTCAATCAAAGACCCCTGATTCTTACAAGCTCTGCCTACACTTGCTTTGCAAATAATCGAATTTGTGTACAAAGACAACGTTTCCGTCATGTTGATTGAACTTCCACCCTCAGAAGCACTACTTTTAATACAACTAACAAGATTTGTTATCTCATTCATCATATTGGGATAAAATGACTGAATATTTTTATGACTAAGTAATTCCTGAATACAAATTTTACGCATCTGTCTCCAGAAATCACCGTAGTTACAAAATCCCATATCAGCATGGTCATAAAACATTTCTGTTCCAACCAAAAGCGTTGGCCGATTAGAGAAGATGAGATCATGTTTTCTCATCACTTCTCTAACCATTTGAGGTGATGATACGACAATGGCTTCGCGTTCACCGAGTTCCATGTGCATTAAATCTCCATGTTTTGATGCTAACTTAGCAAGAGTGCGATGAGGTAGTAACTCAGATGATTGCCAATCAATAAGATGATGTAAGTTTCCTATCAATGGGAGTTTCCAAGGGCCTGGAGGTAATTTTTTCTTACTATTACACTCTTTATACAATTTAGTAACAAGTAAAGGCAAAACTAGAAGTAGAGCACAAAGAAGAATAGTTAGCTCCATTTGTATTGTGTAGTGAAAAAAAATAATCTTAGCTGAAATTGGTTATGTTTAGTGTATATAAAATAAAAAATTGGTCACCTATTTATACAATTGAATTATATCATTGTGTATGAATTAAGTTATTTTTCAATAATTTGAGAGACCCTCATGTTATGCGGCCAGCCTCATGTGGAATTTTGGGCTTCACTAGGGAACTTGATTACTCTAACTCACCGGGGTGGCTGCTATCAAGCAACTTGAGACCAAAACAAAATGGAATTCTCTAGGGAAGGCATGCTAATTATTTGAGTACAAAAACTATATATCAAATTATTGTGTTGGAAATAATGAGTCCAGAGCCTAAAGGGTATAAAATATTAACAAAAATTTCAAAATGATATATAAAATTTTATATTAACCAAAACGGCAAAATCGCTGGAACAACAACGATTTTCTCTACCGGAAAAAGCAAAATCGCTACCTAGGCAGCAATTTTCAATTTTTTAAAAAAAAAAGAATTTTTTTTTTAGAAAATCGCTGCCTAGGCAGCGATTTCTCCCATGGTCTACTCACATTTAGGGGTGGGCATTCGGTAATTCGGTTCGATTTTGAGGTTTTTTTCATTTTTCGGTTCTTGTACAATGTGTACCAAACATCGAACCGAAATATTTCGGTTCGGTTCGGTTTTGTTATTTCGATTTTTTTAATGGGCCTGCTTAGTTGGGCTTTTAAAAATTTATAATTTTTTTTGTTTGTTTCAGCTTAATGGGCTAAAAATAGTTACATCAAAAAGTGTCTTTTACTTTTTAATTTTTTATTTTAAATTATAATATTTATTATTTAACATTAATAATTAATGTAATATAAATATATATTATAATATAATATATTTCGGTAAATCGAAATACCGAATAACACAAAATTACATACCGAAAACTGAACCGAAATACCGAAAAATACAAAAATATATACTTAATACCGAACCGAAAACCGAAATACCAAAAAAATTCGATTCAATTCGGTACGATATTTCGGTTTTCCGGTGTTTATGCCCAACCCTACAGTCACATTATGCAGTGGTGAATACCTGAAGAGAAAATTAGATGAGTAACTTCGATGTTGTTCCACGTGTCAGATCCTTCAAAAATGCACAACTAACAATGTTTTTAAAGAATCCGAGCAATTTTAAGTGAGGATACTGAACTTACTTGATTAGCCACTGAAATTCTTCCTCCTTATCAGAACAACCAAAATCAGAGGTCCATGCATGGCCTTATGAGAAATGGAAAATAAATTGTAACAATACAGAAGCAACAACCAAAATAGTAACAAAATATAAATTTATGTATATTAAAAAAAAAAAAACTTACCTATAGTGAATTTGTAGAATCTAAGCATATCCATAACACCAACATGAGCAAGAGCACAACCAAAGAGTCTCTGCAATTATGAATTTAACACTAAATTAGCTGATAGTGACTACGCATGCATCATTGATGATAGAACGAGCACATTTGGTTTCTTGTTTAATCTTGGATCTAGAGAAGTTTCATTCGAAGAAGCAAGAAGTGGTGGTCTTATTAACTTCAGAGGCTTAATATATTGCAACAACTTCTGTACCTTGTCAATCAGTTTGGTTAAGGAGACTTATTGTTGATTTTCATCTGGCGGAACTGAGTCATTTGTGACAATAGATATGTTATTGCAGTGTCGTAGAAGCCAACATTCAACAAAGCACATATATATTCACTTTCACGTTAATCGAAGTCTTTTTTCTGGAGGAGAAATTACTTTGAAGTCTTGTGATACAAATGAGCAAGCAACATACATCTTCACGAAGTCACTTCGGCATGCAAAGCATGATTCTTTAGTGTTCAACTTGGAGTTTGCAGTTTTGAATCAATGGGGGAGTACTGAAAAGTGATTCAAAAGAAATTTGGCCAAGTCTTTGAGAGTTTGTTAGTTAGTTTTCTTTTATCTTAAAAAGTTTAAAGATTGTGGCAAGTTAGTATATCTAATTAGTAATTAGTGGTTAGTAGACCTAGATTTTAGTGTTTTCAGTTATTTGGAAAGCCTATTTTAGGTAGGCCTTGTTGTTTTTATTAATTAATCAGATTCAAAGAAGTTTGTAGTAACCTTTTGGAGTTTTTCACATTTTAAATTTTTTGTGTTGTTAGTTTATATATTTTTGCATCATCAAGTAAATTGACTTGCAACAATGCATATGTTTTGGAATATTTATATAGCAGATTTCGATAGTTAGAAAGATTATGTTTTAAAAAATCATTTAAAAAATATTACGTGCAATTATTTAGAAGTACATATATAGTACGTATATACTATATATACAATGTAATTCACATTTTTATACCGTATACATAAATATTGAAAATTTAGTGAAATTATGTAGACATTTTGTTGTGAAAATTAAATAATAATTACTTTATTTTTGAAATTTTTGAAGTTGGAATTGTAATTGGCCATATTTTTTACAAAAGAATATTTAGAATTTGAATATATTGTCTCAATATGATTTAAACCCTCGATTTCTAAAAAAAAAAAAAAAAAATCAACCAACTTGACTAGCTTAACCATGTATACATATATTCATTCGACCTGATAAATATTTATGTTGGTGGCGTGAGTTTCTTAAAAACATAGACAGAAGAATGTATCTTGCAACTTTGGAGATAGTGCATTGATGTTTTTTGTTCACTTATATAACACAAAATTTAGGTTTAGGTCATACTTGTGGGATGAAATTCTTCAAGATCTTCACAGGCGTACTATCAATTTGGCATATGAAGTTGAAGTTGCGATTGACTCTATTCCTTCTCAGTATAATGTTTTTTGGCATACATTTTGCTCACTTCCTACAATCTTAAAAAAGAGATAATGTGCAGGTGACTGAGAT
Organism: Solanum arcanum; assembly: GCA_027789145.1. Taxonomy (NCBI): domain Eukaryota; kingdom Viridiplantae; phylum Streptophyta; class Magnoliopsida; order Solanales; family Solanaceae; genus Solanum; species Solanum arcanum. The sequence goes on from CM050941.1 coordinate 70,631,823, forward strand.
GTGGTCAGCAGGCGTTGCTCTTAAGCCTTGCTATGTGGTAGCACCATTTAAACACCTGCCCACTCGACATAGCAATCCAGTGACTGATGAAGAGATAGCGGGTTTTGGGAATGACACAGAAAAAATGATTCAGTATCTGATTAGAGGTACAAATAAGCTAGAGTTGTAGGCGTGGGGGGACAAGGGAAAACGACAATTGCTAGAAAGGTTTACAATTGTGACAACACTGTTTCTCATTTTGATGTTCGTGCATGGTGCATTGTTTCCCGAACTTATAACCGGAGAAAGCTATTACAAGAGATTCTGAGTCAAGTTACCAGTTCCAAGGATGACATCCTTGCTTATGAGTTGAGGAAAAGCTTAATGTGCAAGAGATGTCTCATTGTATTGGATGATATGTGGGATTTTATGGCATGGGGTGACTTAAGGATTTGTTTTCCTGATGTTGGAAAATAGTAGTAACAATTCGGCTCGAGAAAGTGGGTGAGCAAGTCAAGTACCATACTGATCCCTATTCTCTTCCGTTCCTCACAACAGAAGAGAGTTGCAAATTATTGCTGAAAGAAGTGTTTCAAAAGGAAGATTGTCCGATGTAGTTGCAGAAAAATGCAAAGGACTGCCTCTAGAGGCTGTCTTGGTAGCTGGAATAATCAAAAAAAGGAAAATGGAAGATTCTTGGTGGAATGAAGTGAAAGATTCTTTATAAGACTATCTTGATCGTGAGTCCGAAGATTATAGTTGGGCTACTATGCAGTTGAGTTTTGATAACTTAGCGGATTGTTTAAAGCCTTGTCTTCTTTATAAGGGGATGTTTCCGGAGGATGCAGGAATTCCAGTTTCTAAATTGATGAGTTTATGGATTAGCGGAAGACTCTGTGGAGAACATTGAATCTGCTGAAGATGGATCTCATTAGCAGTAATGTGGTTATGGTTTCAAAGAAACAATATAATGGTAAGGTCAAATATTGTCAGGTTCATGACGTAGTGCTTCATTTTTGCTTGGAGAAGAGTAGAGAAGAACAGTTTGTATTGACAGTGAAGGGGCATTGTAGCCAGCTTCAACCTTTTGAATGGAAGGTGATAGAATGTATGCCTTCACTTAATTGAGTAATGGACCAGGTCCCTTACTTCACTTCAGAAAATTACCAGAAAGTTAAATGCAGTAAAATCAACACAATGATTTTACGTGGAAACCTCCTTGCTTAAGGGAGTAAAACCACGACCTGTCTCACAGGATTTTCAATCGTTTTCACTAATCTTCAAAAGCAAAAGCGAAACACGATTACACCAAACGTAAGAAAGAGTTATCAATCTTACCGTTAAGCAATAATCCTCTATTGCGCAACAAGCCTAAGTAGAAACACAATCTACTCACTAAGCTATCCCACCTGGACAACCTAGACTTCTAACACAACACACCAATTCCTTTATAGAGTTAGGAGTGGTTTACAATTTAAGAACAAGAGAATAAATTCCTAAACAACTTAGACGAAAAGCTCCAGATGTTGCTGTTGTCTTTGAAATAATTCTGCCTTTGCTTTGTGTAGCCTTTGCAAGAGTTCTTGAAAAGTTTTTATCAAGTTGCAAAAACTAACTCACAAATGTTTAGGAAAGTGCCTTTTATATGGGCAAGTCACTTTCCTAAACTTCTTTGCCATTGGCTGGAAAGGTCACACTTTTCTGACGCCATCGGGAAGTGTGCACCTACTTTCTGTACCGTCTCCAGCTGGCAGTCGACTTGCTCATCATCATGAGAGCCTGGTACCTCTACTAGGTCCCTGGGTTTGTTTCATCTGCAATACTTCAAACAAGACACCTGCAATACTCAAGTAGAAAACCTGGTACCTTTATGAGGTCCCTAAGTTTGTCAAATCATCAAAACTACAAATAACAGAAGGAAAGTCGAGTGAGCTACAGTATCAGTAAAGAAATTTCCAAGTTTGCATCTCTCGGATCCAAAACACGAAAACCTTTCTGTTGGAATTCTGACCCCCAAATTCGCCTTAGGAACAGGTTTATTCTATATGTTCCTTTGAGAAATTACAGTAGTTACGTTTTGTGAAGTAAATAAAATAATGACACAATATTTTATCGCGGAAAAACCCCAACTCACAAGGGTAAAAACCACGACCTACACCTCTGTAGGATTTAACTCCACTTTATTAAATTTCAAGTCTCAACAAAAGATAACAAAGCAATGTAACCTAAGGAATTATAAACTCTAATTCCTAGCTAAGAAATTATAAACTCTAATTTCTAGCTACCCAAAGACACAAAACCCCCCGGTTTAATATCTTCCAATGTTCTTCAAGTTCTACAACTTGTTGAACAACTCCTACTCACAAAACTCAGATTGTAAACAAGACTCTTGAATACAATCTTACAATTTTTCCTCACAAATTGCTACACTCCCAATAAATCTCAAAACTCTTTCAAACTTCTTGATCGTGTTTTGATCTTCTCTCTATGTAAGTGCGCAATTTTTTTGATGCAAATAGCTCCCTATTTATAGATCAAAACTTCAACAAATCCTTGTATAATTCAACTTGTATTTGCCTTCTACAAATCCTTGTTGACTTCTACTTGGACTCCTTTTCTACAGAATTTCCTTAATAAATAAGAAAACACAATTTCCTTAAATAGATTTCCTTAAATAGGAATTAGTTTTCCTTCTTTCACTTGGCTTTGAACTCCTTTATAAAAGGAAACTTTTTGTACTTGTTGCTTGTCGAAAAAAATAATAATTCCACAGCTTTATAACTTCTAATTCACGTGGTTGACGTTCTCCTTATCCAAGTCGGATTCGTTCTGTAAGGAACACGTCTGTACAACTTGTTTCTTTCATCTGTTTCTGGATTTGTCAATAATCAAAATTTTTATCATTCTAACACTTTCCACTAACACTTGAGGTCACTGATAACAATACATGATGGAGAACTTATGAATGGGATTCCCTTCTGTCAGATTCTTAAATTGCGACTTGTTAAGGTCTTGGACTTGAGTTCCCATAAAGTGCATTTTTTGTCGACAGCTACATTGAAGGATCCTGTAAATTGGAAAATTTGAGGACATTAAAGAATATCGTTATATTTCCAATTGATAATGTGGATGTATTATCAAGGAGGTGTCCTAATCTTCAACAGCTTCACATCAAATTTGAATATCGCGGCAATAATGATTCTGCAGGGCCTTTTTGTCTCGCATTGGAGAATCTTAGCCAGCTTGAAATACTTCACCTTTCCGTTGAGTCGCCCCTCAGTGTACCTGGGTTACAATTGCCTTCTTTAAACAAGTTGTTACTAACTGAGACTCATACAGAAAACCTGACTTCCTTCCTTGACGGACTACTAATCCTGGAGTATCTCCAATTACGCGATTGTGTTCAAATCAGAGATTGGTGCCTTGGAGATGTCACGTTCCATAAACTTAAGTTGTTGAAACTGGCGTTTTTAAGTATCTCAAGCTGGAATATCTCGGAGGAATCCTTTCCCCTGCTTGAAATACTTGTTATAAGCGGGTGTCACAACCTCGAGGAGATCCCCCTTAGCTTTGCAGATATTCCAAGTTGAAGGATGCGGTCGTATTGTTATCACTACCCAAGTAAGTAGAAACAAATTAAACTCCTAACTATATTCTGTTTTTCAGTATCTAATGTGCAAGCTATATGTACAATACAGGATTATGGAGGAAAAAATATGTTAGTGAAAAAACTTACAAGATAATAAAATTGCAAGATTACAATTGAAAATAAAATGAAGAAAGTAATCTCTTCAGGCTGAGGCGCGAATATCTCGCTCTCTTTAAGGAGATTCAAGCCCACTGCAGCAAATGTTTTCACCGGTCCAGCAGTAGTCCTCTTTGACTTGTCCCCTCCAGGATACAACGACATTCACAAAGTATAACTCAACAACTCTGGACAAGAGTTGAGTTCAAAGCTCCACAAAAAAAGAACACCTCCCTTCAACTAATAAGAACTCTCTTTTTGACTAACTCTTTCACTCTTTGTTTTCTCTTGTGTTTTGTGTGTCTCTAAAACCAAATGAAGACTACCACTATTTATACTACAAGAAGTCTTCCTAGCAATGAATAGGAAGATAATGGAGGTAGTAAATAGTGAAGATAATGGCCTTAGGAGTTACATAGGTTACAATGGGAGTTACATAGGTTACATAAGTTACAATGGGAGTTACATATGTTACATATGTTACAAAGGGAGTTACATATGTTACATAGGTTACAAAGGGAGTAATGGAGGAATTAAGAATGAAATACATTGATGGATAACCAATGCTAATGGATGATGTAGAAGTCATCCATACCAATGTTCATTCTTATAACTCCAAAATAAAGCAATTTAATATTGTTAAATATTAATATTAAAATGTTAATAACCTAACAATCCCCCACTCATTTTAATATTTAGATAAGAGAGTATATCAGCTGAAGGAAGACTACTATGCATAATGAAGGTGTGCTCTGCATTGAACCTCCACTTAGTGAAACAGTAACTTTTACTCCAGAGTCGTAGTGGTCTCAGACTTGAACTATGACTGCTTAAGGGAAATAAAATATCACTGCTCACACATAATAATCAAGGTGTTGACGTGAGCTTTAACAGCCAGCACGTTATGGCCATGTGCTATCCCGGTGTCATGAGTGCATTTGAGAATAAGCTCCATTCTCATAGGAAGCGACCTACTTCCACACATCACATAGGTGAAATCTGTCGAGAGTGCTCCTGTAATATTAACACTCCACCCATACGGGCTACAGATATTCATTAAGAGTTTTATCAACTCAACCTTCACAAACTACAGGAAATAATGCACTCACATCATAGGGAGGGAAAAAAATAGTGCATTTTTCACAACAAGTCATCATATGATTAGTTTTTCCCTTTGAACCTGGTTATAGGATCTCTAGTCCCCAAGTTGGGTTTCCTCATATATGACTCAAGGATTTGTAGGCTTCAATCCCATCCCCCTCGATGTGCTCCAGACCTTTTCTCTTGTTAAGGCCTTCGTAAGAGGATCTGCAAGATTATCACAAGATTTGACATAATCAACATTAATGGTACCATTTGTCAAATACGATCTTACATTACTGTGTTTCCTCCTTATAGGTCTGGATTTACCGTTGTAATAACGGTTTTGAACTCTACCAATTGCAGCGGTGCTATCACAATGAATTAAAATAGGAGGAATTGGTTTTTCAAAATAAGAAATTTGAAACAATAAATCTCTTAACCAATTCGCTTCCTCACTAGCCTCCATTGTAGAGTTAGCAATTATAGTTTGCTTTTTTTATCTCCAACAAACAGCACCACCACCTAAAGTAAAGACATAACCAGTGGTAGAACAGGAATCACCTGACAAAGTGTTCCAATCTGCATCACAAAAGCCTTCAAGTACAACAGGATATTTTTTATAGAACAAACCACAATTTTTCGTTCCAATTAAATATCTCATAACTCTTGTTATAGCATGTAAATGTTCATTACCTGGCTTGCTTGTAAACCTGCCAAGTACTCCTACTGCATATGCAATATAAGGCCTAGTACAATCAGTCACATATCTCAAACTTCCGATTATACTAGCATATTCCTTTTGATTTATTACATCATTTTCACTTTCAACAGGAAATAAGTGAACACTTGAATCAAAAGGAGTAGCAACATGCTTGCAATCATGAAAGTTATATTTTTTCAAAATTTTCTCAACATAATGTGACTGGTCAAGGAAAATCCCCTCACATGTTCTTGTTATTTTTATTCCAAGAATAAAATTTGCCTCACCAAGATCTTTCATATCAAAATGGCTTCTAAGAACATTTTTAGCTTCATCAATAACATTCATGTTAGAGCCAAAGATTAACAAATCATCAACATATAGGCAAATAATCACATGTGAATTATTCCAAGACTTATGATATATACACTTATCACACTCATTTGTCTTAAAACCATTTTCAATCATGCAGGAATCAAATTTTTCATGCCATTGCTTTGGTGCCTGTTTCAAGCCATATAGGGATTTAGTAAGTTTACATACTTTGCTTTCTTGGCCTGCTTCAACAAAACACTCGGGTTGGTCCATATAAATTTCTTCATTTAGGTCTCCATTTAGAAAAGCAGTTTTTACATCCATTTGATGAATTTGCAAATCAAAAATTGCAGCCATAGCAACTAAAAGTCTAATGGATGTAATTCTTGTTACCGGAGAATAAGTATCAAAAAATTATAGGCCTTCTAGTTGTTTAAAACCTTTTGCAACTAGCCTAGCTTTGTATTTATCAATAGATCCATCCGATTTCAATTTTTTCCGTAAGACCCATTTACAACCAATTGTTTTACAACCCGGTGGTAAATCAACTAACTTCCAAGTTTTATTAGAAATTAGAGATTCCATTTCATCATTTACAGCCTCTTTCCACAAAATAGAATCATGTGAAGATAATGCTTCTTTTAAAGTTAGAGGGTCATTTTCAACATTAAACACATAAAAATCAGGACCAAAATCTTTTTCTACTCTAGCTCTTTTACTTCTTCGTAACTCAAAATCAACAACTTCTTTATTTTTCAAAGTTGAAGTAGAAGAACTAGGTAGTGACAAAATATTTTGTTCAATCCTTTGACCCCCACTATCTTTAGTATCAAAAGGAAATTTATTTTCATGAAAAATAGCATCACCAGATTCTATTACAATATTATCTTCTAGATTAAAAAATCTATAGGCTGTATTATTTGAAGCATAACCAAGAAAAGCACAAGTAGTAACTTTCTTACCCAACTTTGTAATCTTGGGATCCATTAGCCTCACAAAGGCTAGACAACCCCAAACTCTTAGATATCCCAAACTTGGCTTGTAACCTTTCCACAATTCAAAAGGTGTCAATTTAGACTTTTTATGAGGCACACGATTCAACACATAACAAACAGTTAAAATAGCTTCACCCCAAAAATTTAAAGGTGCATGTGACTCAATAAACATGGCATTAGTCAATTCAACCAAAGTTCTATTTTTCCTTTCTGCTACTCCATTAGACGAAGGAGAGTAAGGAGGAGTAGTTTCATGAATTATTCCTAATGATCTAACAAAAGAATTAAACTCATTTGATTCATATTCACGGCCTCTATCACTTCTAATTCTTTTTATTTTTCTTCCAAACTGATTTTCAACCTCATTGAGATAAGTTTTGAAATTTTCAAAAGCATCACTTTTATTTTTCATCAAGTAAACATATGTAAACTTAGAAAAATCATCAATGAAAGTGATAAAATATCTATTACCTCCACGAGTTAGAATTCCATCAAGTTCACAAATATCAGTATGAACTAATTCTAACAAATCAGTTTTTCTTTCAACTTGAAAATGAGGCCTTTTAGTGATCTTGGCTTTACTACAAGCCTCACATTTTTCAAAATTCTTTTTAACCATTGGGATTAATCCTAAACTACTCATGATTCCAACATAACGATCATTAATATGACACAAACGAGCATGCCAAAAATTAGTAGAAGAAAGCATATAAACAGAAGTAGAAGTTTTATTCATTTCAACATTCAACTTAAACATCCCATCACATGCATACCCCTTCCCCACAAAAATACCTTTCTTCACTATTACATATTGATCAGATTCAATAATTTGTGTAAAGCTCGCTTTATTAAGAAGAAAACTAGACATCAAATTTTTTCTCATAGAAGGAGTATAAAGTACATCTTTCAATGTTAATATCCTTCCAGAAGTAAAACACAATTCAACATCTCCCTTTCCAAGCACTTGAGTAGTGTGAGCATCACCAAGCATGATGGTTTTGGGCTCCTCAAAATGAGGATATTTTTTAAACCACTCTTTGTCATAACAGACATGACGGTTTGCACCAGAATCAGCCCACCATCCATCAACATTCTCAACCATGTTTATGTCGGTAATCACCGCCACAAAAGGTTCTTCGGTAACGTTTGCCTGAGGGTTAGGACCACGTTTCCGAAATCTGCAAAATCGAGCAATATGCCCACTCTTGCCACAAACAAAGCATGGTCCCTTTTCTTGAACTTGTTGAGTTAGTGCTTGGTGATTTTCACCATTATTTTTCTTGGGAGGTCTACCATTATTTTTCTTGAATTTTTTCTTCTTAGGCTTTAAAGAAATATTTTTGTGAGTTTCAGGAGTAGCATTATTCGAAGTAATTAAATTTACCTTCGATGTGATGTTGTTCTCTTCTGTTTGTAAAAGTGCATCTTGGCCTCTTGCTTCTTCTTCCATGCGGATTCAAGAGAGGTTTCCTTTTGTTTGTGGCGCATAGTTTTTTGAAATTCCTTCCAAGAAGGTGGAAGTTTATCCACTATGCCACAAACAATAAGGTTATCTCCAATTTTAACCTCTTCGGACCTAAGCTCTCCAACAATCATGATGAAGTCTTGAGCTTGATCTACCACTGATTTGTTGTCCACCATTTGGAAACGAAAAAATCTACTAGCTGCATATTTTTTCGCTTCCAAATTTCTTCGGTATCATACTTACTCTGCAATGCCTTCCAAATTTTCTTTGCACTAGAGTAAGTTCTATCATAATAATCATAAAAATTATCAGATAGACAATTAAGAAGATAATACCGACACTTATAGGAATCACCATCGTACTTTTCCACTTTCTCTAGATGAGAAATAGTTTCATCATCGTTCATAGTAGTGATGTCTTCTTTATTTGGATTCTTCTCCGTTAATACATAAGAAACATTGAGAAGACTTAAGTAGAAAAGTATTTTACCCTTCCATCTTTTGAAATGGTTACCATTGAACCGAAATGGCTTGTTAAGATCTCCCATCTTGACATCCGCGGTTTTTTCAATTGTAGCCATGTTGAATCTCCTTAAAATTGTTAGTGAAAAAACTTACAAGATAATAAAATTGCAAGATTACAATTGAAAATAAAATGAAGAAAGTAATCTCTTCAGGCTGAGGCGCGGATATCTCGCTCTCTTTAAGGAGATTCAAGCCCACTGCAGCAAATGTTTTCACCGGTCCAGCAGTAGTCCTCTTTGACTTGTCCCCTCCAGGATACAACAGCATTCACAAAGTATAACTCAACAACTCTGGACAAGAGTTGAGTTCAAAGCTCCACAAAAAAGAACACATCCCTTCAACTAATAAGAACTCTCTTTTTGACTAACTCTTTCACTCTTTGTTTTCTTTTGTGTTTTGTGTGTCTCTAAAACCAAATGAAGACTACCACTATTTATACTACAAGAAGTCTTCCTAGCAATGAATAGGAAGATAATGGAGGTAGTAAATAGTGAAGATAATGGCCTTAGCAGTTACATAGGTTACAATGGGAGTTACATAGGTTACAATGGGAGTTACATAGGTTACATAAGTTACAATGGGAGTTACATATGTTACAAAGGGAGTTACATATGTTACATAGGTTACAAAGGGAGTAATGGAAGAATTAAGAATGAAATACATTGATGGATAACCAATGCTAATGGATGATGTAGAAGTCATCCATACCAATGTTCATTCTTATAACTCCAAAATAAAGCAATTTAATATTGTTAAATATTAATATTAAAATGCTAATAACCTAACAGAATATAAGGCGGCCATGAATCAAGTATGTGCTTGTCAACAATTGATGCTTGCTTTCGCTTAATTGAGCACGAGGATTTGTTCGAATTTGAAAACTGCAGCAAAAGCACAGACACTCTATTGCATCCTCTTATATTGTAATGCTAATACCCATTGCTACGTTTGTTTTGATTCACCAACTCTATTTATCAAATGGTGATTTTTTTGTTGCCTTCTGTATCACTGTCAAAATCATTGTTTCGTTTTTTGTTTTTGTAATTTGGTGGTTATTAATTTCTATAATCCCTTCATTTTACAACTTATATGCAGCACGAGACCTGCAAAATTCTACATGTACACAAGTTTTTTATTTTTTGGTTGAATACAAAGAACATTTCCCAATCATCAATCAATAATTTAGATATTTAGCAGCAGAGAATAATAATTAAGTTGAATTGAAAGATGAGTTTGGAATCTGATTTGCATGTAGATTCAAAGACTTTGGTAGTTTAACACCAAATGATATGTATGAAACATGTACGATATGTTGTTTACGCTCTTCAAAAATGTCGTCACACTTCTTGTATTTTTGGAGAATCGAACATGGTGCAACAATATTTTTTCAGAGTTTGTGCATTATAGGAAGCCAGATACATATCACCTGTAAAACCCCTACTCAGATTTCCAAGAGGACAATGGTGGCGTCTCAGAATTTATCGAACCAAATAAGATTTTGCTCCTGTGAATTATAAGACTCTGAGGGGCCGTTTGGTGTGAAGGATAACACTAAATAGTCCCGGGATAAAATTATAGATGCCATTAATTTTCTGTTTGGTTGGGAAGTTTCGATTAACTTATCCCATGCTTAATAATTACTCCCTCCGTCCATTTTTATTTCATAAATTACTTAGCAATTCAAAAATGTAGTGTAATAATAAGACAATATTCTCATGATCATGCTAATTAATGAATTAATATTAGTTAGTAACAAAAGTCAGGTAATATGTTTATGCGTGTTGCTTCTAATTCTTCCGTTATTCCAACTCGTAAATGCCAATTTAAAAGATAATTTTATTCATATCTTTATGTTCAAAATAATTTTATTTTATCTTACGATATGATCAAATAAATTAAATGATATTCTGGTATTTTAGAGCAAATATAGACAACATTAGAAAAATTTGCTTGAGCAATCAAAACTTTTGTTGGAGAGCTTTTAGGAAGTATGCAATGTATATTCTTTTTATACAACAAATCTCAGGATAACTAATTAAAGCATAAATAATCTCTAAGGTAACTTATTCCAACAGATGATGTTCTATATGTCATTGAAAAACTTCTTCCTAGCTCTATAAACAAAGATGACACTAATAAAATAAGTATTTGCTCGATACAAATATTGGAGAAAACTAAAATCTAAAGGCATAAGTAGAGGCTTAAATTCACTCCATCTCAATTCCAACTGTTTGTGGATTAAACGTTTTGGATTTTCTTATAAGAAAACTGAATAAGTTGTCGAAATTTGAATCTGATTTAGATTTTTTGATAAAACATCTTTTAAGTAATTTGGAGAAATGATGTTCAACTGGATCCATAGCTAAGGTCTTAACGGATGTTCGTAAATTTTTTTGGCAAAAGTGACGTCGGTATTTCGCATCACCAAAAAAAATGGTGGACTATAACACATGAAAATCGGCAAAATATGGGAGGTTTACCTACTATGAAGCTCGTTTGACCTTAAAAATGGGTTGTTTTGACCGTCAGGGCCAACTGGCTCCATAGCTAAGGTCGTAACGGACATCCATTGAAAATTTCGATAAAAATGATGTTGAAATTCTGGATCACCAAAAAAGATAGTGGACTATGACACATGAAAATCGACAATATGGGGGATTTACCTGCTTTGAACTCGTTTGACCTTGAAAATAGGTCATTTTAGCCGTCAAGGCCAACTGGCTCCATAACTAAGGTCTTAACGGACGTCCACAAAAAATTTTGGCAAAAATGACGCTGGAATTCTGGATCACCAAAAAGATGGTGGACTATAGCACACGAAAATCGGTAAAACGGGAGGTTTACCGACCCTGGTGCTCGTTTGACCTTGAAAAAGGGACTTTTGACCGTCAAGGCCAACTGAATCCATAGCTACCAGGCGTCCACAAAAATATTTTGTAAAAGTGATGCCGAATTTCGGATCACAAAAAAAATGGTGGACTATAGCAAACAAAAATTGGCAAAATAGAGATTTTACCTTACTCATTTGACCTTGAAAATGAGTCATTTTGGCTGTGTTGACCGACTCAATCTATAGCTAAGGTCTAAACAAACGTTTGACAAAAGTGACATCGGAATTCTGAATCACCAAAAATCTATAAACAAAGATGACACTAATAAAATAAGTATTTGCTCGATACAAATATTGGAGAAAACTAAAATCTAAAGGCATAAGTAAAGGCTTACTACAAATCCTTAAAATTCACTCCATCTCAATTCCAACTGTTTGTGGATTGAACGTTTTGCATTTTCTTATAAGAAAACTGAATAAGTTGTCGAAGTTTGAATCTGAATAAGTAATTTGGAGAAATGATGTTCAACTGGATCCATAGCTAAGGTCTTAACGGATGTTCATAAATTTTTTTGGCAAAAGTGACGTCGGAATTTCGAATCACCAAAAAAGATGGTGGACTATAACACATGAAAATCGGCAAAATATGGGAGGTTTACCTGCTATGGGGCTCGTTTGACCTTGAAAGTGGGTCGTTTTGGCCGTCAGGGCCAACTGGCTCCATAAATAAGGTCTCAACGGACATCCATGAAAAATTTCGGCAAAAATGACGTCGAAATTCTGGATCACCAAAAAAGATAGCGGACTATGGCACATGAAAATCGGCAATATGGGGGATTCACCTACTTTGAACCTGTTTGACCTTGAAAATAGGTCGTTTTGGCCGTCAGGGCCAACTGGCTCCATAGCTAAGGTCTTAACGGACGTCCACAAAAACTTTGACAAAAATGAGCTGTAATTTCGGATCACCAAAAAGAAGGTGGACTATAGCACACGAAAATCAATAAAATGGGAGGTTTACCGGCCCTGGTGCTCGTTTGACCTTGAAAAAGGGACTTTTGGCCGTCAAGGCCAACTGAATCCATAACTAACAGACTTCCAAAAAAAATATTTTGTAAAAGTGACGCCGAATTTCGGATAATAAAAAAAATTGTGGACTATAGCAAACAAAAATTGGCAAAATAGAGATTTTAGCTGCTCTGGTACTCATTTGACCTTGAAAATGGGTCGTTTTGGTTGTGCTGACCAACTCAATCTATAGCTAAGGTATAAACAAACGTTTGGCAAAAGTGACATCGGAATTCTGAATCACCAAAAATCTATAGACTATAGCACATGAAAAATCAGCAAAATGGGGGTTTACCTCCTTTGGTGGTGGTTTGACCTGGAAAATGGATTGTTTTTGTTGTGGTGACCAACTGGCTCCATAGATATGGTCTTAACAGACGATCATGAAAATTTTTGGCAAAAGTGATGTTGAAATTCCGAATCACCAAATATTCATGGACTATAGCACACAAAAATCGATAGGGGTTTATCTGCTCTGGTGCTCGTTTGACCTTGAAAATGGATTATTTTGGCCGTGGTGACCAACTATTTCCACGGCTAAGGTCTTAATGGACGTTCAAGGAAAATTTTGACAAAATCCACAATTTAGTCGTTTAGAGGCTTTTATTTATTGGGAAATTTTATTCTTCCCATAATTTTATGTTTATAGTATTTTGATCTTTAGTATTAGTTTTTGCCGTCTAATTTATCAACCATATAATTTACAAATTATCAACTTCGGCATGACGTCATATTCAACCCCTTCATATTCCCAACATATATATAGTAACAAATGGTCTTAAATGATTATGGAGGTTAAAATTCCTTTTAAATAGTCTAAATTCGTTGCACATATAATTTCATCATATATGTCGAATTTCTTGTAGGGGATCTTTAATTTTAGATCAAGATATCATAGTAAATCGTGGGCAAATACTTACTTACAGTAAACTTCCTTTGAATTTAGAAGATTGTGTATTCGATTATCGAGCGGCAGAAATATACTCTTGTCTCCAACTTGATGATTCAACTGATTTTAAAAAAAAAAATTAAAAATATACCTTCCACTATGATTTTTAGTACTCATGATGATATTAGTTAGCAAAATAGAAAGGTCTAGGAAGCTCTCAACTTTAATTAAGGGCCCTTGATAATGGGAAGTGAGTAGAAACTAAGTACTTTTCAACGCACATATCATAGTGGGAAGAAGCTGATAATTAGTTTTTAAAAACAATTTATTATTCATTAGATTAATGAAACCACTTTCTTAATTTCTAACTTCCACTAACACAAAGTCTTATGATTTCTACCATATCTAAAACCCTAAAAAGTATCATCTTACATTTTATAATATGTTTTCTTTATATTTATATTTGAAGTCAAAAAAGTCACCTGCGTTGCCAATTTTGTCTAACCATCGATAGTGAGCTTTAATATACAATAACAAATCGAGATGTGTAACATGTTAGAATATATAAGCATTATATAATATGAAAGTTAATTTTTTCTTCTTGAAATAAAAATTATATTCATATTGTAGAAATGGTTGACTATAGTAAAGAAAGATTTGATACTATGTATATGCAAGGGATCATCATTTATAAGAGATTAATAGTTTCATAATAAAATGCCTGATTATTTTATTATATATTTTGTTAAGGATGCTAATTAATTTTGAGATCATTTATTTAATTATTTATACTAAAATATTTGAATAAGTTATCTTATATAAATGATTGGATCGGATAAGTAGTATCATGTAATATCTCAACTCATGAGATATCTTTGTCTATTTTATAATCGTGATTCACAAACAAAATTATATTTCACTATTATAGTACTGAAATTATGATTAGGGGACTATTGTATTCCACCTTAGAAATAGAACAAAATAATATTAATTTGAATGAGACAAGAAGATATATATTCAAAATTAAGTTTGTGATTAAAGTTATAATTATTTAAATAACTATAATTTATATTTTCAATTAAATCAAACATAATTTTTATCTTATACTTAATCATCAATATCCTATCATAAAAGCTTTTAAAATAAAATTAATGATTCGATGGTGTATGCAATAAGCATCATTAATACCTCATTTGTTTGCATTTAATGGGAGTTTGAATCTTAATCATCAGATTTGCCTCATCAAGTGTGTTTGTTTTTAAGGATTTAATCTTAATTATTTAGATTTAGTTTATTAAGTTCTTTTGGTATATTTTCTTATAAGTCTTTTAATGAGTCTCAATATATCTGAATAAATCACATATGTAACACACTCTTAACACCATTATACTCAAAAATAAGACTCCTATCTTAATTTGACTACATGCATCACAACAACTCATAAAAATTGTTTTCTTATTTAATTAATGTTAATTACAAGTTTACGGTTATAATTTCTTTTATTCTTATTAACTTAATATATTTTTTACCTTTCATAAATTAATCAATATATTTGAATTGATAAGCACTCCCATGATATAATATTTAGCATGATTCTAAAAATAAGAAAGTATTAGTTATTTGATCGATAACAATAGCAAATGTCTATTATAAATAAAATATTTTCCTAAACAATATATTTATTACTTTATATAAACTACTTTACATTGCATTATATTAGATTTTCAAAGTTTTTGAGTACAAAAAATAGTCATATTAATAATGTAACTTGATGTTAAATTCTTAAAAGATAAATCATATTACCTTGTTACGGTAAAAATATTCAAAATATTATTTTCTATATAAAAAACAATTTTACTATGAGGTTTTTATAATATTTTACTCATATTGCATTTAATTTTATATGCATGCACATTCAAAACAGATTGTCCCAATAATTCAGTGTTCAGATTTAGATACAATATCTTAATAGCACATCTAAATTTTAATGCACATATTAATATCAAGATTCAGACGTCTTAATTTTAATGAAAAATAAATAAGGCGTAAGTCATTAACTTTATTCGCATTGACTTAATGGTGTCGCGTGCAATTACTTTAGATAAAACTTTGTTCACATTGACAAAAGATATAAATCATTCAGTACTCAAATTATTATTTCTATCATTATAATTACATGTACTTCACATTACTATCAGCTACTATTATAACTAGAACTGTTGCTTATAATGATAGAAATAATAATTATATAACTATTTTTAAAAAATATATTATGTGTTTTTAAAAAAAAATTGGCATATTGTATTATAAGTATATTAAAATATGTGATAAATATTTATCAATAAAACTTGTATTATATGTAAATAATAACTTATTCTTTATAATATGTAGTAAAATTGTACTATAAATATTTTAAAAGTGATTAAGTGAAAAAAAAGTTATTATAACTATAAATAATAAATATTTTTTAATTATAATATATTTATGTAAGTTTCCTCGGGTCATGTTGTTTTGTTCTGATTTGTAGGAATTAATGGAGTTACGTGTTATATCTCTTTAGTCATTCTATCATATTTTTTTTTCAGGAGTAAGTTGTTTTATGGACTGACCCTATTTTTGTAAAACTATTTTGTTGTGTATACAAAGCAAGTAATTTTCCAAGAATTGTTTTCCAAAAATATAACATCAAACACTAATTATAGAAATCGAACTATCAAAAAAGTCTAAAAAATTTAAACGAGGAGAAAGATTAACATGTATAAAAGAACACACCACCAACTTCATAATCAAAGAACGTATATTAATATATGACCAATAACTTTTCTCAAATTAAGTAATTAACGTCAGCGCCACCCCCAAATGAGCCTTACCATGCGCGATTCAGATTGGAAAAATTACATAGATTAATATATTTTAAAAAATAATTATTGATTTTAGTGATAATTTTTATTTATTATCATTTATAGCAATAATGTAATAAATCTGTAATATGTATTAAAAGTGAATTATTTATGCAATATATTTGAATCATAATTATTTTTGAAATATATTGTGTTTGTTTGGTAAAAAATGGTCACAGTATTATAAGTGTATTAAAATATGTGATAAATATATTATCCATCATTAAAACTTGTATTAATGTGAATAATAAATTGTTCTTTATAATTTGTATTAAACTTGTATTATAAATATTAAAAATGATCGAAAAAATATTATTGCTATAAATGATAAATATTTTTTTATTATAGCACTATGTAAGTTTCCCATTCAGATTTAGTCGAAGATTCAATGAGAGCTCCAGACACGGAGTGGGAAAAAATGATGAAATAGGAAGAAACTACTAATAAAAACGTATTTAGTAATGTTGAGTAAAATGACGGATGAAAATGTGACGTTTTAACTCCCTATTTTTAGTTGGAATAAACAACAACAAATACTTCCATAATTTTTCAAATTAATAAATCCCTATTTTTACAAAAGTCTTGTTCACTAAAATGATTATATTATCAATATAACAGTCTTTTTCGTTTTAACACTATATTATGATATATTTTTTCTTTTTTAAAATGATATTATGGACTTATTTATAAAAACAAAAAAAAAAATTGAGCATAGTAAAAGGTTGATTTAGTTTCAATAATGTTCATATCAGTAATTAACAACAATGAAAACTCAAAAATATATCAACACAATTCACCATGAAAAAAGATTTTCGATTATTTTATCATTTTACACCACATATGTGCTCGAGAACTATTTTTCCCTTTTCACTTATAATAATAATAAAACAAGAAGAAGAAAAAAAAAAGCAATTTTGGACATTTAATTACTATTTTTATGTATAGTGAACAATCTTAATACATTTAAGAGGAAAACAAAAAGACTCCTAAAAAGTTGAAAAGGAATATACTTTTGAACATTCTCAGGTGTTTTGCATATAAATATTCAACTCCTTACTCCTCTTTTATTCAACGTATCTTAAACCTTTTTAACTTCTATTTGTCACAGCACAGGTGTGTGTGTCTCTTTTCTTTGCGCTTTTTGGTTAAAATTTTGTATATGAGTCACATCAATTGATTTTAGATTTGGCACATAATTTAATTTGTGCGATATCGCAATACGAAATTAAATAAAGATTTTTTTTATGATTGGATTGAATTTAGACTATGTAAATCAAACTTGGTGGGCAAAGGCCTCTAAATATATCCATATTTGTTTGTTACAATTTTTGTGCTCCTATTAAATTTCTTTTCTATGCATGATTTTGTGTTGTATCTTTTTGTTTTGTGCTTAAGGATTGTGGTAAAATAATTTTTTTGTTTTGAATTGGTAATGCCCTGCTATTGTCTTGGTGTCAATTGAAAACTGGATTAGATTACATGTTGAATATTTGTTTTGATTCGCAGAAAGAAGAAAAAATGGGTGGGGATATGAAGGTTTTGAACGCACTTGATTCAGCAAAAACGCAATGGTATCACTTCACAGCAATTATAATAGCTGGTATGGGATTTTTTACTGATGCCTATGATCTCTTCTGCATATCTCTAGTTACGAAGTTGCTTGGACGTATTTACTATCATGTTGATGGCTCTTCGAAGCCTGGTTCATTACCTCCTAATGTCTCCGCGGCTGTTAATGGTGTTGCTTTTTGTGGTACCCTTGCGGGGCAACTCTTCTTTGGATGGCTTGGTGATAAAATGGGACGAAAGAAAGTATATGGCATGACTCTTATGCTTATGTGTATCTGTTCTATTGCTTCCGGCCTTTCTTTCAGTAGGGATCCTAAGACTGTGATGGCTACCCTTTGTTTCTTTCGATTTTGGCTTGGTTTTGGAATTGGTGGTGATTACCCTCTTTCTGCTACTATTATGTCTGAATATGCTAACAAAAAGACTAGGGGTGCTTTCATTGCTGCTGTTTTCGCTATGCAAGGGTTTGGGATCCTGGCAGGTGGTATTTTCGCTATCATTATATCTGCTGCATTCGAGGCTAGTTTCAAGGCGCCACCCTATCAAGTGGATCCCCTTGGTTCAACGGTTCCTCAAGCAGATTATGTGTGGAGGATCATATTGATGGTTGGGTCACTTCCTGCTCTTCTCACTTACTACTGGAGGATGAAGATGCCTGAAACGGCTCGTTACACGGCTCTTGTAGCCAAGAATGTGAAGCAGGCTACTGCAGATATGGAAAAGGTTATGCAGGTTGACATTGGGACAGAGCAAAAAGAGCCTGCTGCTGTTTCTACTGTAAAGTCTGGCAATGAATTTGGATTGTTTACGAAAAAATTTCTTAGTCGACATGGACTTCACTTGCTTGGCACAACTAGTACATGGTTTCTTCTTGATATTGCATACTACAGCCAAAACTTGTTCCAAAAGGATATATTCAGTGCTATTGGATGGATTCCTGCTGCCAAGACTATGAATGCAATTGAAGAGGTTCAAAAGATTGCACGAGCCCAAACTCTTATCGCTCTCTGCAGTACAGTGCCTGGCTACTGGTTCACGGTTTTCCTCATTGATAGGATTGGCAGGTTTACCATTCAATTGATTGGTTTCACAATGATGACAGTGTTCATGTTTGCTCTAGCCATTCCTTACCACCACTGGACTCTCCCTGGCAACCATATCGGGTTTGTGGTTCTTTATTCACTAACCTTCTTCTTTGCCAACTTTGGACCCAACGCCACCACATTTGTCGTGCCTGCTGAGATTTTCCCTGCTAGATTACGGTCAACTTGCCATGGAATATCAGCTGCATGTGGTAAGGTAGGGGCAATGGTTGGTGCATTTGGATTCTTGTATTTGGCTCAACCACAAGACAAGACCAAGGTTGATGCAGGGTATCCTGCTGGAATTGGGGTGAGGAATTCACTCATTGTCCTTGGCGTAGTCAACCTTCTCGGATTATTTTTCACTTTCTTGGTTCCAGAATCGAAGGGGAAGTCACTGGAAGAGATGTCAAGGGAAAACGAAGACTCAACCGAGGAAGGAGCCGATAACAAGACTGTTCCTGTGTAAAAGCAGTTACTAGTTCCATTTTATCCTTCATATGTTCTTATAGTTGAAGCTATTAGTGTAGACATCATATGTAATAGGTTATCTGTGATTGCTGCAACTCTGCGTTCCATATGTTTGTATTTTTTGAAAATCTCTTCTTGCTCTATAATCATATACTAAAGAGTGATTATATTAAAAAATTAGCTTTAAATAATTTCAAGATCAGTAGGTTCTCAGCATGAACACCTGAGTCTGAGTGCACAATCGTACATGAAATCCTCTTGAAAAATGCATAATCATTCGTTTCAATGACACACTTACAATCTAATTAACAACAATGAAAAAACAAGGATTGTGTCAAATTACGCTTTGTACTTGTTGCTTGTATCATATAAACTTATTGCGGGGTGTATTTGTTGTTTTTTTTCGAGTCCTGCAATTTAATTTACATTGTTAATTGAGAAAAAGATTTTAAATGTCATCGAACTAAAATGGCATAAATAAAAGTTTTCTCAAAGTTCAATGACATATGTTAGATCTTATATATGACTCGTGTATTTTAGTATTGTTGCGCATTTCAACTTGCCCGTCTACATTGAACAATTCAAGCCAAATGTGTAGAGTTTCATACTTGCGCAACTTTTTTTTTTACTTAAATCAGCTTTTAACCTTTTTAAGAATTGCTTTTACTGAAACTCATTTTTGCCACCTCATTTACCCCACCCTCCCTAAGTATAGTTAGTTTATTGGAATTTCAAACTACTACTTAAGATCACAACTATAAAAAATCTTTTATTATTTTTTTAAATTCGATGTCCAATCAACGTTTTAATGTAAAATGGAATAATAACTTTAGTAGCACTCAATACACATCTTTAGTGTCTCAAAGCAATGGAAACTAATTGCAATGTGCTTACAAAAACACATGTCATGTACATTTCATACCTAAACTTATATACATGTTCCTCTTTCTTATAGAGCTGTAGACCAGCTACCAATAGAAAGAAGACAGACATGACTCATGAATTTATAAGAGGAATTACACCTTAAAGAAAAAAGGAAAAGAAAAGGATTAAAAAACAAGAAGATAAAATCACAAAAATAGAGTTCAAAAATTGAAATTAATAATTGAAAAAAGAGAATGAAAACAAAACTTTAACCACAGGAGATGATTGCTGCAGTGACCACCACTAAGCAACTCCAACTATGATTTTTTAGCCTGCATTAAGTGTGTTGAGAGAAACCAAGTCATTTCATGTACCGAGCACTTAAGGGTCGTGGATTTTTACGGCGGAGAAATTTATCCACACCCGTTGTTTATACCAAACCAATGAATACATGGCATTTGTCTTTCATATGCACTTCTATCACATGGTTAGTTGATATATGAAAAAATTAATGTGGATTGGTAGGGGACTGGGGAAAGGTTGAAGACCACTTCAAAGAAACTTACCTGTTTCAAGTACTTCTTATGAACCTTCAATGCCTCATCTAATGCTTTTCTTGCATCCAAATTCCCAGATATTTCGCCCAAGATCTGGAAACTTTTTATCGTCAGCATCAATGGACATAATGTTGTGGAATACACAGATAAAAAAGGACAGAATAATGACCTCTACAACATCATCAAGGCCTTTCGCCTCTTTCATAAGTCGCCTATGCTTGGTCTCTAGAACACTTGCAACCAGGAAAACAGAAAGAGCACTATTCGGTTCCGCACCAGTTTTCAAATTGTTCCTTTCAAACTTCCCATATTCCTTCAGTTTATGCTTATCATTCGGTTTGTCATCATACAATAATTCAGAAAGAAGGGGTTGCCTCTTGTCATCATATGATGAATATATGTTTGGATTGTACTCCATGGCCCACATCACCTGGATAATAGAAAAAAAAAAAAGGATCCATCAGAAGAGAGAAATAACTCCTCCTATCTACATTTTCTCATGGCTCCCATGGTTCAGATGTTATGAAGAACTAGTTCCTTCCCATTGACCTTTTATATCAAAACTTATGCTCTTCTAGAACACAAAATTTTGGCATACAATTTCTATTAAACAATCCTTGAACGAGAAACGTAATTAAAGCAACAAATCCTAGTGCAAGCTATTTTGCAATATGTATCTTCTTCTTTTATGATAACCATGGTATCCGGACAAGCTTGCGTGCACCTTGATTAATTCCATGGGATACCTTCCCCCTCCTACCAACAACATGTACCAGGTAACTCTGTCCACCAAGGCTAGAACAGATGGAAAGAAATCAACTAGTAATTTGTCTCTAATGGGATGTGAACCTACCTCATGATTCTTTACCCACTTCATTGTCCACTAGGTCACTGCTATATATATATAACAATAATAAATGGAAAAGAAGTAGCTTCTCACCTCCCAGAGATAGAGTGAGTCAACGAACGAGAACTCCCTGCGGAAAAGTACCATCAGCATGCGAAATGCAAACAGATATTCTCCACCATCTAGCTCCTCTGCCGATACAATTATAGCTGTTGTGAGAGAGATAAAAGATATATAGAAGGAGTACCATCTAGTCCTATCCTCTCCTTCGTGTTTTGATAGTAAAGTAAGATAATATGTGGCATTCTCAATATGTACTTGCAAAAATTTTACAAGTATTTTACATGAACCAACACTTGCAAAAAAGTAGAAATGCACATATGAAGGCTTTCAAGACTTTACTATGATTAACTTATGATTTGTTACTAGGGCCCCAA
Source organism: Solanum arcanum (assembly GCA_027789145.1). Taxonomy (NCBI): domain Eukaryota; kingdom Viridiplantae; phylum Streptophyta; class Magnoliopsida; order Solanales; family Solanaceae; genus Solanum; species Solanum arcanum. The sequence goes on from CM050941.1 coordinate 70,654,143, forward strand.
TGACAAAATGCTATAGTAATTTGCGTCAGCCATCAGAGATATCTAACCATTAGAGATTGTAATTTTGTTGTTCCGTTTCTTCTAGCTTAAGGTAAGTTAATCTCCAATCACAAGAGTCTAGTAAAGATTTACCCTGCACAGTGGCCAAGATATGTACAAGGACAACTATTTCCTGTCCGAAACTCCAACCACATTTGTTAAAAGCTGAAACTACTTCCTTTTGTACCTTTTCTGTCCAACTATAACTCTTAAGAAGTTTGACTCAGTTTTTAGATGGAAAAAAACTATCATCCATGGTATCTCTCTCTCAATCCTTTTCTCACATTCCTTTTCGAATGATGAAAGTTGATAACTGGAAAAAGGTACATGGGCTCCTACAGATAGTATCATGAGAACACTTGAATTTATCATTCACGATATTCCAAAATCATATTTCATCACAAGACACCAGTAAATCATTCAAGACGCTACAACCGAGATTAGGAAAGGAAAAGCAACAATGTCACGAAAATCTTCAGTTCTCTACTATACTCATGGCAATAGTGACTAAGATGATTAACAAAGACTAGGACCCTCTCTTACCCAGGTGTTGATGAAGCTTAGGATCGACGGTTTTAACAATTTGAGCTAGAGTACTTAGCTGAGACTGCACTCCAATAGAATCTGTGCTGCACTTAAAATTCTCTCGCTGTTGAAATGAAAGTTGAGTGATTATAAATAGAAGGAAGGTATAAGCAGAGGAATGAGCACAAAAGGAATGCACCAGATGAAAGAAAAATGTCAATAACGAGAATACAAATATATGTGCAAGTTACACCCCTCTTCCGGTGGTATGCAAGGTTTACCTGACCAACTTTACCTTGCAAGGGAATCATTTGAAAAAAAAGGAAGATATTTTAAACTTGAAATATGTTTATAGCTAAATTCAAGGTAGATCACTAAAGAAAGAAACTCCAGCGGTAACTTTTTTAAATAGTAGTTCAAACAATGTTATGACCATTATGGTGTTTTTACTTTTTGTCCTTTACCTTTTGCTATTGCAACTCATGTAAGGTCTCTAATAATAGCATCTTAAAAAGTAACCACTAATAGAGCATTAACAACAATAGAGACGTACCAATCGACGCATTGCACGTTCGAAGCACCAGTATGCATCTGCTTCATTCTCAAGTAGAATTATCATTGGAGAGCAAATATCACTCATTCCTGTTCACATAAAATGAGAGGGGATGTTGATGAATGACCTTGATTATATTGAAAGACAATGTCTTATACTCCTATAATACCTTGAACATAACCAATATCTTTATCCATCCAGGCATAGACAGACAGTACATCCCAAAGTTTTGCTTGATTAGCTTCACTCTCGTAAAATACAAGAGTACGATCCGTTCGAACAACATCCAAACCTAAATAAACATTGTAAGCCAAGATAGTTTCAGATATCATTAAAAAAATCAGTCTATCTTGAAACACCAGCTTCTTTAGACAGGCCAAAAGATTGGTTTCTAGATATTTCATATTCAAGCAACCAATGCATAGCAGAAGTTGTACAGCTGTACTAGGATCATGTTGATTACTATCACTTTTTCATTAAAAATTGCTCACAGTGCTTTAAAATATTTTCCTGTCACAAAGTTCAAACTCACTCCAAAAATATACCACGTTGGAGTTAAGAGAGAGCAAAGATTGAGTGACTCCATCTTTCAAGTGAACAACAACGAAGTGGAACTAAGCAATGCCAACATGCTTAGTAAAAGTCTTGTACAATTGGCAAGAGTAAGGAGAAAAGCAGAGAGAATCACCAAAGACTCTTGGTACTTTTTTCTATTATGTATGTAAAGTGAAAACCAGCATATGCTTTCCTATTATACTGCAGCATTCTTATTTCATGTCCACAAAACCTGTGGAAGGGAAGCAGATAACTCAATTACCTAGGAAGCTTTCTCAAAGTGATGTACAAAATTCATCTCGCTATTGACCAGTCAGCATTGGATGTTGTTTGTTGTGGAATTTATATAGATCTATTTTTTGATATTGTACAGAGATGTTGATAGATAGCATATCTTTAGGATTTCCTCTTTATTTCTTTCCTTAGTTAGCTTCTAATGTTATTGTATTCATACATGTTTACCCTAAGTTGCTCGAACTAAGGTGCAGGTGTTCGATATAGGGACCTAGAGGTCGGATCCTTCATGATCTAATTTATAAGATTCAGGAATATGGATACGGGTGCGGGGATTCGCCTAAAATAATTAAAATATCTAAAAATAGAGTTATATACAACCTAAATTGTGAGATATTGTGTGGAGAACTTGAGGAGAATCATGAAAGAAGATTAAAGGAAAAGGGGTGACGTAGAAATTTCTATATAAAAGGAATTCCATTTTCTTTAATTTCACCTTAATTTTTGTATTGATTACAACAATCATTAAAACTGTCCAGACTTTCCCCATCGATTTTGGTCAAAGTACCCAAATACAGTTGACCAAAACGGACACGTACCCTGCACCCATATCGTGTCAACGCGGGTATGACGCCAAAAGTGAAGAGTTTGAGCAACTTAGTGCTTACCTATTGAATAAGATAAAAGTTATTTTCTTATAATTCCTTGCACATGGTATCAAAGCATAACCGAAGTTGTGAGACTTGAAGTTGTGGTTGCTGGAATTAGCCGCTGCTATATTTTTGGTTCGTGTGACTTCACCACTGGTGGTCTGTCTTACTGATTTGACATTGCCTTGAGAGTAGCCAGTTGATTTACGGTGGTTTTCTTATCATTGGACCATGTTTTGAAGATTTAACATCAAGATCAAGGTTCCGCGATTTTTCTTTTGGTGATACTTTACTTTAAATTCCTTTCTCGGCTGCCATTTGATCTGTTTGGAGCCAGAATACTGTCTGATCTCTACTTCTTCCTCTTTGTTGCTTTGATTGGTTTTCTGTTGGGAGCCCTTGGCTATTCATATTTTAGTTTCTTGTTACTCTGAACTGCTGGATATTCCAACCATATGAACTCTCTTTTGGGTTATTTAGTTTTCTGTATTTGAGTTGAGCCTTTTTGTGGAGTTGACTAGTCTCTTGGTAAGACCTTTATATTGAGAGTTTTGGTGATTTTTCTGTTATTTTGCTTTGATATTGTGAGAATGAATGATAACAAAATGGAAGAGTTTAGAAAAGGTAAAGTAAGGTTGATGTTGCTCATAGGCCATCATTGGACAAAATAGTTTTGGTTTCGGCAGAGGATTATGCTAGATTCATTCAGTATCAGAAATCACTTAAGGAATCTACTTCAGTTACTACCTTTGTCGAGTCAGGGAAAGCATGCCTAATTACCTTTTCAAATAAATGAGTGATTGATCCAAGCTCCACAAATCACATGGGTAACACTAATATTTTTTCTAACTTCCAGCCACACAAAGCTCCATCGCCCATTACTGTAGCTGAGGGATCAACTTGTACCAATTTTGGATCTGGATCTGTTAAACCAACCTTATTTATTATCCTATCATCTGTATTAAGTCTCCCATACTGGCCTTCAATTTTTTGTTAGTAAACTAACGAGAGACCTTAACTATTACATCTCACTCTTTTCCGGTATTGTTTGTTTTGTGATATTGGAAAGAATTAGGTTATTGGTAAAGTACATGTACCTTATGATCTCTACATCTTTGATGAATGGGAGCCTTGGTCTGTTGCATTCTCAAGTGTTATTTCTTCATTTGAAGCACACTATCGATTGGGACATCCTTCACTATCTTTATTAAAGAAGTTGTCCCATGTTTCGGAATATTTCTTCATTGGGTTGTGATTTGTGAATTATGTCGATTTGCTAAACACCATCGCACCTCATTAAGCCCAAGGGTTGATAAGCAAGTAGAATCAGCTTTTTGAGTTAGTTCACACAGATGTTTGGGGACCATATCCTATTGTTTTCAAAACTGGACATAAATATTTTGTCACTTTTGTGGGTGATTTTTCTAGAATGACGTGGATATACTTTATGAAGAATAGATCTAAAGTATTTTCCCATTTTTGTGCCTTTTCTGCTGAAGTTAAGACTCAATCTGATACTACTGTGCACATGTTGAGGAGTGATAATGCTAAAGAAAACTAGTCAGAATCATTTCAGTCTTAAATGAGGCAACATGGGATTCTCCACCAGTCATCTTGTGTTGATACGCCTTCTCAAAATGCAGTTGCGGAAAGAAAAAAAAGGCATCTACGTAAGACGACTCGGGCACTATTGTTTTAAACAAAGGTTCCTAAACAATTTTCGGTCAACGTAGTCTCTACAGCTTGTTTCCTCATTAATCGTATGTCATCTACTCTGCTTGTAGGTAATGTGCCCTATAACATTATTTTTCCAAATAAGTCCCTATTTCTGGTGGAACCTTAGGTGTTTGGAAGCACTTGTTATGTTAGAGATGTTCGACCATCAATTACCAAGTTAGATCCCAAGTCCTTGAAGTGTGTTTTCTTGGGATATTCTCGCCTTCAGAAAGGATATCATTGTTACTCTACTGAACTTGAAAAATATTTCGTATCAACTGATGTAGCCTTGGAGGCTACACCATTCTTCTATGCACCTCCCTAGTGTACGAGTTAGGGGGAGAAAGATGAGAGGTTAGTGTACCAAGTTACCAGGGCTATACCAAAATGATCAAATGTTGTTTCTCATTCATCGTCCCGTTCTTCAATTGAGCACCAATGACCAATCTACTATTTGTGCCTTCAGCATCAGTTCCATCTACTCCAGCAAGATCGCCGGTTGTTCAGATTTACTCTAGGAGGTGGGAGACTAATGATTCCTATTCTGCGCCAGATCCTTCGTCATCATATCCTACTCTTAACTGATCCTGTAGAAAATCTTGACCAACCTATTGCTCTTCGCAAAGGTATACGCACTAGGAAATCCATATATTCCATTGGTAATTTTGTTTCCTATAACCAGTTATCTCCCGCATCTAGATCTTGGATTGTATCGCCAGACTCTATATCTGTACCCAAAACTGTTTAAGGAGGCTTTGAATCACTGAAGCAATGCTTGAGGAAATACACGTCTTAGAGGAAAACCACACATGGGATATGGTAGACTTACCTGGTGGAAAGAAACCAGTGGGAAGCAAGTGGGTATTCACAATCGAAGTTCATTGAGATGGCTCTGTATAGACACTTAAGGCCAGACTTGTGGCTAAAGGGTATGCTCGGACTTATGGAGTGAGTTATTCAAACACATTCTCTTTGATTGCCGAACTCACTTTTGTACGCTTGTTCATTTCTCTAGTTGCATCTGAGAATTGGCCTTGTATCAATTGGATATTAAGAATGCATTCCTTCATGGTGATCTCCACGAAGAGGTTTATATGGAGCAACCACCTGGTTTTGTTGCTCAGGAAGTATGGAAAGGTTTGTCACTTGAAGAGATCCTTGTATGGCTTGAAACAGAGTCCTCGAGCTTTGTTTGGAAAATTTAGTGAGGTCGTTTAGGAGTTTGGACTCAAAAAGAGAAAATGTGATCATTCAGTCTTTTACTGGCAATCTGTTGTTGGAACTATCTCCCTGTTGTATATGTCGATGACATTGTCATTATAGGCAGTGATTTGCAAGTATCTCTCCTCTCAAGTCTTTCTTACATAGTAAGTTTCATACTGAAGACTTGTATAGTAGTCAGTATAATTCTCTTCAACTCAGAATCAAGAATACACCATCAAGTAACGGAAAAAAAGGACCCGCTTATCTCAATGAATTTTAAGCTTATCAGAGAAATTAATAGGCGAGCCTGTAGGTGCCCTTTAGTTGTACTTGTAACAATTTGCCAGTGGCTAAGCATCATCTTTATGGAATTACAGTCAAGATACACACAAAGTCTCTAAATCCAAAAAACCCTTCCTACATCTGCAAACTAAGTACCCCCGACATGGCCTAATTCCACTTCCCAAAGTCCATTACAGCTATATCTCAACTTCATAGAATTACACTGACTACTATACAAATATGTACCGACAAAATTGAGAAAAAGAAGCAACTTTAGATGTATCACTCCCTTTATCTATTTTGATCGGTGCATCTGAATTATCTTATGCGGGTAGATCTGACCTTTGAAATGGGCTGATCGATTGAATTGTCTAACAACTAAGAACTGCAATCCCAGAACCATATTTATGTTGACCATGTAAATAAATGCAAAAGTTCTTTGGTTCTCCATTTTTTGTTGATTACGGTGGTATTTCGACCAGCTTGAAGCACATCAATTGATCCAATGGATATCCCAAGTAACTCCACCAATCAAATTAGCAGATGTGACCATTCACCTATTGTCGCCTCTGCTGGTATTAGAACCTTGGTTCTCAAGATTGTTACTCCAACAGTTCCAGTACTAGGCTACTCCATTGGAGCTTCTCTTTTTAATTGGTTATTTATGTTTGTCATTTGTTGGTAACTTATTAAGACAACTACATAACTCAAACACCAGTAGTTGTGCACGAAAAATTTCTAAGAAAATTTAAGAGAGTTATTGGCAAAGAAAGTTTTTGCAGTACTGGTCAAAGAGATGAAGGAAATAGAGGAAGAGATGCTGGTTGATTCTAAAAGTCAGCATAAACTGTATATATATAGAGAATAAGAAGTAGCACAAGTACGAACCAATTTGATGCAAGCTAAGCTTCCACTGAAGCACTTTCTTGTCAAAATCACCATTACCAGCTGGCATGGCATCACTATTATCAGGTGAATTACTGGTACTAGTTGCACACTCTATAGGTTGCCCATCATCAGATGCTATGGGTTGCCCATCATCAGATGCTATGGGTTTCCCATTATCAGATGCTATGGTTTGCCCATCATCAGATGCTATAGGTTGCCCATCATCAGATGTTATAGGTTGTCCATCATCAGAGACTATAGCACTAGTGATGAATTTTCCACTGCCGATGACAGGCACTATCTTTTGGCATTCAGATTTCCATGCAGCATACTGCTCCCTGAGAATACAAATTTCTAATCATTAATATAGGCCACTACTAAAAATAATAAATTAATTTCAGCATACTGATATTGGCCTTAAGCGTTTGTCTTCACCAAGTCTTTTGTACATTTATGCTATTATATTTTAAAGGCCATAAATCTCAAAATTGGACTGACCATTTTTCTTCTTGGTTCCAAGTAATATACCACAGAACGGGGATCAAAGTCCAGAACTAAATGAACTCAGCCTTTAGCAGGCATTCTTTTTCTTTAACCAATGATTTCAGAAACGTGACTCAAACTAAATCAGGGCATTCAAGGAATATGGTACATTTTTACTGAAGACATGGGCATTGACATAGCTATACAATAACTTATCCCAAGACTGGTTCATCCAAATTGACCTCTCATGATAAAATTCTACAGGCATGTTGATGAAAACTATCTGTGACCACCTCCGAACATATTATAAAACTGAAATTTGAGTTCTTAAACTTGACAAACCTCATAGCAAGTCACAAGAGGGTTGAGCTTTTTTGCAGTTGAATAAGAGAATTCAAATTTTATACAAAATAAATGAGGAACTTCATGAAATAAAAAGGGTCAGATCTTGACACACCAGGAGACAGAAGGTCCGCTATAAGAAAGGGTGGAAAACAGCATTACAGACACCATCTTATCATTTCTATGCTCAATACTGAATCATACCAATATACAGCAGGGACCACTAAATAAAGTTAACCTTAGAGATCAAAACTCTATTAAACATGAGAAAGTCATCGCATAAAAGTAAATCAATTGTAACTAGTGCTTTGACTTTCTATAAACATATAAATGTACAAAATTAGAACATGACTACTTCATATCTTAATTTTTTACTTTACATTCTAAAAACAACCAGTTTGACTATTTGGTTATCACTGATAATAATTGCTGAAACGACTCACATTACCTTCGCTGTTGTCTAAGCTGATTTCTTTCCACAAATGTGCTATCAGGGTCAAAACAACCCAACAGGAACTCCCAGGCCGCCCCTTTAATTGATGGATGAATCCCCTAGCATTCACAGAACAATTAATGAGCTTCATAATTCTTAAAATTCAATATCCAGATAAACAGCAATACAAAAATTTCTTGTTGATAAATAACAGCAAGAGGCATATTAAATGTAATTAACCCAAACTCTTCATGATGAAATCAACAGACATGCCACTAGACCAAGTTATCCAACTTTTATGTATATTTCAACAGCCTAAATTTTATACACAGCTGACAGAGAGTGTCAAACCTATTGCACACAGCAGAACAACAAAAACTAATCACTTTTATGTGGTAAGATCATGCTAGTTTTCCAAGAGATGAAAGAGGGTCCTACTTCCATTGGCTAATAACTTCCTAGAGTGCTCAAAGAGCTTGGAATAAGGTAGAATATACGCCCCTACAGAGTGAAGCTATTAATGAGGATTTGTCGGGGAGAACAACTGCAATGATTTAACGTTAACTCACAAATAGATAGGAAAATAAAACAATTTGTAATACAAACGATCTAGTTTACCCAAGGTCAATAGGTTTTGGGGTGCAAGACCACTCACAAGTCCCACATGAGATTAATATTTAGTCACAAAGGTACTCAATTTCATTTCATCATTGCGCCGATAACTTCTGTTTAACGTACTAACTATAACTTGTATTCACCATCCAAACACCTGACCTCAAAAATGTAAACAACAGGCTGGAATAACACACTCTCTGTGTCACATAACTGGATCATGAAGAATAGTAGCCATGAGAGAAAGAAAAAAAAGAGAGTGGCCAGACAATGAGACAATGCAAAACAAGACAAGGATCGAGTGTTGTTGCGGCTCCATCATTTTTCTTGTCTGAGAGTAAAGTAAATATTAGCTACGCCCTGAATCAATCAAAAAGCTTATTGATTTGATTCATCCCATTTCATTTATTTGGGCGAGAGGGAGGCTGTGAGTCACCTGGGCTACGGATTTTTCCGTTGGTTGATTCTCGAAATTGAAAAAAAAAAATAGGGTCCAGACCCACAAATGAATAGGAAGCGAGGCGAGGGTCCTTCATTAAAGGGGGGAAAAGAGGGGTGGGTTTTGTCTGGGGGGCCGCCTTGTGCAACTTTAGGAAGGAGAGATCTTCAACCTTTCCAGCTTCCACAATAGCTAAACCCTTCAGTATGACTATTCAGAATTTCCAAAACATCAATCTACCTCAAGTAGAATCTTCCAAAGAAATCAAACATTAAACACAATTACAATACATAAAAACTTCAGTACTTTATGAGGAAACTACAAGCTGTCTCCGAATATGTACCCGAACTGTTTTATAGGAGTAAGATAATAATTGCAAGTTGAAGTCAGCTTTCAGTCACTTGCTTGTCTCTGTTGCAGAGCATACGCAATTTAAAATTAAGTTGTTATACAAAAATTGCTTATTTGAAAGATCCAATTCTCATCTTCCATACCTGCTCTTAATTGTTTAAATACAAGAACCAGTAAAGCAATACATTTGACTCATTACACGCATCCAAAGGAAAATGAGAATGTGGTATACAATACAGGAATAATGGCAAAAAAGGTATACCCCTCGTTGTATTCGTCGAAGAACACCAGCTATATCCAAATAACCTTCTTTAGAGAATGCAGCTTTCCATCTTCTTTCACTAAGTGTTTTTCCTACCTGTCCAAACAGTGTAAAAAAGGCACAATTGGACTTAGTTGTGTCATAAGCATCTGTAATCCTTGAAGATATCACAAACAGCTAGCTAATAATAACACTTATTTCTTCAAAATGTCAACAAAAAAACTCTTGCTTTTGCCATCATTCAACTATATACCTAATTGATTGATTAAACATATTTGCATTTAGCAACCACCAACGGACCAAATAAAACAACTACAAGAATTTCCACCCAGTGTTTCTTTTGAAGCCAGGTATTTACCTTTTGTCCCCATTTTAAAATTTTCTGCAGATATAACACCATGTGGCATAACTTTGGGTAGGGCATAACATGTTTTGTCCTGGTGCATGTACAACGTTATGCCCCACCAAATAATCTTGCAAAACTTAAAAGCCAGAGTTAAATAACTGTCTTAGACGATTCAATATGTGCAAATCTCCCCAACAACTACACCATCAAAGCATGGACAATGATCTTCTAGAAAAGACAAAACCGGCATAAGTTTCTAAACCAGATGAGAGAAATCAATGTCAAAGAATCAAGGAAAAGGAAAAAGACACCATCAAAGGATGGAAAATGATTTTCTAGAAAAGACAGAAATGGCATAAGTTTCTAAACCAGACGAGAGACATTAATGTCAAAGAATCAATGAAAAGGAAAAAAGACACATTTAACTCTGTCAATATGAAGATAACACACCAAATGAATAAGAACAACAAAGAACAGAATCAGATATAGTAAAGTAGCATGGAAAAGGGAAAAAAGGTGATATTTTTTCAACACACCCTTGCTTTGAATCTGGTCTTGGGAACATCAGCTAGGCATTCAGGCCTAACAGGATAGTAACTGTCTAGCTCCTCTGAAGAAGAATTCTTCATAGCACGAACACCTGTCAATTCAAAACACAAACCCCACAATCAATCCAAAACAGGGGAAGAAAACTGAACAATTCATCCACTTTAATAAGAAAAAAAAAACATACAACAGACTCATTCAGACATTTCATCAAACATATAACCTACCATCATTCTTGAAATCAAGGGATGACTTAGAATTACCCATGTCTTTGTTCAACAACATAAGAAAATACAAAACTAAAGATCGCTAAGATTTCAACATAGAAAGATAAATAATAGAGATTGATTTTGAACTGCAAATGTTATTTGAAAGTTTCAAGTACCTGTATTCAATATGATGAAGATAAATTTGAATAGATTAACTTGCTGGCTTTTTTTCTTTTCTTTTCTTTTTTTTTAAATTTGTATTTATTGTCTTGATTCGATTTGTACAATGAAAACAAGGAAGATGAGAAATTGACGTTATTCTCAAATTTCCACTTTTTATTCGAAATATTTTATGGTTGAAATAACAATCAGATTTTAAGGTGGTTAGAAAATATACGAATGAACAGTGGACAGGAAAAATGAAAATATTTTAAATATTACTCTCCAATTTTTTAGTTTGATACATGTGTTTTTTTTTAAATCTAGTTAGTAATAAATAATGATTGGGGTGGCGGGAATAGAGATTTGGGCGAAATCAAGTAGGATAAAGGGGTTCATTCGAGTTATAATTTGTGAAAATTATATTATTTATAAATATTTAGAATTATTGTTTATGTATAAATATATAGTAGTAAATGTTGATCCCTCTAAGGGCCCGTTTGGCCATAAATTTTGCAAGTAAAATTTGGGAAAAAACTTGGCAAATTTTGTTTGTCCATACACTTTTTTATTATTTGGCAAATTTTTTTGGCAAATTTTCCAAATTCCCAAATACTAGAAAAAACTAATATTTGGGCCAAATTTCATTATTTGGGAAGTTTTAGAAATTCAATTTTTACCCTTAACTTTTTATTTTACAAAAATAATATATTTATTGACACCAACCAATTCAATTTGCTCCCTTCTACATGCATTCTTTTGATTTCATACATTCCTTTGTTACAGTTAGTCTTAATGAACTAGTTACTAAATAAAACATGAATTGCATTTATTTTATTTTGGTAGATAAATATTACGTTGTTGATGCTGGTCTACGGAACACAAGAGGATTTTTAGCTCAATTCATTGGAATGAGCTATCATTTGCAGGACTACCGAGGAAGTGAAAGAGAGCCTAAGAATGGAAAGAGCTATTTAACTATAGACATGCTTCTCTGCGCAATATAATTGAAAGAACTTTTGGTGCGTGGAAAAGTAGATTCAGAATACTAAGACAAGGCATGAACAACTATGAATGTGACATGCAAGTGAAAATAGTAATTGCTTATATTGTATTGCATAATTTTACGTGAACACCAAAGTAGTGATGGAATATTCAATGAATATGAAAATGATGATATGGTTGTTGATGAAAGTGATTTAACCATCGGCTCAGTAACAACATCGCTTCATCTTCTCGATCGTCTGATTCGAAAATGCAAGCTCATGAGAAGAGATTGTTCATAAAATGTTGGAAGATTATATTAAAGAATAGGTTGAACTCTTTCAGAAGAGAAAGCATAGGTTCTTCAGTAATTGCAATATTTATTTCCTTTTGTTTTCTTCTCTTTTTTTTTTCCGAATTTATATTAGTTGTATTTTCATTATCATGATTTATACCAAAACCTTTTCACTATACAGATATTTACTGTAATGATTCTTGTTGATTTGTTGCGGAAGTCATAAATCTTGTTACGTGAGATTTCTATTGTGTTATGTAATACAAATTTATGGTTAGTTTGATAGTTTTAAAAACTTATGGGTATAAATCATATTTCTTAAAAAAATGAAATATGTTTCTCAAATTCTATGACCAAACACATGGTAAAATTTCACCCAAATTTTCATCCAAATAATATTTGCCAAAAATATTTGACTATCTATGGCCAAACGCTAGCTAAATTCTTGGTGTGTTTACTTTTGAATTTTGAATCTTTTATTGAAAAATTTGACTCTCCAAGTGAATGAGATGGGCGCCAAGGAGGTTAGACAAAGATGAGGTTTGTTGGAGGATGGGATGAAACAATTTATGTGTAATTTTACCTATAAAACTTGTTTATTCCTACTTTTAATGTGGTTTCTAAGGAACATGTTTTTCTTAAAAAGTTTTTTTAAAAAAAAAAATTAATGAAATGAACGTGAAATAATTGAAAAACATTAGATACTGAACACACCCTTTGAGAATGTTTTTGTTTTCTTTTAATTGGAGTTTGATGTTCTTTGGACAAGTTTTGCTTTAAAATTTAGGAAAAATACCTGATTTTTCTCTTTTTATATATTCTTTTTAAGGTTACTTATGTTATGTTAAAAGAAACTAGGCCAAATACATACGCAGGTCCCTAAAGTTGTTCGCGCTTTTCTCCCAGGTACCTCAACTAACCAAGATTCCTATTAAATCCTTTAATCCCAATAATTTGATCCTTTTTAAATATTTTTGGCTGATGTGGAGCCAAATTTCAATAATTTTTTTTTGGTAATTAGGCGCGTGAGATGAACCTTCCCCACGTGGAAATTTTGACCAATACAGTCCAACCAAATTACACGTCAGTGCCACATATTATATCATCAAACCTAAAAATCAATTTTCCCCCAAATCACTTTTAACCCGTTTCTAAACGAGAAAACCCTAAGAATCTCTCATTTTCAATTACTTTTACAGCTGAAATTCTTACATTTTATAGTGATTTCGAGTGTTTTGTTGAAGGAATCATCGAAGATTGCAGACGATTTTGGAGTTCATTCGCGATTTTCGAGTTGACGAGTGTGAGCTAAGTGACGAGCATGTTGTTGTGGTTGTGTGTTTTTAATATATGTGTTTATCCTGTGTTTATTATTGATATATACTGGGTTTTAGTATCAATGTGGTTGTTGTTGTTAATATCTAGATAAAGTTAGGGTTTTTTGGTTTTTATTGTTCATAACTGTCAGAAAAATTTGGAGCCTTGTTTCGGGGAATCTTATGGACGCCATTATTATAACTCGTTTTCATCATGGTGGTAAGTTTATTCAGGACAAAACTGGAATTACTTATAAAGGGGAAGCCGAGGTGGAATATGTTAATATCGACAAGGACCACTTCTCAATAATCGAGTTACTTTTTTACACTAAACAATTGGGGTATATTACTGTTGGTGGGTTCTGTGTTAAAGTAACCACAAAAAATGGCTTTATTGAGGTGGACACTGATTTAACATTAGTAAATCTCATCAAAGACCTAAAAGATGGTGACTTTTTAGACATTTATGTAAAGCATGTGGTGGATGATTTAGAAGTGGTCACAACAGGTTTGCTTTGTGGGTCTGTCGTTGAAAAAGACTTAGAAGATATAAATGTGACTGCAAGTGAAGGGTTAAATCATGAGGCTGAATCTGAAAATGTTAATGTGGAAGTTGAGCCAGGAGATATATCAGATCTAGATGTGGAATGGACTGAATCAGATGAAGAAAGTAGTGATGACTCTCAAGAGGATGCTATTCCTGATGTGGATGACTCTGAGGTTGATGAAGAATTAAGATCTCTTAGAAATGAAAGGAGAAACAAAGTGAAAAAGAAAAAACCTACTCAAACTGAGGAAATAAAGCTTGGAACAGCTGGTGTTGATAGAGGCTTTGAAGACATAGGAAGGAATAAAATTTGCTAGATACCTTTGGAAGACTAGGGGTGATGAGCAATATATAGATAGCTCAGGTGGACCAGTGAAGACAGTAGGGATGAATTGGATTGAGAATTTGTGAAGGGTGTTGATTTACCAAGAAGAAGAAAAAGTAAAAGGTAAGATTTGATCCTGATTGTGTTGTAGCAATTTTTAGCTTGGTATGGTGTTTGAAAGTCTGAACAATTTAGAAAAGTCATTGCAGACTATTCTTGTCAATATAAAACTAGGTTAAAATTGAAGCCTAATGACAAAAAAGAGTTAGAGTTAAATGTGAGGACAAGAAATGTAAATGGTTCTTTGTTTGCTAGTATAGATAAAGATTGGTGATTTTGTTGTCAAAAATTATTATCCTGCATGTATGTCCTCAATCGACCAAGAACAAGTTGTGTACATCTAAGTTTGTTGCAGAGAAAAGTTCAAGGATGAAATAACTCATCAACCATATATAAGATTATGGGAAATTCAGAATTAGTGAGAAAAAATTTGGGTTATATGTTGGAAGAACTGTTTGTCATAGGGCAAAAAAGAGGATTATCAAGGAGTTCTTAGGTGATTGGAAGATGGAATTTTCAAGATTGTGTGATTATGCAGACATGATTAAACATACTAATCCTGGTACTTCCTGTTGGGTGAGGACAGATAGAGAGTCTCAGCCAGGAAAAACTGTGACTGTTTACTTCTATGATTGCTTTGATGCATTGAAGAGGTGGTGGTTGGGAGGATGCGAGAAAAATTATTGGTTTTGATGGATGTTTTCCTGGCGGTTCTTGCAAGGGAGAATTGTTGGTTGCTGTTGGTAGAAATGGAAATCAACAGATGTTTCCAATCGCATGGGCTGTTGTTGACACAGAGACAAAACATAGTTGGAGTTTTTTTCTAAAGTACTTGATAGAAGATCTGAACTTAGGCACAGGACATGGACTGACTGTTATGTCAGATATGCAGAAGGTTAGATGGTTTTTGCATTGTATCTTGTTCTATTATTTTTTTTCTTGTGTTGCTAATACTTTTTAATGTTTGTGCTACAACTGCTTACATAGGGCCTTGTACCAGCTTTATGTGAGTTGCTACGGATAGTGAGCAGAGAAGGTGTGCTAGACATATCTGGTCCAACTGGCATCAATTATGGAGTGGTGAAGAAAGAAGGAAACAGTTCTGGAGATGTGCTAAGTCAAGTTTTCAAGTGAAATTTGAAGATGAGATGGATAAACTCAACAAATTAGGTAATAAAATTTGTGAGGACTTGTTGCATTATGAAAAAACTACTTGGTGCAAAGCATATTTTAAAGAGCATTCTAAGTGTGACATTGTTGAAAACAATATGTGTGAAACTTTTAATTCTTGGATACTAGTTGCTAGACATAAGGCTATCATAACTATGCTAGAGGAGATTAGGCACAAGATAATGGACAGAAATATTGCAATGAGGCAATTTCTTTGAAACTTGGATCTCAGATATCTCTCCTATGGCTAGACTAGTACTAGAAGAGAACAAAGATCTTGCTAGATTTTGTGAAGTTAGATTCAATGGTGATATTGGGTATGAAATCTTAGATGGTCAATACAGACATATTGTTGATATAAGAAAGAAGACATGTACATGTAGAACATGGCAATTGAGGAGCATACCATGTCAACATGCTGTGCTTGCATATCAGCACAAAGGCATAGAACCTGAACATGAAGTGGTACATTGGTATAGGAAAGAGACTTTTTTGAAGGCTTATAATCATTTTCTACAGCCAATACCAAACATGAAAATGTGGCCTCACACTAGTAGTGTAGTGATTGAACCTCCTGAACCAAAAGTCATGCCTGGTAGGCCACCAAAGTGCAGAAGAAAGGCAAAGAATGAGCCTAGAAAAAAGTATCGAAAGTTATCCAAAAGAGGAGTAAAAATGACATGTTCATCGTGGTCATCAAGTAGGCCACAACAAAAATCTTGTCCAACATTGGTAAGTTATTATTCTCTTCTAATACATTTACAATAAGTTTCAATTATTTACAATAATCAATTATTATTATCAGTATTAATATTTGAAATGGGACAAACCGAGGCTACCCAAACAGAAACCAAGCTCAAGCCAACCAACCCCGTCTAGCCAACCATCAAGCTCAAGCCAGCCACCATTGTCTAGCCAACCATCAAGCTCAAGCCAGCCACCACTTTTTAGCCAACCATCAAGCTCAAGTCAGCCACCACTTTTTAGTAGACCATCAAGCTCAAGTCAGCCACCAGTATTCAATCATCAAGGCAGTTCTATGTGTTTTGATTCTTCAGCTGTTAGAAGAGAGCAACAACCTGCTAAAAGCAGAGGCACATGCAGAGGTAGAGGCACTGGGAGAGGCACTGGGAGAGGTACTGACAGAGGAACTGGTAGAGGCACTGGGAGAGGTACTGGCACTGCCAGTGAAATTGGAAGAGGCAGTGTTTTCAACATTGGAGGTGTATCAAGTCAGCAACCTGATCAACCAAGGGCTGTGGAAGCTTCAATATCAACAGGAAGACAAAAAAGGACCAAGACTATTGGATTTGGCATCTATACAAATGCAAGTGGTAGTCAAACCTTTAATGTAAGTGCATACATAATTTTGTTCATTTCTTACTCTACTATATAAAGTCTCATTTGAAGATATTTCCATGCAGCCTGGTACTTCAGGAGAAAAAGTTATCAATTCGAGAGTTTATAAGGATGCATCTCCAACAAATATTGATATTGGTTATAAGCCTCGAGGACTCAAGTGGAATGGTGGAGATGCTGTCACTGGTTCACAGTTGCAACGTATCACTCAGTCAAGGAAAAACAAGCGTGGAACATCTAGTGCACCAAAGAATGCCTAATTTATGTATTTATGTAGACTAGTCACTTTTTGGTTGTGTAATTAGCAGCAGAAATTTGTATTGACTGCTTTAAAACTTGGAGCTCACTAGAGCAAATTAATGGCATGAATGATCAATTTTAAATGCTTTTGAGACACAAATTATCTTCATTCCTTCAATTAGATCATTACAATAAAAACACAAGGCATTTACAGTAGAAAAATCGATCTAAATTGTCCATAAAGAACACTAGAATCTACCATACATACTTTTATGAATGAATCTAATAGAAGACAAATGAATCAACTAAGATTATTTTTTACACAAATCCAAGTAGCCAATATCACCCCTACGATGATGCATATTATCCATACTTTTCTTGATCGATTCCTCTCCAATTCATATGTTTTGACTCTTTTCAACAAACCCCATATCACCCTCCTAGCTTGAGCAGGCATTTCATAATCATACCATCGAAAATATCCACATCCACCTCGTGCCTACAAAATTAAAGAAAAAAATTGAATTATAAATAAGGTGATTCTTTATTATATTGGATAAAAAAAATGAATTTGATTTACCTTTGAAGTTTTGCAACAAAGGAACCTACGTCCAGGATTGGATTGCGTCCATGAGGTCTTCATTTCCACAACAATCCCACATTGACATAGTACTTTCGCAGTTGAAGAAGAAGAAATCGATGAAGAAGATAAATTCGACATTGGAACTTAATGATTAAGAAGAAATCAATGAAAAAGAGATATAAGAGGAGAAATAATGATGAAGAGAAACAAAAGAGGAGAAATAAGGGATGAAGAGAAACAAAAGAGGAGAAATAATGGAAGAATGGGAGAAATTAGGGTTAAAAGGGGGAAGAAGATCGTTGGTGGGTGGTTGAAGATCCACATCAACACTTTTAAAGCGTCTGCACGCGCTTACAGGACGTGAGATCACGTTTGGCTCCACATCAGCCAAAAATATTTAAAAGGATCAAATTATTGGGGTTAAAGGATTTAATAGGAATCTTGGTTAGTTGAGGTACCTGGGAGAAAAGCGCGAACAACTTTAGGGACCTGCGTATGTATTTGGCCAAGAAACTAATATTATATGATATTATAATAATCATTCAAAATAACTTTATAATATATTGTATTTACGCTAAAGTAATAAATACAAGATATATATATTTATGGTAATATGAACTTGTGTTGCTTAATATTGATCAAATATTATGCGTTCTCAATTTTATTTCTAATTAAATGTTAATACTTAAATTTATCTAAAATATAGGATGCAGAGTAAATATTTTTGGCAAACATATCATTAACATGTCATTAGAGGTTAGATTAGTTAATCAAGTTGCTTTACCAAAGAGAAAAAGGAGTAAAATTTAATCAATTGGAGAAACTAGCTTTCAATATGACCTCGTAAAATATTAAACTCATATTTATAATTTATTTACTCTTTTTAATTCATATTTAAATAAGTTGAATCACTTATATTTTATATTTATACTAAGTGAAACTAGTAGTGTCATAGAAATTCACTAAATTTTTTTAGAGCACACAATGGTGCAAGCGAATTTTCAAAATGGTGCAAGTGTAACACTAGAAAATTTTAAAATATTTGACCTAATAAACGGACATGACTTTCAATTTGATTTTAGCAGATATATATATCTTTTAAATTTGAGTTTGTACAGCAGTACAAGTATACTTAAACTTCTATAAATTTAACAAGTAGACATACGCATTTTATATGACAATTCATATGAAATATACTAGAACTGATTCGTATTATGTGATGCATGAGTCATGACATATATTATGTTATGTATAATGATTGCATATATATTTATTTAACTTTATATAAATTTAAATATATATTTATATTCACACAAAGTTGCAAAACATAGATAATAATTATGGCTACCATGCTAAATACAATACATATCACATATTTTCCTTCATACGCAAAAATTTCCATTTTAAATACATATCACATATTTGTCTTCTTAAGCAAAATTTCCCATTTTAAAGAGTTAATACCTCAGATGCTCACTCAACTATGCACTCTTCTCTCAGAAAGTCACTCAACTTTCAATTTTCACTCAAAAGTCATTCAACTGTGCACTTCTTTCTCAGAAAGTCACTCAACTTTGAATTTTAACTCAAAAGTCACTCAACTATCCACTTTTTCCTCAAAAAGTCACTCAATCTATTAAATTATTTTTTTAATTAAAATTTATTGATATTAATTATTTATATAACAAATCAAAAAAATTTAAAAATAAAAATACCATTTAAATAATTTAGTGATCCACCCACCTAATCCGACTGTAACGACCGGTTTAGTCGTTTTGAGCAGCAAATTTTATTTCTGGAAAAACTGGCTGAGACGACGGAACCCACGACGGACCGTCATGGGCACGACGGACCGTCGAGGGGGTCTCGTTCCAAAACACTTAGAATTCTGAAATTTGGGTACTGAAATCGACTCTCTGAACTTCGTGACGAAGTGGCGTAACGGACCGTCACGTACGACGGACCGTCACAGCCCTTCAAGAAATTTCAGCCTACGAACTTTACGACGACTTCAGACGGACCGTCGCAGTACCCACGACCGTCACAGTCGCGTAATCCCAGGTTGGGTCGTATTTCTTTAAATGTTTTAAGGGACGTTTTGGACTATTCCTGCTATAATTATAAATTTAGTGGGTTAATGTTGATAATTTAACTACTTGAGGGTTAAAAGAGATAACCTTGAATTAATTAATGGGTTAATTCACCATCTTTTATACTTAATTATATGCTAATTAGGGTAAAAGAAAGAGGGTTTGAATAAGAAAAAGAAAAGAACAGAAAGCGAGGGAGAAACGATCGAGAGAGAGGAACGAAGAGGAAAGCAAAGATCTTGAAGATTAGCTTGCTTGATCACAAATCTTCGGTGGAGGTAGGTTATGGTTTTTATGCTATTCGTAGTAAACTCTTAATAGCGAATGATATGTATTGGGTAGTGTTGTAAACCCTTCTATATGCTTAATTGTATGCTTGCATGGATGTGATGATATAATTGTGATGAATAAGCATGATGAGTCTATTGAACCTCTAATCCTAAATTTACCTTGTTAATAATGATGCCTTGGTATAAGAGAAGGCTTGATGAATTAAAGTAATGAGATTGATGATACCTTGGTATAAAAGAAGGCTTGATGAATTAATAGAATGAGATTAGTGGAGCGGGTGTCACGAACCGACACGTAGAATTAGGGGATCGGGTGTCACGAACCGACACGTAGAATTAGGGGATCGGGTGTCACGAACCGACCGCGTGGGAGTGGGGATCGGGTGTCGCGAACCGACACGTAGAATTAGGGGATCGGAGTGTCGCGTCGACACAAGAGGAATAAAGATAATGAATCTTGAAAGATGTTATATACTCAATTTAATGAACCTAATTCCCAAATGAGTATGATGGGAGGCGTGAGTCCTCGTTGATGTGCTTGGTGTTGTGACCAAGGGTTATGGTAATTGTAGAATGCCGCATGTTGAGTATTGTAGTTGATTTTATGATATTATCTCGCTATATCGCTTATTTTGAGTTGGCCGATGATATCTACTCAAGACTTGTGTTTGTACCGACCCTACTCGTATGTTTTCCTTTTGTTCATTGTGAGTGCAAGAACGCATCGCCGTCTTCAATTCAACCGCAACTCTAGCCAGTCTTCATTATACCGGATTTCTGGGTGAGCTAACGCTTCTAGCTTGGACTGGATCTTCTTCTTCATGTCTGGATGCCTTGAAGTTCCGGCATGGACTAGCTTTTTATTTATTTTAGCTT
Organism: Solanum arcanum; assembly: GCA_027789145.1. Classification (NCBI taxonomy): domain Eukaryota; kingdom Viridiplantae; phylum Streptophyta; class Magnoliopsida; order Solanales; family Solanaceae; genus Solanum; species Solanum arcanum. The sequence goes on from CM050941.1 coordinate 70,675,105, forward strand.
TCTAGATACTCTTAAAATTAGTAATTTGAGGATAGATGTTCTTGTGATGATGACTTCCAGATTTTGGGAATAATAATAAGCGTTTGAGTTTTAGAAGTTGATTGTCGATTTTCATTAATGAGTTTAAGTCTTCCGCATTATATTATGTTACTTATGGTTGAAATGTTGGGGTTTAGATTGGTTGGTTCGCTCACATAGGAGGATAAATGTGGGTGCCACTCGCGACCCATTTTGGGTCGTGACACCGACCCATTAAAAAATATGATATGACCCATTTTATTTTATCTTTAATCCTAAATTAATCCCTCTCTTTAAACCTTGAATTAGGATTAAAGACAAAATAAAATGCGTCATATCATGTTTTTTAATGGGTCGGATTACGTGGGTGGATCACTAAATGATTTAAATGGTATTTTTATTTTTAAATTTTTTTGATTTGTTATATAAATAATTAATATCAACAAATTTTAGTTAAAAAAATAATTTAATAGATTAAATGACTTTCTGAGGAAAGAGTGGATAATTGAGTGACTTTTGAGTTAAAATTCAAAGTTGAGTGACTTTCTGAGTAAGAAGTGCATAGTTGAGTGACTTTTGAGTGAAAATTAAAAGTTGAGTGATTTTTGAAGAGAAGAGTGCATAGTTGAGTGATCATCTAAGGTATTAACTCCCATTTTAAATGATGACTAAATTTTGAACAAGGTCCAAAAAGTGATTAGCCCACTTTATCCATTTTTGAGAATATTGGGTTATTCACAGTCCAATAGCAAATTTTGGGCCTAAGCCCATGTTATTAGTACATAGAAAAACCCTAGCAGTATATTACTCCTTGAAGCTTCTCCATTTCTAGTCTGCTAGCGCTTCTAATCCTTCAGATCGCCGAAAATGGTGAGTCTATACAAATTTTGCTTTTTTTTTCAGATGTTGAAGTTCATGAATGTGTTCGAATTTGATAATTTATGTATTTTGGTTTTGTTTTTTTAGCCGTTCAAGAGGTTCGTGGAGATTGGAAGGGTAGCCCTAATCAACTATGGAAAGGATTATGGAAGGCTCGTTGTTATCGTCGACGTCATCGACCAAAATAGGGTAAATTTTTTTCTGCACAATTTCTACATGTTGGAGCTGCTTGCTATACTTTTGTGAAGAAAAATAAAGATTTGATTTTTTTTGTTCTGTGTTTTTATTCTTGCGAGTTGTTTTGGAGGATTTAATATAAGGCCTATGATGGAATATTGTAATATGCCTACATTGTCTGATCATTTTAACTTGATTGAGCAAATGTTGACTGAGGCCTTGTTTAATGATTCAGCAAGAACACCATGCTTAGATTGTTTATGAGGGAATGAAACAGTTTTGCTAGTGCAGTAATCTGAATGTTCTGTTCTATTTTAGAGGTAAATATTTGAAATGTGAGCTTTGGAATGCCCATAAGTAGAAAATAATACCCACCATTGTTCTGATTATAATAAATGTTTGCTTTGAAGAAAGTAAAGATTTTATTTTTTAGTGCTGTGTTTCTTTTTGCAAGTTATTTTTTGGAGGATGTAATACAAGGCCTATGATGGAATATGATAATATGCCTACATTGTCTGATCATTTTTACTTGATTGAGCAATATTGACTGAGGCCTTGTGATTTACAAAAATACTATGTTTAATAATTTTCAAGGGATATAGTCTTTTCTGTGTGTGATATAGGGTTGTCAAGTATGTGTTGTGTGGAATGGAATGTAGTTTTTCTTTGTACAGTTGTGTAGGATTTTTGAGTGACCTCATAGCTCCATTAAAATAGGATCAGTTTTGTGCTTTGTTTAAGAGGTAATATTTGATATGTAGAAACTATTTCTACTTGTTTCCCATAACAAGACTTATTTTCTGGCGATGCAGGAAAACTCTTCCTACCTCTGTTTGTTTTGGTTTAGCTTATAGATGATATGTGTTCGTTTTCTTGTTTCTTTTACTTTGTAGAATAGAGTAAAATAGAATGGATACAAGGATTATACTTTACAAGGGGAATTTGAATGTTTATATATCTTACCCCTGAAAATGAAGTGGTAACATTGTATGATTCACTCTAATTTGTATGGTTGGTAGTTTGCCTTGACGAGTGCCAAAATACCCTCGGAAACTGAAGTAAAATTTAACTCATTTTCACTATTTTTTTTTTGTAATTATAGGCTCTTGTTGATGCTCCAGACATGGTGAGAAGCCAGATGAACTTCAAGAGGCTTTCACTTACAGATATCAAAATTGACATCAAAAGAATTCCAAAGAAGAAGACCCTGATTGAGGCTATGGAAGCTGCTGGTGAGTGGTCCTTACTAGTTCTTTTTGAAATTCTACAAGTTGCAAATCAGCAATTGGTTTAGCACTTAACATCTTCTTTAGAAGGAGAATAAACCTCAATTTATCTGGTTCTCCAGATGTGAAGACCAAGTGGGAGAACAGTTCATGGGGAAGGAAGTTGATAGTGCAGAAGAGGAGAGCTGCACTTAACGATTTTGACAGGTTCAAGCTTATGCTGGCAAAGATTAAGGTGCGGTTGTGCTCACTATTTAAGTTAGCTTCATTTTGTTATCTGTGCATCCAATCATCCGTCCAGAGAATGTAGAGTTAGTTTCTGGATATCAATCACTAGGCTGAGTTTCCATTACCTGCTAGATCAACATTTGAATGTGCATCTTATATTGTGTTACTAGCTTTAGTTAAAATCCTAATGCACTGTTGTGTTTGCATTGCGGTTTACCTTAGACCTTGTTTTTCTTTCTCCTAACAAGACCTGATATATGTATTTTGACATTGCAGAGAGCTGGAGTTGTGAGACAGGAGCTTGCTAAGCTCAAGAAGATTGCTGCTTGAGAACTTTCTTATCAGTGTCATTGATATATAGGATTTTTGGATCTTGTATTTTGTTTAGCTTTGAGGGATGTTATTAGAACAAGTCTGTTATATTTCATGCCTTGCTGCAATATTAAGACTTTTTGAGATCATTTTTGTCTGAGATTTTTTGTTTAATTATGATGGGAAGCTACCAACTTCTGCTCATCTGCTCCATATTTCCTGAAATTGCTTGATGTCCTATGTCGTAAAAAACTCTTCATTGTCACTATGATGAGGTCTATTTTGGACAAGCTCTTGGTGTGTAAATTCAAGAATTTCTCTTGGCGGTGAAGAAAATTGAACAATAATTTGCGTATGGTTCAAATATAAGAAATCATTTTGTGCATATTCTAAGTTAGCTACAACAAACATGTCAACATTCTTTAGAGACAGGCTTCTTCATGCCTCAATAAACCATAAAAATCTTGAAACATTTTATTTGGTTCCCTTTAATTGTCTCGAGTGTCTACATGAAATTTAGTAGCAAATTTAAAGGATTATTGATATATTAAGCAAATTAAAAGTACATATTACTGATAAGGATGTCATCTGATGAGCTTTCATACCTTAGTTAACATTAAACTGCAAAATTTACAAAGCAAAGAAGGTGTAATCATAAAGTGAGAGAAATCCACAGTTTTTCATCAACTCGTTAATGTCATAATCCAAAAGCAAATTATGGGAGATTTTGAGTTGTACTGCTACGGGCAATGAATGTTGATTTGGGTTATAGCTTCATGCTAGTAATTTTGGGAAATGGAGAATAAATGAGCTGCCTTGAACTGGTAGTTATAATCATCACTAGAACCTTGAACAGAATTTCTCCACTACACATTCGTACATCATCATCATCAAATATTTAATATTAACTTAGTACATAATACTCATCACTTCTTTGGATGAGGCTAAATAGCGTTACAATGACCAGAAACTCTTCAGGTAAAACAACACCAAGTTATAATGAAAAGTTGGATTAAGCTTTAGTTTTCATGTAGAAAATTTCAATTTACAGCACAGAGACATCCTTTTATAGGATCACAAGATTCAAACAACGACAAGATTTCTCTTTACAAGTGCATCCCTTCCTTTACTTCCTGATTGAAAGAAGCTCAAAGCTCCGAAGAGGGTCATCTCGGCTGCCCTTCGTAACTGAAGTTCGGGAGAACAGTGATGGTTTCGGTTCAGCTCCAGAATGAATCCTTTGTGTGGCAGATAAGCGACCACTGCTTGACACTAATCTGCTGCTTGAGCGACTCTCTGTAGGTTCACCAGAAGAGCTCGGTCTGCTACTTGAAATCGCAGCCCTTCTAGACGAGCTGCAATTTCTTGAGGTACGGCCTCTATCTGAATCAGCTTGCTGTAAAATTATAAGCATATACTTCTTAAAATTATTTCAGTCAATTTTACTCTTTTACTGAAAAAACAATCATTTCAAAGACGGACTACATACGAACTTTAAGACAAGTACTACAAAGTGGTGGTTAGACCAACTTTGTTGTATGGGGTGGAGTGTTGGCAGATCAAGAACTCTCACATTCAGAAAATGAAAAGGGCATAGATGAAGATGCTACTACGGATGTGTAGGTATACTAGGAGATATGAGATTAAAAATAAAGATATCTGAGACAAGGGAGTGACTTCAATGGAAGACAAGATGCGGGAAGTGGGGTTGAGATAATTCGTGCATGTACTGAGATGCACAAATGCCCTAGTGCATAGGTGTGAGGTTGTCTATGAACGGATTTTGGAGAAGTAGAGGTTAACCGAAGAAGTATTGGGGAGAGGTGATTAGACATGACATGACACAATTGTTATCTCACCGAGGATATCACCTCAGGTAGGAAAGTCTGGACTTGGATTCAGGGTAGAAGGATAGTAGTTAGGAGTGTGTCCACACTAGTAGGTAAGAGTGTATTAACTTGCTGTCGATTCTAGTAGTTGTGTAGTATCACTCTTGTTTCCTGTTTTTTGATTTATGTTATTATATGTTGTTTCATGTAGTTTGATTATAGTATTGCTCTGCTACTATCTATTGTTTAATTACTGTATGTTCGTTTTCTAGACTGTTTTCCAGGGGTTCATCAGAAACAGCCACTCTACCTCTGAGGTAGAGGTCAGGTTTGGAGTACACTGTAACCCTATGTTGCTCGGACTCTTCGAATTTGTCAAGGGCTGCGTGTGGGATCCTCCAAGTGTATTTTTTAAGGATCCGACACGAGTGCAGTAACATTTTGGAGAGACCAAGCAACTTCGCCGTAACCTCCCAAGAGTATGTTGCTATTGTTGTTTACTATATATGAGATCCTAAACTGTAATTCACTAATTAAGCATTAAAAGCTGAATGCTCATGCAAGCAAACCGATAATATTCTCCATTCCCACTGAGAAAAAAGTTACTTTAATAGCTTTCAGAAAGAGAAGGATCAATACCACATCTTTAGATGAAGGTATATCATCTGAAGTCTTGTGTCTGGAGTGTTCCCCATGCCTACCAGAACTAGAAGCATTCCTCCGCGAAAATGCTCCAACGGCACCAGAAAACCTGTCCCGAATATCCTGTCCCACTAGATTACATGCCAAGCATCAAACAATGATAAATTCAGTAGTTGCAAACTCAGTATTCGTATTCTACATGAAAAACATATCTCCAAACATTCACCATTTGAATAAACAAACAGAAGTACATGCTGGCTCATAATTTTGGGCATATCATCTAAGAAATCAAAAGTCAGAAAGGATTACAATAAGTACAAAACTTCAGGTCAAGGAAATTACCTGATGTCCTTCCCGGTCTTTCAGCAGATGGCACAGCATTTAGCGGCGCACTTCCACCAATATTCTGGTGGCAAAAAGAAATGCACACTTCCACCTTAAACAATTTAAGAACAGATTTTCAACAACAGTCAAAACAATTTATATAAGCACTTACACGTCCTCTAGAGCTAGCACCGATCTGAGGATACTTCAAAATGGTCCAATCAAACACATAGTCAAACTGATAACCTGCACCAGTGAAAAAGTTGAGATGGAGAGATCACAACACATACTTACAACAACAACAAACCAAAGTAATCTCACAAGTTGGGCCTGGGGCCTGGTAGGGTAGTGTATATGCATACCTTACCCCTACCTTTAGAAGGTAGAGAGGTTGTTTCCTATAGACCCCCGGCAAACACTTCAGGTTTAGATTGACTGTTACAGCTCAGACAACTTAAGACTGGAATAGTAAAAGTGAGAGAATCACAAATATACCTTCACGAATAAACAAGTCCCTAAAAAGCCTCTTCAAATATGAATAGTCAGGTTTATCTTCAAACCGTAATGACCGACAATAATGGAAGTATGATATGAACTCAGACGGATATGATTTACAAAGCACCTGTTAGAAACATCATCCAATCCTGTGTCAATTTACTCATCTGATCACTCACATCATCAGCAGATAATATAAATTAAAGGCAAGACAGGCTGGACGAGATAACAATTGGCTTAATAAGATAAATACATTTTTAAATCATCCATTTTTGGTATAAGTACATCTTAAACCACCTATCTTGACACTAAGAAGTGTATTCCAAGGTAATTCTATCACAGTTGACAAAAGGACGTCCACTTGTGAGAAAACAACTGCGTTTCACAACAGTGGTGAAGATGACATCATCAAGAATCATTAGTACTCATATATAGTACCTCTATTGGTGTCAACATCTTCTTCTCACTGATTTTATCATATTTCTGCTTCTTAGTACCAGCTTTCAATCCCTGCCATGGAAGACTGAGCAAGAAAAACTTGTCATCAAGTCATGAACATGTGCATAAATTTGCAAATGCATAGGAACTGGTCAGAAACAATGACAAAAAGAAAAAAGTGATAAAATCCAACCTTCCCCTAAGAAAATACATAAGCACATAACCCAGAGATTCCAGATCATCTCTTCTGCTTTGCTCTGCCAGGGAAAAAAACAAGCACATGTTTTATCAGTTACAATTGAATCTGTGGCTTACCATACCTGCAGTTACTTGACAACCTAAACATTATTAACCTACCAACTCCAAGGTGCGTGTTGACACTTGCATAGCGAGCTGTGCCAGTCAGATTCTTGTTTTCCCTAAGAAAAAATATTGACATAATACCATGTAAACGGCAGCTAAAACACATATTTCTCACAAATTGAACAAATCAAAGAATAATAAGACGTCTTTTCTCAATATATTCCTTTTGACTTCTCTGTCATTAGGAACACAGTAAGGAAACAAGGTAAGATTGTCACAATTTACTCGGAACTCGTTACACTAGAGCTTGATAATATTAAAGAGTAGAATTTTTTCTCAAATGCAGTAACGTCAGTCAGCTCAAACAAATTCATAACGTGATCAACAAAATGATACAGCAAGGGCACCAAATATAAGAGTTAAGCACCAAATACCAGCGACTAATATATTAATTAATTGGCAATATTAATGTAAATTAAAAGAGGACACCCAGTTCCATAAACTTGAAAAACGAGTTTGCCTTCCACAGTCTCCCTTTCAAGGATACATTGTGACATTAATGTCATAAGCACCATATAGCGATTGATATACTTAAGTTACTGGTAATATGTTAAAACCATATAAGTAATGCAAAAATACCATAATCCATTATCATTAGGCTATTCCACTCATTAAAATTACCTGATGATAAATTTAAAGCAATATTTTTTAATTCTTTTCTGTTTTACATTCTAAATTTGGACTTAACTAACTAGCTTCCAATATCAGCCAGGAAAAAACTGGTCAAAATTTTCCCTAAAATGTAAGATAGTAACATTAAACAAGGTACAAATACAGAGGCAAGAAAAAACAATGGGAATGTGTCGAACTACAAAACATCTTACATATCATGCTTCCCAAAGTATTCATGAAAAGACTGTCTACATTTCATAAGTGATCAAATAACAAGTATCAAAATCAATCTATCATGTATTCTCCGTATGTGATCAAATAACAAGTATCGATATCAATCTATCATGTATTTTTCCATCCAGTGATGCATACACGAGTCAACAGATTGTCCAGTGAGTGTATGTTGTCCCCTTGTCTTATGGATTGATGAACAGGAAAGGCAAAACACTGTTAGAAAGTTCACTTTTACTAGACACCATGCAGCTACGATTTATTAAGATTATTACCAGAGATTTCCTGGCCCATTTGTCAAGTACCTCTAGGATGGACCTACTCTCCAGTAAATCCTCACTAATGGTTGAGAATAAAAGTATCTGGATGATGGTGATATGATAGGAGCAATGAAAGAGGATAAATATGGTTCCTTTTCACTGTTTTTACTTTTTATTTTTAAAAAATGAAGTGATAATAAGATTCATTGTTGCCATCCAACATTACCAATTTCAGAAAAAAAAGAAAAAAAGAAAAAAGAGGTTTCATTATTGGTATCCAGGGGACGCAACATGTTTGAGCAGAAAGGACGATCAGCTCCATTCCGGTATGTCTATACTAAGGGCAGAGCGCTGATGAAATCCAAAAATACAATGGGGGTAGTGATGGGGGTTAGATTTGACCAGCTAACAACCTAAAGAGGCATCTAGCCAAAAGGAATCATTCAGAAGCAATGTTGAACAATCACTAGTATTTAGGGCCCGTTTGGATGGGCTTAATAAAAGCAGCTTTAAAAAAGTACTTTTAAAAGTGCTGAAACTTATTTTTAAAATAAGCAGTTATGCGTTTGGATAAAAGTGCTGAAGTTGTTATGTCAAACGTGAAAAGGGAAAAATGGAAGAAAGAAATGTTAGGGTTATATGGGTAATTTGGAGATTGTACAAAAATATTAAGCACAAAAAGATAAAAATGTGGTCAACTTAAAACAGCTTATAAGCTAAAAAAAAAAGCACCCCTACCCCAGCTTTTAACTTTTGGCTTAAAATAAGTTTTTTTTAACTTAAAATAAGCTGTTTTGAGTATTGCCAAACAGCTAAATAAGTCAAAAACCAGCTTTTAAGTCAGTTTGACCAGCTTTTAAGCTGAGCCAAACAGGCTCTTAGTGTGGTAGCTGTTCAAAATCAATGTCAAAAGCATTCAGAAAAGAACATCATAGTTGCAAGGATTAATCGAGTAACAAAGCGGTTAGAGTGTACTACCTGTAGGGTATATGCTTGTGAGTTTGGAGGTCCCTGTACTTTTTGGCAAGTCCAAAGTCAATTGCATACACCTGTCATTTGTATTAAGAATTGAGAACATTAGGGAAAAACCTTGACATCAAACACTTTGTTTTCTTTAAGCTTTAACTTCAACATCACAATTTTGGAAGCCAATGGACCGGTTTTGTTACAAGTAAAACAAAACTGGACTTAATGAGATGAACTTTAAGTCTTCAACTCAAACCCACTCATTAATTAGCCATTCATTAAAAATCTTATCATGATGTCACACACACAATTCAAGTATCATCATAACATAAAGTCCTAGATTCCATATTGATACCTTATACCTCTCCAAACGACATAACTCAAACTTTCAGCAACTAAACCAGAAGTAAATCCCATATTATAGCAAATCCATTTATGGAGAAAGTAGTACTATCTTAATTATTGATTTCATAAGCTCAAACATCCTCCATAAAGTGCATGATTAGCACTTCCAAAGTACAAGAGAATGAATGGGACAATCAACCAGTAAATTCAGCCCTGGACTCCCTCCATATATAAGTTTCATTTTATATAAACAAAAAATATTGCAATATAAGGAAAACAATTAAAACTTGGTTTACTTTCAAAGAGAAAAATCACTCTTTAATTTTATTTCCAAAATACAACTACATTTAATGAACTTCAGTCAGCCCGAGTCTGAAAATTGACCAAGGTATTATCCAACCCTCAACGAGTTTGATTATCAGAAACCAAGCAGCTAGGGGTGGCGATACGGCGGTGTGGTGCGGATGCGTGGCGGGTTGAGCTTATCGCGCAAAAAAAAAAACGCACAAACCATTTTTTAAAGCATTTTCAACCCACTCCACCTCACCTACATAAACCCATCCGGCATAAATCTACACCACTTAATTATTCTCATTTTCATTTGTCTAAATCATGCAATTATAACTTGCCTCAAATTTCAATCTCAGTTCATTTTTTTCTCTATCCATGCAGTTGTTAATATAGCTACTATACTCAGATACTATCTAATTAGTAAGATAATAATAAATACTTGTTTCAGGCCAAAAAAAAAAAAGAAAAATTGAAACAACCAATCAAAACCGATAAAGACACCACAATCAAATTAAACACTAAACCAAAGCGATAGTGTTCTCTCATAATTATTGTTAGTTTCAGAATTATTTACTTCGTATCCTATTTTTTTCTTCTCCTTTTCTCATTTTGCTTATCATTTTGTTACTGTGCATAATTTTGTTCTCACGTTCAGTGTAATGAGCTTATAAACCCAGCAAATATGACTAGGAAATATTTCCTGCTCTTCCACTAAAAGTATCAAATAAGAATATTATGTAACCGTTATTAAAGGTAAATAAAACTATGTTACAGGGACGAAATTAGGATAAGAAACTGCAATCCGCACTACAACCGCACTATTTTTTCAAAAAAGAGTTTCAACCCGCCCCATACCCGCATAAAGTCAAACCCACCCCACCCCGCATAAGACCAAAATCCACTCCACCCTGACATCCGTACAACAGCAGCATAGAAGAGCCATTTGAAACAAACATAAAGAACAAGAACTGAGACACTATTCATCCAACACAATGACCAAATTATTATTTACAGTTCTTTTAAAAATTTGATTATCTGAAAAAGAAACCAACAAATATTAATTTTTGACTTGAATAAACTCCATTCATTCACAAAATTCTGACAGAAATGAACCAAAACCTGATTTGCTTTGCGACCAAGGCCCATCAGAAAATTGTCTGGCTTTATGTCTCGGTGAAGAAATCCTCTTGAGTGCATGTATTCAACTCTATTAATCTGAAAGACACATACCCCAAGATTATTACCCTAAAATGCATAAGCAAACAGGAACAACAGTGATTTTCTTTTAAATGGGAAAGAAGAAGTACTTACTAGCTGATCTGCAAGCATCAACACTGTTTTCAACGAAAGCTTCCTATTACAATAGTTGAAGAGGTCTTCCAAGCTCGGTCCAAGAAGGTCTATGACCATTACATTGTACTCACCTTCGACTCCAAACCATTTAAGGTTGGGAATTCCAGCTACATCAGAATGGCATAGATAAGAAGATCAATCAGAACATATGGCATCCTCATTCTAAAATCTTTTTGCAAAGAGGGCTACTTAAGTGAGGGAGGAACGCTTACTTCCTCCTGAGAGAAGCATATATATTTTTGATTCATAGTGCAGTTGAGGGTGCTTTGTCTTGACAGATTCCTGATATTACAGTACCAAGAGAATGAATTCATGAGCATATAGTGAGAATAGTACTGTTGCATCAACCATTAGAGTATTCAACTCCCATCAAAATATATGTCATTTACTATATGCTCGGCATTTATTTCTTTATCAAGTAAAATTTATTGATGTGAGACAAGCACAAAAACTGGTTAGATGTATATTTGCTCGTCAGCTAATAAACAATAGACCTAGTCTTACTTTCAACTTCCAAGAGCATCATGAAAGACAAAAATAGTTTTTCTCTCCACAGGTTATGATACCACAGAACGCAGAAGCTGACTGTCAGGTATGATTGCTGCTTTCCAAACTCTTCAACATTTACGTATTTACTGGTGAAAATGCTTAGATATTAATCCAAGGAAAAAAGAGCATTTTCTAAGCATCCAAAAGTGTAACATAGGCGTCAATGAAGTGGATGCAAAAACGGGATTAAAACCCCAGTGATGACAAATAAAATGCTAGGTGATTCTTTCAATCTGTCCAAGCCTCGGTGAGAGAGTTACTCGGTCCCTATGCTGGTAGGGGTAACAGATACCCGGTAGAGAAATCGATGTGAGCAAAAGCAAGGTTAGCAGGAAAAAAAAGGAACCCATTGTCGTTACTTGACAAGAAAAACCGGTTCTAGAAAATTAAGTCATTTACACAACTCAAAACATACTTTCTGATTCCCCAAGTTACAAATGTTCCTATTCAACACATTTTAATAGATCATTCAACCAAAATAGAACAATTATGCTTGCTCTCGTGCTTAATTATTACTAGAGAAATCTAACAACAGATATACAACTTAAAGTAATGTGATTACCAAGGTAATTATGGTAAACAAGGATTTTCCAATCCACCCTACCCATTACATCTGAATAGACTAAATAGGATACGATGACAAAACTCTAATACTACTAAAGATGAGCTAAACATCAAGTTAACAATAAATGCATTAGACATTACACAAACATAATAAACAACATAGCAGCACAAATTCCCCATCCAGTCAGTCAGTTGTTCAACTGCACCTCAATTACAACTAATTACGATTGATTGAATACATGAATCCTCATTCATTCCCGTCTTCTATTCAGGTCCATTTCATTCCAAAACTAAATAATTTCTTATTTCAAGACAAATCTTAATGTACACAAGGTCTCCAAAACTCACACTCATTCCTACAGTGATTTTTCATGAAAAAAGTAACTAGTAAAGAAACACGGCAATTTTGGTTGGCGGTAAAATACCAGCTTAATGGCAACTTCTTCTCCATTCTGTAAATTCACACCTGAATCAAATTAAGCAGAATCAGATATGGGTAGCTACAACTAAGAAAACATAGGTCAAATACCAGCAACAAAGTCAATAATGGAAACAAATCCAACGCAATTAAAGCCATAAACCTACTAACATACCTAAATAAAGTTCACCAAAAGACCCACTTCCGATCTTCCTTCCCAACTTAAACTTCCCACCCACAACATGATCCATGGTAACTGAACAACTCCACTTCAAGATTTCAACAACCAAATATTTCAACAGCAACAATCACACGTTCCTATTCGAATTTCCACCCAATATACGTATCATAAAAAAAAAATCCAAAAAAACAGCCAGTTATGGATCAAATCCCAGAAATGTATAACACCAATTATCGTTTTCAACTTAAAAAACTAATCTTGAGCTATGATTCTCAACTCAGAACCGATTAAGATTGTCAATCGGCTACAATTTTCAAATACCGACAAGAAATTGAAACCCTAATTCATAAAACAAAATCACCGATCCCCATTGATCAATTTTTTTCGCATAATCAATGTACGAACCGATATATACATATATTTTTGTTGATTTGGTTCAGCTTCATTTGCAGATGAAGAAAAACAGGGGACAAATTAGCGACAATTGGGGAAAAAGAGAAAAACAAAAGCAGCTTTTTTTTTTTTGCACGAAAAAAAGGGAAAATGATTATTGACTGTTTTGAAAAGAAAAAGGAAAAACGAAATAATTGTTTGAATTAATAGTTTTGTACAACGTGCGGGTCCGAATTTGGTAAAATTGACATTACTTTATAAGGTTACAAATTTATTCACTACTTAATTAAAGAAATAAAATCTTATCGGTAAAAAATAAAATAAAAGAAGATGTTATGTATCAATTTGTATTATATTATTTTGATAAATATTACGTTTACACATATTATGTCGTTTCTTATTAGTAAATAATATCATATATATTAATAATCTGTTATTAATGCATAATTATTATTATTTTAAAAAGGTAATAGATACATGATAAAATTAGTACAAAAAGAGAGGATAACAAAATAAAATAAAATCACTAAATCTAAGTAAAGATAAAAATGAGGAAAATTAGATTTTCAGTGATTTCAGTCAAGTTCGAAATTCCTTGTCAGTAAAAATAAGGGGTTTGCTTTTTGGGTCGAGCTCGTCGCACCAGGTTTGCTTAGTGTGGGTTACCTTTCCTATGTAAATTTTAAATTTCAAATAAATGTGATTATTTGATTATCAATATGATAGTATCCTGTCTTTAAGGTATAAATAAAATTATGAAATTTTTAGTACCATTATTTTTAAAATTGTATAATTTTTTATAAAATTTATCCAATATCACTTTATCAAATGTCTTGAGGTGGATATTTTTATTTTGCTTTGGTCTTTGACTTTTTTACTTCTGCATCAAAAGCAAATAAAATTTGTGTAGATTCACAATAAGATTCTAAATCGTCATCATCAATTCCCCTCTATTTTAATTTTGAATATTTTTGCTATAAGGCTATATGTGTGGAATTATTTTATTGCATTTTTTTGTATTTTATATTTACATTTATTTGATTTAGATTTTTTAGTTGAGTTGGTATTCCAAAGTTTTAGACCTTTTCTAATCTTTCAATTAAATAATTTTTATTAAAAAAATATTTAGGATTAGTCGATCGTCGTGGTTGGTCCATGAAATTTCTATCCAGCTGCGAAATTGACTACTTTTCAAGTCATTGCTAGGAAAAGGAATTGTAAATGACTCATTCAATGATCCAAATTTGTTTGATTAACTTTTTTTAATTAAGCTAATTCGCAAGTTTTATTTTTTAAGTGAGCACCGGATAAACCCTCCACTAGGTATATTATTGTACATATTATAATAATTAACCATCTAATTTTGCTATTTTATTTTTTAGATGTAATTATGACTTCTTTGACACATTAGCTATTGTATATACATATAGTAGTCTACCGATTTCCTCCGTTTATTTTAGTTGGTTCTTATATCAAAATAAATATTTCATTTTTCTTGTTTGTTTTAGCAAATTTAAGATAATTTTATTATTTTCTTCTCATACTATTCTTAGTAAAATACACTTCTTATCAAGATTTTCTTAAGAAATCTGTCAGATTAATACAGATCAAGTTATATGAAACAGAGAAGTGACTGATTTGCCATTTGGCATTGGACATCAAGGAGATCATGAGCTAGAATTAGTTTCAGAAGGGGGTGATAAAATGTACGTAAATTGTAATTGCAATAAGTTTAGTAATATAATTAAGCGTAGTTAATTTTTTATATTTCATGTGTCAATGTTCAAAGGTTTTTTAACCTAGGATAAACAACAGCCTTTATAACCTTTGTCATAATCTCTGTCCTCAGAGTGAATACTTTGTGCGCACTGGATAAATCCTTCACCATGTAATAGCTTGCAAACCATACAAGAAACGTAAATTGCACTAGACAAGTCTTATGCGACAGACTCGACTTAAAAGGCATTGAAGAGAAATAATTCGAGACCATCTACACGAATGACCACCCTCTAAACCAACCAAGTCATCCCAAAAGACTAGGCTCAAAAGTTATACACAAGGAACCAGAATCAATAATTTCCCGTGAACATTAAATAATGCCACTAGACAATGGCCTATGTTACATAGTCTATATATGTAGCTAAACAATAATGTCACCATATATACGATGGCTTATGATAATTGGTACTATTGTACAAGCATGAATGAAACTATATTTTGAGCTAAACAATAATGTCACATTATTTAAGCGCATATTTGTATGATAAAAAACTACTAAATAAAAAATGTACGTAAAAATCTTGATGCAGGTCTCTATGAAATTCGATAACTTTTTAACTTAATAGGGTTGTTACTCACAAACAAGTTATAGTATATAACAAACTAGGAATGTTAATAACATGCATAATAGTCAATCACTAATATGTTGTTGTTGATGAAATGATATAAACGGTGAGAATTTATAAAGTCGACCGTGTATTATGATATATTGTTGTTGTCTAATAACAATTGTTAGTACATATTCCAAATGAATCTTATCTAGAATTTGGAGAGGTCCATGCAGATGCAGTAAACAAACTAGTATCCTTCCACCCTAGCCTTAATGTTCCATCACCTTGTACTAGGCTATAACCATGAGCTGGTGGGAACATATTTAGTATCAATTGAGCTTGTGCCATTGAATTTGTACTCATTGGCACTTGAATGAATCCATTTTTTGATAGTTCACTCCTCCAATGCCTGAACTTATCCTCCCCATTTCTTGCTGGCCCTCCAATTGCTAATATGTTATTGATTTCTCTGTAAAGTAGGCCGTGTTCGACACTATGTCTGCTTGAATCATCACTCTCCAAGAAGGCTCCTAACGAGTCGAATATGGTTGAGTAGTAATGGAGGGATCCCACGAACCGGTCCAAGAAACTACCCCCTAGTGCTATTTCTTGCTCTACTAGTGTCACAACTCTTGGTGATAGTTGTTGGAGGAGTCTCATTGTTTTCCAATCAGGGCCAGTGGCATCATACAAAGAGTGTTGCACCCAATGTATGGCTATAGCCTCTCCCCTGCTAATTTTGAACGTTGATATGTCGATTTCCCCTGTTTTCCCCACAACTGGATGGAACTCAAATGACATACCAAGGCGTTTGGCGAAATTGGAAAGTTGTTTTCCTGTCTCAATCAATAGTTCCATTGATGTACCTATTCCTGTCATTGTAACATGTGGAGGCCCTTCCATACGAGTGGCGAGGATGTGAAACAAAGCCGGCCATTGTAGACCTTGCATGATGTCTACATCAATGATATGGACTCTGTCTCGACGATGAAATGCCTCAAGGATTGCTTGGTTAGAGGTGAAATGTGCAAATTTTATGAATGGTGAGATGTTGTTGAAGGCTTGTAAAGCAGTATGAACAGTCTTGTAATTGATCAAAGGGGAACATATACCTAACCATGAATTGATGACTCTACTGGCCATTGCTTTGGCAAAATAAGCCACTACTCTTTCAGCACAAGAGGGTCCATATGGTGATGCCACTTGTGTTAACTCAAGTAACACTCTATGAGCTTCTCCCAAATTATCAACTGATATAGCAACAGCACCTTCCAAAAGAAGTGTGATCAAGTTTAGTCCTTGATCATCTAGTCCACTCATTCCTTTAACCCCCATCTCATCTCTCGCTACATGATGATCGTCATGAGTACTAGAGTTCCATTCATGTTGTTGTTGTTGATGTCCTCCATTCCCCTCAGAACTTTGCGCAATTTTCTTAGGCCTTAGCTCTCCTAATAATGCAGAGACATGATATGTCGCTGTGTCTGTATCACTAAATTCATTTTCAGGCAAATCTTCAATGAGTAGTTGCCTAGTGACTTGCTCAACCCATTGGGAAAGTTCATTTCTTTGATCAGGATTAGTAGCGCGATTTTCGGTGATTAATGTCTTGGAGGGATGATTAGGGGAACAATAATCCCATTGTTCATTGGGTTGATCAAGAGGAGTATGTTGATGGATTAATTCAGACTCTCCTTTCATCATGTTTTTATAAAGATAAATGAAAATAAAAATTTGAGTAGATGAGGAGAATTGAGTTGTCTTATAATAATAAAATGTACAAAGAAATGGTCGTAGGTTTAGGTTATTAGTTTATGATTGAATAAATGTGGCCGGCATAATAAGACATGCAAATAAAGTTGAGATATTAATGGACAAACCATATATGACAGTTCAAATGCTGATTTTATCTTAATTAATTTTATTGTTTTTACATCATCCTATAAAATAATTCCTAATAACATTCTATTGATCTGTTTCTTTTTCTCCTGATGACTCATCAATTAACTCTAGTACTACAGCTCCCTTAATCAAAAGTTTAACCTAAGAAGGTCGATCGAGTTGGTTGAGTCAGGAATCTCCTAGAGGAAAGGTGTCGGATCGCAATCCCCTTGTGTTTTCTCGATCGAGTTTATCACCTCTCGTATGTTATTTATGGCTAGTAAATATAGTTGATAAAAAATTAAGTTATATATTAATGATAAATCACGCATTATCATTTTATTAAAATAGTAACATCATTCAATTCTATCAAATTAATAATCCAAATGTGTGTCACTGAAATGGAAGGTACATAGACATGTCTTTTATTTTTTTTAATTTCCTATTGAATGTTCAATACCCGCATTAAAGTTAGAAGTAGGATTGTTTCGAGCTATAGTTAGTTGTGCAATAATTAATATACCATCTTACTTCAAATCTTGATATATGCATGTAGAAGCAAATATTTATATATCGACATGTGGAAAAAATAACAATAATATAGTTCTAGAAAGAAAGTTAAATAGATTTGTTATTTTATTTTATTAGAGATATAATTATGGAATAATAAAATCAAAGCAATATTATTGAGAAAACCTAGTTGATGAGCTTGGACATCTCAACCGAAAAATGAGATTTTTCTATTTAAACATAACGTTACCAACAAAATATTTTTTTTGGAATCTACTATGTAAATACAAATTACAAAACATGATTTTCACATGTTTGTTAAATACTAGGATGTATCATTTATTCTTTACCACAAGTACAACTTTATTATAAAAAAAAAATTAAAATCCACATCTTACAAGAAGCAAAGACCTTAATCGTCATTTGGAAGGATACATTAGAACACTATACATATAATAATAATATCTCGATATATCAGTCGTGCAACTTTCAGACAAACGCTATATAGAAAGAGTCGACTGTAATACCTTATTTGATAGACTTTTGTAAATCTATAAAGGACTGTGGATCGTTTGGCAGAAACAATCTGGATTATTGAGATATAAATACATAGTAATAGACCTAATAGAAATAGAGGTAAAATTTTGAACCAAAATTATTGTGTCCAAACGAACATGTACTTGCTATCAAATACTGGATCCGCGTCTGGTTACCAAAGGCCAGAAACTGAACCAGTCATTTGAATATGCGATTACTTACGCGTACTCTGGTATGGTTTCAAAGCAAGTGAAGAAAGAACAAGTAATAGAGAGACAGATCAAAGTTGTCATTCATGACCTATATTATCTTAATCAAAAGATGAGGACTGTTGCAAGCAAATTCTACCAATATTAGTTTCATATCCAACATAACAATATTTCTTTGATATCAGCCTAAATACTTACATCCCTGACCAAATAGCCACTAACCAACTGCCAAAACTTTGCTAACAACAGTTCAACAAGCTCTCTCTATATATCATGGAGGCATGAGATTTACAAAGCTTCCTTGGGATTTCTGAGAATTACTTGACTCTGATCCTTCTGACTCGTCCTCTGTTGAAAAACAAGGCAGAAATAGAAGACAAAACTGAGTTCTTGACCATAGCGGAAAAGGATACTGTAACCAAAAATATCATCCAAGATGAAGCTAATTTATTTCTTTCTGAATCGGTATTATCAAAATCAAGAATTAAATAGAAGGGAAGTGTGATAAATACTCTCCTCGAAAGATGAGGAAATGACATAAACTAAAATAACATGCAAAAAGACCACTGATTCTCTCAAGATACTACCAGCATAGGACTTCAATCCCCATGTATAAAACTGTTGAGTTTGACACAGATAATTATAGTATTTCATTCTAAAGCATGGACTCTATCAGATGAGAACCAAAACAAACACACGGGAAGAATCAACCAAATTAGATACATTCCTAAATAAAGAGATGGGATAGGTAAGTATACCAAATAGTGCTTTGATTGTTGGCCTCTTTGACTTGGTATTCTTCTTCTGCAGTTCAGCTGCGGAAAAAAATGAGACCTCAACGTCAGTTAACTTTCACAGCGCAATGAAGAACCACCACAAAGGAAAAAACTCTGTCCAAAGTACTTGCATCAACTTTTCACAAGGAACACCAGATCCCTCAATATTATTCCTGTACTCTTTGGCTTCAGCTTTCAAGTTTATACAATTAAGATACTAATAATAATAAAGAAGAAGGCAGAGAACATAGCAACGAGAAGAAGCTAACAAATGAGGTCCGGCTATTTAATATATCATAAATTTAATACCCACTGTGCTATTGTGCTTTGAAATCATGAAGTTGGATCTCATCTTAGCTTACAAAAATGAGATTGAACTCTAAAAACAATATTACAACCTAGAGATATCCAGGAGGTCCATACATGCAGAAGCATGAAGTGATTCAAGAAGACCCCATCTATGTAAAAAGAGAATGAAAATGCTGCATCAGCAATTGTCTTAAAATATCATAACAAACATCTTATATCTTATAAATCATATTTTCTCCAGTTTGACACTCTAGTTGTTTCCGCCATGTCACAGTCCTCTGGACTAAATGAGTGAGTGAGTGAGAGAGAGAGAGAGAGAGAGGGAGAGATACCCATTCCAGACGCTTGATAATCATTCACGATTTCAAAGTTTTTGTATGTATAACCCACAAAGTTGATGTCCTTCGATGAGAGCATCTGCAAAAAATGTAGGTAAGAATGAGATAAGGAGGGAATTGACAAAGGTGAAAAAACTGTAGGGTCCAACGAATACTGAATACGACAATAAAAATAACGGAAACAGAAAATCTAAGGATCACCATGAAAAACAAACAAGAGAAGTCCAACTGCGGACATTTCTAAAGTGGGAATCACTGTTAAGGTATGCCTAAATATCCAACCATGTAATGTAGCATCTATTAAGGAGCCCTAACGTATATCTGCTTTTTCCCTCAATCAGTTTGACTTGCTACTCTATTCTTTCTGACCTTAATCCAGTTTCAGCACCAACACTATGTAACTTCAAGTTGCCCAAAATTTGCACAGTCACATCACTATTCAACTCATCAATGAAGTCCTTCCACGACTGGAATAAAAAGGCAGAATTACCACACACAGCTTGAGAACTTCTTGGCAACATTCCAATATAGACATGGCTCGGACATGTCTGCTACACTGTTGAAAGCATCTGAACTCTCTTCACTGTTCTGATAAGCACAAGTATTCCCCATAGGAAAAGGTGTCTCTAGCAAGTTTACATTAAAAGTTTCTAAACAGTTCTCCGTTTAATTTTTTGTAATTGCAACGGGCATAGATTGCAAAACTTTTCAAGACAAAGGGCGCCAAAGTTAAAGGAAGAAACAAGGGGAAGATGGAGAACAGACAATTCAAGTACTACTACAGAAAAATCAACCTTATTGTTCATCAATGATAATTTACACTCGGACAAAGGTTATTTGTGAATATCTCGTCTGAAACTTCAGCAAGCCAGTATGCGTGCCATTTTTATAATTATCACTAAAATTGCAGTAGAAGAGTCATACTCATCAACTCTGTGTTAGATGCCCTCCACTCTTACATGATGTCCTTATTTCCAATCTCAGCAAGTGTTATTAAAAGACTAGAAAACATTAGAAGATCTTTCTTGTGGCAAGGAAATAAGGAGAAGAAAGGTTTCTATTTGGTGAAATGGAAGGCATTAACAGTGAGTAAGAAGGAGGGGGCAGACTGGGACGCAGAGATATGAAGTTCCAGAACAAGGCTTTAAAAATAAAATGGCTTTGGAGATGACACAAGAAGACCAAATGTGTCATGAGTGGCACCCATTTAACCACCTAGGTGGGCAAACCGATGAATTCAGCCCCAACTTATATTTATTGTACTTGCGAAATACAAACCATAATGCAGAAACTCAAATCTTGTCAATGTAAGTAACACAAATCTACTAAAGTCTAATAAATATCGTCTCCCAAAACCTGAAAGTCATCACATCAAGGACATCTAATTTCCAAATACTAAGAGTATCAAAGACAAAAATAAATGAATAATGTAGTTTGTGTCCGAAAACTAAGGACATCATACCATGACCGAGAGGATCCAACACGAGCTCAAACGAACAGTTCACCCTGGAACCTGATGTGTTGGAGATTGGGTGGACTGATGGAGAGTTGAAGTCGCTAGTAAAATTGTTGCACTCCACAAAAGGATAACAAAAAAAAACACAAGGAGTCAGTACAAGGTAACACATATTGAGCAGATATCACTAGTCAACTCAAAATAGAAATTAATATGTATAAAGTAATAAAAAACCCAACTATAGCACTTAGCAGGTGTCAAGCAACAAACAACAACAGGAAAAAGTGACAACAACACTGAAGCAATTATGTAATCAGTCCTCATGTGTGTTCTGATATTGTGGACGGATTACGTACTTGCTTAAGTGATGTTGCCACTTGGCCATGCTAATTGTTGCTTGCCACCTATTAAGTGTTGTAGTTGTTTTCATATTATTACTTTATGCATATTAATTTCGATTTTGAGTCAGCAGATGATATCTACTAAGTATATGTTGCCTGTACTGATCCCTACTTGCGTTTTCCTTCATTTTCCTTTTGTGGAGTGTAACGAGTGTACTAGCGACTTCGACTCGCCCTTAGGTCTAGCCAATCTCCAGCACATCAGGTTTCAGGATGAGCTATTCATTCAAGCTCGTGTTGGATTCTCTTGGTCATGGCATGATGTCTTTAGTTTTCGAACACAAGCTACTTTATTTATTTATTTTGGTGTCTTTGATACTCTTAGAATTAATATTTGGAGATTAGATGTCCTTGATATGATGATTTTCAGGTTTTGGAAAACAATATTTAATAGACTTTAAGTGGATTTGTGTTACTTACATTAATAAGATTTTAGCTTTCGCATTATGATTTGTATTTCGTAAGTTGAATAATAAATATAAGTTGGGGTTGAATTCATTGATTCGTCCACCTAGGAGTTTAAGTATGGGTGTCACTCATGACTCGTTTTGGATCGTGACAAACTTGGTATCAGTAATCTCATTGGTTCGGTGATCTATCACACAAGGACAAGTCTAGTAGAGTCTTGCAGTACGGTATGGGGTCGCCTTCACTTTTCTTCGAGAGTCTATAAATCTTTAGGAAAACATCATTATTTTTATTTTTTTTAACAAGGGAAACCCGCAGCCGCTACCCTTTTGGGTGCTCACAGGGTAAAACCCCGCTCCTATGCAATAGCTCGCAAACCACATAGAGGAAAACATCATTATTTCCTTCTTTCATGCGATTACTTGAATCCAATTGGTATCTAAGTGATACAAATTAGTATTTGACCTCCTTGACTCAATTTCACATATGGCTAGAACAACGGCAACAAAAGTGGCAACAACAACACCAGTTAGACAGGATTCATCCTTGGAAAATAAGCATGTCACCCCGATTGACCACATAACATGTAATGACTGGTGACCTACATGATATTTTTATCAAGTTCTCCACGATTTCCTTGTTGATTATCATGAGCTTCTTTATAAGATGAATAGTGTATAGGCTTGGTGTTGAGTTTGTGAATTGTGACATACCAGTTTTAAGGAAATGCTAAAGTGTGGTGGGGTCTCATGTTGAAAGTCGACCAGTAAATGCACTAACTATTACTTGTGCAACATTTTCTAGCTTCTTCATGGAGAAGTATATACCCCAAGACTTTGAGGGATATAAGGAGAGATGAGTTCCTGAATAGAGAGCAATAGGAGATAATTGTTGCAGCCTATGAAGCCATATATCATGCTTTATCCAAATATGCGATTCAGACTCAACTACAGTCTGGAAGAGCGGATCGTTACTTTGTAAAGGGATTGAGCTCAAATTTACAGATTCAAGCTTTGTAGGTGGCTGCTTTAGCCAAAATCTTTTCATGAACCGGTTGACTTTGTGAAGAGGTAAGTGGGTGAAGCCAAATGACTTTGCCAAGGTGAGAACATTCAAAACGTTTCGTAAGGGATGGCTAGATAATGAACACCATTACTTTGGAAAGAACAGTTAGTAAATTTGTCATAACATGTATGGTTTGCTTAGCGAAAGACGAAATTATGTCGCACCAATTGAGGTCAAAATCTCTACTACGATTTCATAAATGAAGTGTATATCGAAGAAGGTCATAATATGACTACTACAACACTACCGATGTTTACTTGGTTAGAGTTATGAAGTATGTTACTCTTGTAATCGACCTGATCTAAGAACGTGAATTGCTGGGCTTAAGACAGAACAAATTTGATAATATTTTGCCAGTTATTCCATGTGTGGATCTGTGTGGGCTATTTGGGTACAATCTTCTCGATAGGTATGATGTGTTCTAGTGACGAATCTAATAGACTTTCACAATATGGTACTAGTGTTATGTGGAAATAAATACGTCAATTTTCAAGTGTGGATACTAAATACTTAAAGAGTTATCAATTGTATGCCATGTTCAGATAATGAGATCCATTGTTGCATTCACATTTGAGAAACAAACTAGTTTGTTATAAAGGATGCTTGTATTGAGCATTATTTTCAAGGATGATTTTAGTGGTGGATCGTTAGAACGATTTTGATTCATTTAGGTTGTGAAGTGTATCTTGAGGATTCTAAATGAGGATTGATGATTTTATCATAAGCTCCAAATGAGTGGATTGATATCGGAATGACAAACTTATGGGTAAAAAAAGTCAGGTGAATGCAATTGAAGATTTTATAAAGAAAGTGCGTATAAAATTTGGATTAGTCTTTGGATTTGATTGGTATGACTGGATTTGAGGTGTCATATCGATAAAAAGGTTGACTTCGTGGTGATGGCAATGACTAACTGAATATGATGGTAATAAGAGTAGCCTATGTGGTGATGGCAATGGCTACCAATCATCAAATAGTAGAATGGCCTTGGAAGCACATTTGGAAGGCTAAGATACTATATCAGGCTTCATGTTTTCTCGCTTTCGGCAAGAGAAACAGCTCTTAATCAAGATAACTTGATGTGAAGAAGGATGACTATCTTTCCTAGGTGCTCCTATGTGGGGAAACTACAGACACAATAAATCATATTTTCCTCCATTGCAAAATAACTCAAGTAGGAAGGATATTCCTGGCACTCAGAAATATCACATGGATAATGCCTGAAAAAATTTCTGAAACTGTATCAAGTTGGAGAGAGGCAGGTTTGTAGGTCAGAGACAGAGGAAGATGAAGAATGGTTCCAGCTTGCAGGGAAAGAGAGGACTTCCAGATGTTTTGAATATAGGATCAATTCTGTCCGCAGATGAAGATGAAATGTATTTTTCTCTAATGTTTTGGTGTAGACAGTCTCACTCGGTAGAAACTGTTGAATTCTAGATGTACTAGACTCCCTCTAGAAGACGAGAATAGCTCCTGTCTCTAAGAGTCTTTTGATGTAAATATAGTGCAAGAACAACCAATGTACTGATTGATCTTGATCATATATAGAAATATACAACGTTACGAATTTCAAGGAAAAAGAAAGTAGAACGTAATCCCACATGATGCACGAGAGTGAATACCTTCCTCCAAGGACCAGATCTTGATGCACTCTGAGAACGTGTTTCAGACTGCTGAGAACAAGAGGATAACAAAAGCGAGTTAAGCAAATAATAGTGAAACACATTAGCAGAAGAAAAAAATTACATCAATACCTCTTCAAACTTCTCAAAGTTTTGAGTGTCCAACTCATCAGTAACCTCAGGGATGAAGGCGGCATCAATATGATAGATTCTGTCCCAGTCTATTCCTCTAAACCACGGGTGGACCTGATATAGAAGAAAGAAATAAAAAAGAAAAAAGCAGGCAATTTACAATTTGCAATTACACAGAAACTGATAAAAGAACATAGAATAGGACACACCATACAACACCTTTATTTCATCAGCGCCATTCGAACCTAGTCGCTGGGTGACATGGCAAAGGAGTTTGCCAATAAGATCTTCCGCTTCTGAAGATAGCTTAGCTTCCTCAGGAAACTTTAAATGTGATTTCCAGTTTACGATCTGCAGGTACAAGGACATGATTATACAGATGGTAAGATTCTAAGAGATCTCTCCAGTAATTTCTTTGTGAAAAAGAACAATGGTTTGTGGAAAATCAAGGATAGAGTTGCTTAGAAGATGAAGAGATGAATCCTGATATTTCAGGGAAAGGAAAAAGAGAAGTGGAAAAAGGTTCACTATGAAGCCAATAAGAAAAAAGAGAGTAAAAAAATGTAGATATAGATTTTAGGAAAAAAGCTTAAAAATAAGGGGGAAAATAGTAGTAAATCGACCATGGCAATGTGCAGAGCTTTTTTTATGCCTGTTATGAATGATGATATGTATGATTACACTAGCAAATCCTCACTCTGGGATTCCATCATTTATCTTTCTAAGCCTCTACTCCTACCTTGTTAAGCGTTTCTTTTCTTTTTTCTTTTGAAATTTTGTTAAGCCTTTCTTTTATTTATTTATTTCATAGAACTATCACATTGAGCTAATAAGTATAAAGTTAATGGGTGGGGGAAAAACTAATTTCGCATTCTTCCATTTCCAATTTTTATTACGAGCTTATCTTTTTAACCTTCTGCCCTACCACAATAACGTTTCTTAATTCGTACTTCTTAGGATTAAACCTTTCACATCTTCTCTGGAATTAAATAAAGCAATGTAATAAAGAGTTAGCACATATAATATTGGTAATGACTGGAGATTTAGTTGGAAGTATAATCATATGTAGGACGAGAGAAGTTCATCAGGGTGGGGAATTAATAAGAAGTTAAGAACATCCTTCAGGGAAGATAATTGGCCTGGGAAAGATATTCTACAGATAAAAATGGAATTAGACAATGATCATAAAAGTAGAACTCTCTTGTCCTTTGTCCTTCTGGAACCCATTCTAAAAGATTATAATATTATTAAAAAATGAAGATTAGATGATCATAACATTTGCAGGGAAGAAAGGAATTTGGAGAGGGGGGGAGGGGGGGACGACGACGAAGACGGGAGCTAGATGATCAAACAAAATACAGCTTTTGTTTAGGTTGAATTTAAGAAACATAAAAAGTAAAAATGATCCTCTTCTCAAAAGTTTTAAGGGCATTGAATTTTCTCCTTTTTAAACTACCAAATCAAGTGGAAGGGCATATAGAAATCATGTTTGCAGTTGAAGTGGTTTTCTGAGTCAAAAACAGTTAAAGTACTTCGGTTATACTCCGTAGATTTCTCAAGGCCTTGAAAATTATATATTTTCCCTAAATGACTAGAGACGCTAAAAGTTACAATCGAGTGAAATAAAAGCAAAGAGATGAGATCTTTTTATTTAAAAAAATCGGTTAAGAATCTGATACTTGTTTGGTCTAAATGTCTAGTCCTTTTAGCTAAGTACCAAAAGTATGTTTAAATAGTTCTTGGCAGATGAAGAAAATATTTCAGAGGTTTGAATAAGATGATAGGAGAGCATAGTAGAACTGTCCCAATGAGGAAGATACAAATCACGGAATAAACCAAGGGAAACATAGACAAGTAGATTCAATGATGATCGTTAATGGCAGCATTCTGAAGGCTCACCTTGCGACATGTTGACATGGGATCATCAGAATAGAAAGGTGGATAGCCCACTAGCATTTCATACATAATAGCACCAAGTGACCACCTGAAGAACAAGAGCAAATGTATGCCAAATACATGAGGACAAAATATATAAGGACGTGGATTAACACCCCTCCCCCCTTCTCAAAAAAGGAAACAGGAATACACCTCAAATAACGAAAACTAGAGAGGAGAGGACACAGTAGGCAGGAGTGAGAAAACAAACTTGTACAACTTGGAAAAACATAAACATAAGATCACATTTTCCAGAAATTAACAAAAACAAAGAAGGTAAAACTCAAAGAGCCCGTTCATATACATGAGAAAACTGTACTGACCAGTCACACTCCATTCCATAACCTTTCTTCAGCAGGACTTCAGGAGCTATATAATCTGGTGTACCCACTGTAGAATATGCCTGGGTTTCCGCAATTGGAGAAATTTAGTAAGTAAGAGATTGACTTCTTCTCAGTGTTATTAAAAGCAAAAAGAATGAAAAAGTAACAGGGTCCATAGAGTTTAAAGTGATAAGTGAAGCTCACATTTTTTACAGATATTAAAATATATCAATGTATGAATTTAGTATGATAAAATTAAATTACAATCAAAATAACTAATTTTAGCATGTAATATACAATAATGTATTATTGTATTGATCCAACTCCTCAAAGTCGAAATTCAAGAAAGGGTTGATTCTTGTCGGAATCACTTTGTGCACCATTATTTAAAGCCCACATATGAAGTGATAGCAGCTCACTTCACAATGGCTCATACAAACACAGCTTCACCAACCAAACAAAATCAACTATAAAATGATCCACAAAACCACATGAACTTTACTACTTCAGGTTAGGTGGTAAGAAATATGGTCATTGTGTAGAAAATACACTCAAACCCTACAACTAATAACTCAATTCCTCTATTAATGTGGGACATTCTAAAAAACAATCAACATTTGGCGCGTGGACAATATGACATGAGGTCCAAACATTGAATAAACCAAGATTAGGGTTGTTCAGGATGTGATACATGTTAAGAAAATAGACCTCGGTCCTAACCCACCCCCAAAAGCTAGTTCACAAGATGAGAATCGCCCAATACCATATAAGGAGACAACAACCCACTTCCACAAGCAATATGGGGCATACTAATTGTCATCATATACCAATTTCAATGATTGTTCCATCTACATTACCAACAGAAAAATGACAGTGCAATAAGAGGACAACCAGTGTCTTCTGAACGAATAATACAGGGAAGTTAACCAAAAAGATACCCAAAGGGTGGAGACTCACAAGTGTCCTCCTATTTTTCTGCCAATGTTGTAATTGTTCTTGCTGAGTGCGTTTTGGCGCAGAAGACCCATCACTCCGAGAAGCTCCATGCGCACTATCACCCCCTGCGAAATCCTTCTCTTCTAGGGTGCTGCAGTCTAATGGCTTACAAAGACCAAAATCTGATAGTCTCAAATGACCGTATCTATCAAGCAGCAGGTTGTCAGGCTTAATGTCTCTGCAGCAAATAAAGTGTAGGGGAAACAATATTAGGATGGGTGTTTTTTTTTTTGAAACTGTTATTAGGATGTTTGAAGAGGTCCAGAACAAATGAAGCAATAAAACAAAACAAATTGCAACCAGGTATCAAAAGAAGTTATGACCTGTGTATATAGTTATGTATATGGATAGATTCTATAGCCAAAACAGTCTCCGCAACATAAAATCTGGCTTCATCTTCAGTTAATGTATCCTTCCTCATGAGTAGGGTCATCATATCACCACCAGGTAGATATTCCATGATAAGATAAAGAAACTCGTCATCTTGGAAAGAACAATACAGTTTGACAATGCAATTACTGTCCACCTCTGCGAGCAGATTCCTTTCAGCCTTTACATGCTCAACCTAATAAAATCCAACAGCTAAGGACCAGTAAATATAGTAGCAGAACTTAAGGGAATCTGATGTTCATACTCATATACCTGTCCTCTACGAAGCATTTCTGATTTCTTAAGCTTTTTCATCGCATATACATGACCCGTTGTTTTCTCCCTACAAACTCTTACCTGTAATGGGAAAAAAGACGAACGCTTACATCCTTTAGACTTTCTGAGACGGGAATTTCCTATCCACAGTTCATGATATCGAGCTCAGAAATATTTTGCAGCTAGAGCAGTGTGTTGAAAGTATAATACAAGCACTCCAAGCATATTTAACAGATCATTAGTCCGATTACTACATTAGCAGATCATGGGGCAACCTGCTTATATGATGTCATCCCGTAACTGGCAAGATTCCACCTAATGGAGATTCATTACAAACTTGTGACTCATGAAGGAGAGCACTACCCAGCAGAAAACACAAATTTTCTATCTTTGACAAAGACATTATTACGAAACCTTAGGTTTTACATGAGAAAGAATGAGATCTGTATCAACTGGATCTGTACAAAACCTTTTTCTCGATAGAAGCAACACCTTACAATTACCTCGCAAGTTAAATTAAATTGAAAAGGGGAATAAAAAGCTCAGGTAACAAGAATGTGTTACCCATTTATCCATCCAAGAAGGCTTGATTAAGGGGCAGATCCTCATGAAAGGGTGATGTGAGAATTCCTTATTGCTCATTAGAAGGCCATTAGATTCACAAAGAAGCTTCAGATGTCTAGTTTTCTATTTTTGCCCATGGAATGACAAGTAATTGTGAGGGAAAGGAGTCGCTCCTCACTCTGTTACTTAGATTTCACCTTCAAGAAGCACCATGGAGAATATGCCTAAAATCACCCTCTATCACTAATTGTAGTGTGATCTTTAGCTCTGCTCAGCCACCTCGAATGGATGACACTCTGAAGTTCGTCTCAACTACAATATATATTTGTATCCCTTAGTGTCTAAGCTAATACTATAGGAGAAGCATATCCAGCAATCATCTTTTAAGAAGAGGATTACAAGTTTAACACTTCTTGTGATAGAATTAATATCAATCACATATAAAGTGCAAGTAAACAGCTCCTCAATTTCAACCTATTTAAAGGCACGTACTCATAGTGTTGTTGGTCATATTCATGGTTGCGTAGTAGTACATTCTTAATTTTTTCCCCTTTGACAAAAATATAGACTACATCACATTATTACTATGAACTACACATACAAATAATATTATCATGAATATCCATACTGAAGCCTTAAATTTCCTACAGAGTTCATCCACCAGGAGAAGAAAGAACTTGACAGTCCGAAGTAACATGTTGTGGTTCAGGGACCCAAATCTAGTTAATGTGGGAATGACTTTATTGTCTTGTCATAAAGTATGATATAAGTTTTAACTAGAAATACATGGACATAATATATGCACTCTAAGATTTTATTGATAGAGAGAATTTGATATAATATGTTCTTACATATTTCACTCTCCAAATATATGTATACATACATTAAGTTTTACACTCTAATATGGCAGAAATGCTGGAAAGATTAGTCGCTTTGGAAAAGTTAATAAAAACCTCTTGAATCTAGCACTGTATAATAATTTTGAAGTCACTCTGTTCAAGATAGTTTCTACCACCACAAGAAAGACTTAGCCAACCATTTTGACATTCACAATTATTACGTCCTAGGCTAAGTAATCGACTCCGACAGGATTCACTAACTGGTATAGAATTACCTCCCTAACTACAGCACAACTCCATCGGGTCTAATAGACAGCTCAGAAAATATTTGATCGAACCTTATAACTGGCCAAATTCACTTCAAAACTCAAAATGTTCTACAAGCTCTTACTTAGTAGCTAAGGACTCAATTATCTCCTTATTGCCGCCTTAAACAGTTGTCCAACATTAATGCAGCTGCACCGACATTTAACATCTATACATATGACCTTCTCATGCTTGCATTCAAACATAGAAATCTAGACTTGATCTGAGTTTCCTAAGAAGCTTACCCTATCAGTAAGTAATCTCTCCTTTCCTTATTTAGAACTTTCTTTTCTTTTTTCAAGCAAACATCATAAAAACACTTAGCCAAAGTAGTGTTTTACATGTTAACGTGATTATATGATGCAAATATCACAGGAAAGTAATTAGCCAAAGTAGCATTGACCCACAAATTACTAATTTTATTTTACGCTCTAAAAGGTTGTTTTGGTACGCGAACTAAATTATACTAGGATTGTAATCCCTGGACTAATTTATTCCACCAGGAAAATGGGATAAAATTATAAAGTTGGATAGGATAAGGTGGGACGTCCCAGGATTAAGCCTAGGATAAAATTTATACGTGTTTGGTAAGATGGTATAAATTTATCAACGCAGTATAAATTTTGGGTCATGACACTTCAGCATCTGCATTTCCAGATTTCAAGGGGAATAAAGATGTAAAATTTACTATTTCATGTGAGATGTTTACCACCCACATTCAGAACAAGCTAAGATGAAAACTGTGGTTATAGAGGATTGTAGTAATATCAGAATAAAATTGTACAAGAAACAAACAAAGATGTTAACAGCCAATTAGCGAATCAATAGAGATATTACCTCCCCAAATGCACCCTTTCCAATCATTGTTAGTAACTCAAAATCATCAGCTCCCATTTTGTGCCTTTGCAGACGCATGTATTCTGTTTCCTTCTTTTCATGAAATTTCAGTAGATTATTTTGATCTTCCTCTGAGACGTCAGCATCGGCAAGTTTCTTTTCCAGTATACTTCGGCTGGTGACCAAATATTAAAAGAAAAAGAATATATTTCAAAGCACTTCGTAGGGAGGATAACTCAGAAATATCAAGACTATGCAATTCTTAGGCAGAGCAAAAAGGTCGAGGGTGTTCTTCATTATGTAGTAGATAATTCTGCCAAATCGGGCTAATGAGCTAGACCATGCACCATCTTCTAAAATGAATGAATTAACAGCTAACCAGCAAGACCATGCAGTTCTTCCAAAATGAATGAATGAACTGAATGAAAGAAAGTATTAACATCTGGAATGATGCGACACGAAAGCCAATCCTACTTTTTCCTGCAGTCTCTTCCATGCATTTGAAGTTGGCTAATTGACTGGCACAGTCATCGAAGTAAGTATGACTAGTATGCATATTTCAATTATACAAGATGCCTTACAAACACCACATAGTTTTACCATAGCACATTTCTTCGTTAGAAACACCTTTAGTGGAATTTAAATATAAACATTTGGAAAAGGTAAAATATGTACTTTATTTATGTCTGTTCCTGCTGATGCAGGAAGGTGATCAAACCTAGCCTTCATCACGATTCGTGACATCATTTTTGTAATTATTATGCAAACCAACTAACTAACTCCAAGCTGAAATAGGTTATCAACCATTTGGAAAGATAGTTTAATCTTGATAGTTTAATCTTCTCATCAAATAGCAGATATAAGCTGGAGGAGAGCATATAAGTAATAATGTTTGCCAAACCAGTGTGACTGGACAATTTCTTCATATAAAAAGAAAAACAGATAATTTTGTCATAACATTTGACATGTATGCAGTATACTGAATATAATATAGGGACAATAAATGACGCTCATGTTTTATAGTTATTAATTGTGTACAGTTACAAAATAACAAAGCAGATAAAAGCGAGTTATTTGAAGCAAAAATGCTTAGATAAGGAAACAGCAGGAACATTACCAACAACCAATTTTACTTTAAATAATTCCTCAAAT
The DNA here is from genome assembly GCA_027789145.1 of Solanum arcanum. NCBI lineage: Eukaryota > Viridiplantae > Streptophyta > Magnoliopsida > Solanales > Solanaceae > Solanum > Solanum arcanum. The sequence continues at coordinate 70,707,770 of CM050941.1, forward strand.
AGGTTTTAATGGAGATGAAGAAAGAGCATAATTCCTTTCAACTTCTAAAATATAAGCCCTTCATGGAAGTTGTTGAAAATGAGAAAATTCACAACCACACACCCATGACAAAATTATTCAAGTGTTTTCCTTTTTTCTCCTAATGTTGCTTAATTCTTGCAGGGAAATACAACCCTGCTAAATATTACTAAAAATGTAAATTTTAACTCATGATACTAAAGATGACTCATAAAAAAAATACTAGCAAGCATGACGTACCGCTCCTTCCTGTCCTGTAAATTTCTCATCTGCTCCTTGTAATGATTCTCAATGTACTGCTTCGCTGCAGCAACCCTCTGCTTTGTCACATTGGAAGCCTCTTCAGCTGACATAGGCGGTTGGGGCTCTTCTCTTCCACTACCCGATAAATCTTTCTTCCTGGTTGACCTTAAGCGATCCCGCGGTTGGAACTTCTGGAACCAACTTCTTGCTGAATCCATCTACTCTCACTCAGCTTAATAGATGATACACTAGAATCTCTTGAACCACAGACTCATTGTAAACTGACTCTACTCATACCCCAAAATCAAAAACCTATCAAATTCACAGTCAATAAACATGACAGCATCAGTCAATTGCACAAAATTCCAAATTTTTCATGGTTTCTCAACAAATCAATGTATCATCACCGCACCATGGGACAAATTGGAACAGCCCATGAAAAAAAAATGAATAATTTCCTACCAAGATCAAGAATTTTCCTCAAATCTTGTAAAATTCAGAGATTTTAGCAACGACCCACATAGATTTGATGCATCAAAACTAAAATTTTGATCTAAAAATCGAACAAAAAACAAAATCCATAAACACCAAATCAACACACAAGGAAAAAAAAATAGGCTTACCACCAAATCTTTGTGCTGCAGTAATCCGATTGTTCCGATCGTTATATACAGATTAAAATTATAACAAAATTTGAAACAAATAATATTTTTTCAACAATTTTCCATTGAAATGAAAGAGGGAAGAAGAGAGCTAAAGCGGCATTTTCGTTGGTTTAGAAGCTAAGGTCAGTTTTTCTTATTGCCCTCTTCGATTCCCACACTCCCTTGTTTTGCCCGCCTTCCATATTTATACCCATTTTCTCTCACGTTATAGAAATAGGTTTAAACTAATACAATCATATTTATTTTTTAATCCTAAATTTTACGTTTCGATAAAAACTGATCCAGAATTTAAATTTTATTTCATTTTTATAACAATCTCGAGTGAATAACTAGTAAATCACTTTTATTATTGTTATGTTGCATTTTCTGAAAGTTAATTTTACTTAAATTAAATTACATTAATTCGGTATTGATATTTAAAAATTATACGAAAAGTATTATAAATTTTGATATTTAATATATTAATATAATGAAAAATATATCGTAATATGTTAGTTATAATTCTTATATTTTAATTTTTAAAAATATTATAATAATTAAAAGTGAACGAGAACAGAGTTATTTTGAGATTGACGTGGTATGTCTCTTCATAATTGAAGTTGGTGCATTTTCTTAGAGTAGTAAATAAGTAGTAACTAACAAGACACATGTGTCATTACGTAATTATAATGTAATTATAGTACTTGGTTGTACAAGTATAATTATTGAAAAACAAAATCTAATTATTACAAACTTAACATTAAATTAATGTATATGTGTCTTATAAGAAATAATACTAAAGTTTTATATTAATAGATATTTAAATTATATATTATTTTTTAAAAATATAGTATTAAATAATTAGAGGCTTTGTAACTATTATTATTGTAAAATTATATTGATTTTAATTAATGAAATTCTAACTAAGCTGATATTTTTGCAAAAAAAAACTAATCATGAATCGCAAATTTGATAAAAAGTTTGTAAATGACTCATTCTTTCTAATATAGATTAGGACAGAAACATAGCTAAATAAATCGGAAAAATTATTATAAATAAACAAAAGATAATTAATGTTAAAAGATTACATATTTGAAAAACAAATAAAAATTAATGATAAAAACAAAAAAGGAAAAGAAATTAAAAGATCTTCATGAAAATTAAAGAGTAATTATTTCTTCTGTTACACCAAACCAAATTAATTGTTGACCAAGTAATTACTTATTTACAAATATATGTCAATATTATTTAGTTCCATCAAATCTAACATTTTATGAGTCCTTAAATAGATATTTAATGATTCTTAAAATGATCTAATATATCTCTCAATTTTGTTATTTTGAGTTAATTCATGCATATCCTTATTATTATACAATTGACTAATATATATGTTTTTCCTCTAATGGAAATAAAAAAATATATAGTATATTTCATACTTCTCACATGTACTTTTATTTATTTTTGTCTTTTTCTGTTTTAGCTACTAATTTTAAAGTTATGATTTTGATAGTCAAATTTAGATATGTTTCACTAATTTTCTTATAAAATTTATCATAGTAGTCCCAATGTATTTTTTTTGTACAAATATAAAATAAAATTATAATATAGCCGGAAAAACAGTTTTGAGTTATAATACAGCCACGACAAAAAATAGTTTAATCTTTTTTCCTTTACACTAAAGAATGAAAGGAAAAAGATAAAATAAGAACAAGAAATTCTAATAATAATAATAATCAAAGAAGTAAAAAAAAAATTATGTATGAAAAAAATTAATATATTTCTTGAACTTTGCTAGAATGATCACATAAACTCCTAAATATTAAAAAAAAAAAGTCAAAATAAAAATTTAAAAACCAATTTTTTCACTTCCGTAAGATAAAGAGTATATATGAACTCTTTTTGTAGCGGTAAGGATTTGTGTAAGTCATTTGTATAACAGTAAGAGTATAATGAGTCATTTTCATAACGATGAGTATATCAATTCTAAGTAATAAAGTTAAGAAGTATATCAAATCCTTTTAAAAATCATTAAAGATCTACTTGAGAACTCATATATAATTAGATTTGATGTAATTGCATAATATTGATATATATGTGTGAATAAGTAATTATTTGGTCAATAATTAGGTGTGACGGAGATATAATTACACTATTTAATTCTTACAAAAAATGAGAATTATTGACAATTAAACGGTATAACGAAAAAGTCATTTTTAATTTCATTTCCTTTTTGTTTTTATCATTAATTTTTATTTCTTTTTTGAGCAAAGGAATATTGACTTCATGCATACAAAGTTCTAAATACATATATTAACTACTATTAGATTCATCTCTAATATCTGATACAAGTTATTTTTTATCAAAGAATTCACTTTGTATTTCTTAATAACCAAGTAAAGGGAAATAAATATCTTATCAACCATATTGAGCCAGCACGATTCATGATTCTTAATATAATATTATTTGCTTTCAATTAAATTTGTATAGTTTTTTTATTAAAAAAAAAGCCTTATATTATTAAAAGTGTCCAATATTTTATTTATTAATGCAAAATTTTATTCGTATATCAACAATTTCCTTTTTGAACTAATTAAGTCATATGATTAATTACCATGATTCACAAAATAGAGATTTTACATGTTTATGTGGCAGCCACATGTTAGAGTATTTATGATCACCAAAGCTCGAAGTTTGGGTATAACTTTAAACTGCCAGTAGAAATTATAATATATTCTATTTAGTATTATTTTTATACAGTTAATTAAATAGCGGAATTTATTATTTAAAAAAAATCTAACGAGATTTATTATTATAAAAGAATCTAAAGTATAATTATATTTTAGTAATTTTTTAAAACTATCATTAGAGGTCTGAAGTGCTCCGTAAAATGATTATTAATATATGTTTGTCTGAGCAACTACTTCGTACACACAACTTTTACTAAAACGCCTCATATTTTTACCATATTCAATATTTTTATAAATATTTTTTTCAGCTATCAATTAATACGAAACTTTGTCGCACACTCAACAATCTCCCTTTAGATTTAAGTTTTATATGACTAAATATCATGGTTCACTGGTTGGAGAAATAAATAAATATGTTTCTTATTCATATCGCGTAATAATTATCCATTTTTGACTAAGTTCACATAATTTTTTTGTAAATATTTTTTAGCTATTAATATAAAATTTTGTTTGCACACTCAACGAAACATGAATCTCTTTTCATTTTTGCTTCATTTATCCTAGAGTGACCATGAAAGAATTATTTCAAAGAAATTAGCTTGTTAAACCAACAAATATATAAGTAAACAAGAAATCAAGCTATCAAATTTCTCTTGGTTCCATAAATTATACTATCAAAAATATTTCCTTATAGAAATATAATAATAATTGTCTAAGAATCATATCATATCATTACATAAATATAAAAGAGAATTCTATCCCTGTCTACGAGAGTTACAAAAAATGAGAATTTCTTTTCAATTTATTTATAAAAATTTTTGACTTTATGAAAGATTGTGACCATCCGAAAGGGTTGTAACTTTTTCAAATAATTGTAACTCTTCCGATAAGGCACAATAAACATTTGTTCACACTGCCCATTATTGCCTATAAATAGAAAGATTTTCTCTCTTTAAAACAACGAAAAGTCTCATCATCATCTTCTTCTTCTTCTTCTTCTTCTTCTTCTTCATCTTATGCACAATTAAATACACATGTATTTTCTTCTACGGCTCACCGACACCATTGCTTATGTTACAGATCCTAATATGTATTTTTATATAAATTAATTTATGTTTACATTATTAAAGATAGATGATAAGATGTTATAATTTTTATTTTCCATTACGTCATTAATATTCGTTATTACGTAATCTTATATATAAAATAATATAATGTTTTAATCATTATAAGTATTTTACTTTTAATGATGAATAAATTTGAAGTGCATTTTATAAATTTCGTGATACTAAATTCTTACGCGAAGAGCGAATAATTTTATTAGTATATTAGTTATTTCTCAATTTGTGCATATATGCGTACACAAACTTATAAATAATAAATTAAAGAACTATACTAATCGATTATTAATATTGTTTATTATTGGTAGTCCCTATCAAATCTATGAGAACGTGGGTGCTCGTAGTACCATTCTATCAAATGCAAATCTAATTAAGTAGTTACATTAATTAACTAATATAATTTTGTTAAAACTTAATGTAATAATTAAATAACAGAAGTTGACTAATTACTAATAGGATCACATGATATGTAGCGTACGTGTAAGCATGTTACCACCACTATACTATATTTTTTATTTTCAACCAAAAGAAATATAATATTCATGTAGCCTTTGTTCAAATGTGTTACACTACTAAGTAAAATTGAATAATAATATTTTTTATTAATAGTTTAATCTAAAAATGTATGATTAAAAAATATTCTTATTATTATAAATACCTTCTATGGATATAATATTTTTTTTCTTTTTGAATACATTCTATTTCATCTATTACTCCATTACTTTTGAAAAACGTAATTTCCTTTAAAATCACTTTTAACTTATGATATATAACTAGAAAAATCTCATTTTATCTAAAAAAATAAATATAGATAACTTCATATACATTTTTAATTGATAATAGGTTATATACATATATATAACTTATAAGTTCATAGTAATTTCATCATTAATTTTTATTTAGATAATGATACAAAACATTCTAACAATTAGAAAATGTTTTTATTTCTTAATCTTTTTTCGAGTAGTAGGATAAACATTTGAATGTGTATAAAAAGAGAATAATATATTTATTTCACATTAAGACGTTTTTTATTCATTAAGATAATAATAAAGATATTTTTTTAACTAAACTATTAACAACGAAAAATATTACATTTAAAATCCTGTAACTTAGATACTGAATTTGAATTTCGAAGTGAATGATATTAATTAAAGAAAATTCAAAATAAATATTGAAAATACTGATTGACAGGTGTACGAGTCTCTCTCTATATAATATTGAGTGAGATAATTCACAAACTTTTTGTAAGTTGAAACAAAATTCATGTTCAAATACAATAATGTTCATCTTTTGTCAATAGGGGACGAGACAACGATGTCACACAAAAAATGGCAGAACACACCAAAAATCATCTCCAAATGATTTGATGTTTCATAAGTTTAGACTTTGAACTTGTCCGCAGCCACACGTGAGTTTCATGCTAAAAAAATTGAATGGTCATTCATATTGTTATTCTAGAGAGTACATATAGTGATGGATGAATTGACCAATGGTCATTCATATTGTTATTCTAGAGAGTACATATAGTGATGGATGAATTGACGTGGTGTACTCATAATGATGTGCTTGATATATGATATGCTATTTGCGGAATGAAGTTAATGCTAGGTTTAAGTTGTGGAGAAAAGTTGTGGAGATAAATTGCGGAGTTCAAAGGGTTTAGTTTGAGTAGGACTAAAACAAAAAGAATTGAGTGCAAATATAGTGAAATAGTGCATGAGGCAAGGCTTGACACATAGACTATTCTTAAGAGAGATAATTTCAAGTATCTATGGTCTGTAATTCAGAAAAGTTGAGAGATTGATGATGATGTCATATATTGTATTGATGCAACGTGAATTAAATAGATGTTTGCTGAGTACTCTTGTGTGTATCACCTATACTTTTACAAAATAGTGGTAATTGGACCAACTTTGTTTTATGAAGATGAACGTTGGCGCCTCGAGAACTTTCATGTTCGGAAGATGTAAGTTTCAGAAATGATGAAGTTAACATAAACATATGAGAATATTAGGGGAAAATAGAACAGGAATGAGGATACCGAGATAAAGTGGGAGTGACCTTTGTGGTGGTGAGAATTTTAGGGGAGATTAAGATTAGAAATGAGGATACCTGGGATAAAATGTGAGTGACTTATGTGGTGGACAAGATGACAGAAGCGAGACTGAGATGGTTTGGACATTTGGAGAGAAAATGCGCAGATGCTCTAATGAGGAGGCGCGAGATGTTGAATATAGTGGGTACGAGGAGAGCTAGAGGTAGATCGAAGAAATATCAAGAAGAGGTGATTAATTAGACAGGGCATGACGCAGGTCCATATTACCGAAAGACCTTAGATAAGAGGGCATGGAAATCACTTACCAGGTAGAAGGTTAGCAAGTATGAAATGTTGTCTCAATTTTCGAAGGATTTAACCATATTCTTTTTTATTCTACCATCACTTGTTGTTTATTGTGTTTAGGCTATTGCGTTATTCTGTGGTTGTTTACTATTTTCGTGTTACTTATAGTTGCTTTGTCTCCACTGTCATTTTCCCCTTTTCATAATACTGTTATATTCGACTCAAAGATCCTTCAAAAACAACTTCTTTATCTTTTACGACTCTAAGGGAGAACCGAAAAAGTAACTCAAATGATCCGAAAACAGAAGCATTATTAAAAAGAAATTGTAAGCAAAGACATTGGAGATTTTTGTTTGGGGACCAGGGAGCGCAAATAGGTGCACTACAACAGAATTAATAATAGAGAGAGTCTGCTTTCTCTCTACGCCCACCCTATTTTGGTCATCCATCACATTCATCACCTAATTTTGGGCTTCTAAACTTCCAACTTTTTGTACTAGTAGTAGTTGCTGGTTTTAAAATGTCATCTTCATGCTTGAGGAGTTGAAGTTGGAAAAAGACTAAATAAATCAATAACCTCTTATAAATTTTATTTAAATATTTTATGTTGGTTGAGTATTTGAACAGATGATTATGTATGTGTTCTTATTAGACATTTATTTTGCGGCTCATATTTTGGAAAAGTTTCTGAGTAAGTTACGTTCACAAGCGATCATTACTGTGAATAATTTAATCATATAAAATATGTTTCACTTTTAATTGTACACATAAATATCAATTGAAAAAATTGGAGTTATACATTTTATTGTGATATTGCATATAATAAAAGGAGGTAACATGTTGTAGTAAATAATTATCTACTTTATTCGCGATCGAAAGCATGCACAAAAGCTTTTTCAAAAGCTTTTTCAAAATTTTGAATTGAAATGTCTAATTAAAACACTTTATCTATCATATGTTCTAGTGCTCAATCTATGAAATTATGGCGAGGGGATAATTAGTGAGAATGACACTTGCGTAATTTGTTTTCTCTTATTTTTTGACTAACCAAATATGAAAAAATTAATATACACTAAATTTGCTTGAAATATGATGATTTGAGCAACTTCACATTATGATTTAAGGGCAGGCACAAAATGCTTCGCACTAAACTTGACTTACCCATCCATTTGGAAATTTTGAATCGATTTCTTTTTAAAAAAAACTTAGACATCCATTCTTTATAATTCTGCAAAGACATAAATGATCAATGACTTTGAGATTACTGTTACAAAAAATTGCAGGCTAATTATAAATAGAGGAATGGAACACTATTGATACTTGAACTAAAGGCACATCGTCAGGCTTCGGCATGTAAATGTAACCTGAGTTGCCATAGTTCCTACTTTTGAGTTCAGCCAAAGGTGTAGCCCGTGATAACGACAACATTTTCCAAGCTGCAAACACTGAAGAACCAGCTCTGATCTCTTTTATTGGCAATCCTGCAAGGTTTAAATTCTACTCTGGAAAACAGGATGTGTAAATCAGCGATAATGTGACATATGTCTAGATGATTGAAATGGAGAAGAGCCAAAAGGAGAGGACTTTTGAGCTTTTGCTGGAGCGGGAGCCGGTTTCTTTTTCTCAATCGGGGTCTCAGAACGCAACCAGTTCTCAACTACTGAAAGCAAATTAGGGGAGGACTTCAACTCAGGAAGCTCGGGTAATTTCTCAGTCCTCTTCAGAACTCCTTCTTGGATGTAAACAAGATCAGTCGCCCATGTCTCCAGTCCATCAAATATATGTGTTGCATAGACAATTGTAGCTCCTCTCTGTGTTATCATGACATGGAACCAGAAAGTTAACCTTTTTGTCTACCTTCATCTACTAGAATCTGTAACACAGTTAGTATCTAAATAGGTTTCCAATATTAATTACATGAACCTCAATATGGTTTATTGCTTACTAAATTAGGACTTTCAAGACTGCTTAAATGGTACTTCACAATTTTCTATAAGATTTTGTTTCAGGTGATGCTAAGGGAAAATCTATCACATGAGTGATAACAGGATATGCAGTAGCCCCTCTCACAAATGAAAAAGAGAGGAGAAAATCCAATGGGAATATCGAACATCTCTTCAAAATTCACCCTTGTAATGCGCTTAAAAACCAGTTGAATGTCTAGTTTCTGCACACATGTAAGTTCAGAAGAAAACAATGCATACCTGTTCACATTCTTCCTTAAAGAAATCCAATAAATCCATCCTCGCAACAACATCTAAGTCAACGGTGACCTCATCCATTAAAAGAACCTGCAAGAAAGTGATTCTCCATTAACAACGGTCATCAAAAAAGTTAACCCACCTTGCTGATAATTATCAGACTTAAGTATGAAACATACCTTACGGGTAAGCATATTGTTTGACTATTAAGTATTGAGCAAGCAACAGATGGATGTTATTATCTCACTTGGGAGGGAACCCCAGATGGACAATAGAACAGACCTTTTTCAGGGGTAAAAACACACCTTCCTTTTCCTTTTGACTATGAGACAAATGTATCTCGAAGACAAATAGATATGAAGTCCCCTCCACAACGAAAATAAGAAAAATATAAGTGAGAGGCGACCGATGAGAATGAGCACCATAACTATTTCGGAAAAATTTTAAAATGGGAGTCCACTGAGAATATGACCAGCATTCTAGGGGGTTGATGCAACCTTGGTGATACAAGTTTAAGAGTATGCAGCTGAGATGGCAAGTTAGTAAGAGTTTGTTACAGGCTGTTAGTTGTAGCAGTTACAATTAGAAAAATTCTGTTACTAGTAGATCCAGTTGTATAAGTGTAGGAAAGGAATGTAATTGAATTCATTCATGGAATAATATATGTTCTTCTCTCTTTTCTATAATCAATTATCAATCCAGCCATAACTCCCAGTTTCAACCCTGAATTGACTATCATCTTCTTCGAGTTCATCCCTTAGAATAACTAATTCCATCCAGTTCTTAATTGACTCTTTCTAATTGCATCACTTGGGGTCTACAAATTTCTAACTCTGATATGGTCGACTGCAAGCCTACTAAATTAAAGATTACCTTGTAGGGGTGAAGGAGACCCATGCAGATTTGGACTCTACGCCTCTGACCATCAGATACCTTGTGCATACGCCACTGCAGATCAATATCCAGCAGCTCAATCAACTTTTCTCGCCGAACTGGATCCACTCCTTCAACTAAAACCATGATAAAGAAAACAGAAAAAAGAAGTTGACAATTTTCATTTGAACTCGAACAAGTTCACATTTGCAGAAAATCACACACATCAGAATAGTCCAAAAACCGAATGGTGTCAATAAATTAGTAACCCTAGTTACATATATATTAATTATGGGCTCCTAGGTCCAGAGGTAGAATGGTGCAAAATGCAAAGGAAATCAGATTGGAAGTTTGACAGCCATCAGAAGTCTTTACACATTGGTAGACAGAAGTTCCAGTAATAGATGAAATAGTTTAGAAGATCTTGAGAAAGCCTATACTAGAAGGGTCACGAGTGCATGTCAATTTGAGCGATGCCTAAAACTATTCTGTCTATTCATAGTATGAGTCAATATATATCACTTGAATGATATATAACAAGCAGTCGGTAGCCATGACTCCACAAATCTGACATAAGATCATTATGTAATGCCATCAGGAGATTAAAAAAGGAATCTTGCAGAAAAAGGAGATTACACACCTCCAAATATCATATGTTCAGCTGAAAAATCTCCCTGAAGTGGAATATCTCCCTGAATTTTGGCAAAAAACAACTTCATTTAGACTAGGATCTTATTTAACAAAGTTGAAGTTCTGTACTATGATAAAAATAAGAAGATAAGGAAAAGGAGTAAGTTATCATTGAGATGACATACAAATCTCCAACCACAAGAACCAGCATCATTAGTATAATTAGGGATACGTGCATTGTTCATTATGCCCAAATGCAGTTCAGGATTTAGGGTGTGGGGTACACCACTACAATTGCACCTGTTACTACTTTCCACAGGTGCGAAATTTGTATAATTACATACAGTAATATAGTTTTTAAAAGTTGTTTCAAACTGTGGTATTTGTATGATAAAAATATGAAATGAGCTTAAATGAAGAAGAGTGGATTCATTCAGCCGGCCACAACTTGTTTGGTACTGAGGCATAGTCAGTGTTATCAAACAGAAAAAGCTCCGAGGTCAGTTGAGGCATAAAATGCAAGTAGCGTGGGCCTTAATGAAAAAAGGTGCAAAGCTAGAAAAAATAAATATATATTATATACTTGTTTAGTCCAAAACTAGTAATTATAAGTATGAATGACAAATATATAACCAAAGAAATATATATATATATATATATATATGTGTATATATATATATATATATATATATATATATATATATATATATATATATATATATATATATATAATTATTCGGTAAGACTAGGCTAATTGGCAAGGAAAAGTATATGTCTTAGAATATTGATGACGACAATGACACGTATCAAGTTAGGCGAAATGCTCAACAGATTTTTGAGCCTCGCTTTAGGGCTTAAGTCCGTTGAACAACTACGCAGCTGCTGCCATATGCCCATGATCACATAATTCAATTCATGAAACAAAACCACAAAAAGAATATACATGAGAACCAAGACCAGACTACTTACAACAGCACCAACATTTTTGCTCCAAGACTCTCCAAGGTAAGCGAGATCACCACTACAAACAAGGTGAGTATCATGAAAAGCCGATAAATTCAGCACCCTGACTACATCTTTTCCACCGACCATATGTTTTCCCGCCAATATCTTCAAAAGGGTCGTTTTCCCTATTCCAAAATTGTAAAAATTGAGAGTGACAATGAATATACATTTCCAAATACAGCGAGTAAAAGAAGTACCTGATCCATTTGCACCGAGAAGAAGACATCGAGATCTGGGAGCAACATTGAGATTGAAATCGAAATATATGGGACTTTGAAAATCATATGAAAATTGCATTCCATTGACTTGAATACTGCTTGATTCTCCTGCCATCTTCTTCTTCTTCTTCGATATGAACAAGCATTTTCCGGGTCGTATTTTATACCCGTTTCAAAAGTTATCACCGCTTACCTAACTAACTCTTCTGGCAACTCAGCAAACTTGCTGTTTGTATTCCAACCACAAAGCCCCGTCGGTTACTCGGGTCCTGTCACTTCACTTTTGGAGCTCCGAATTAAATAATAATCTACTTTATTATTATTTATTTCTTTTGTTTATATAATAATAATTAATACTAAAGATCAACGCAAATTGTTTTTTCTTTTAGTATATATAAAAGTATCAATTTGGTAAAGAAAGTCAACTATTCTACGTACAATTAATCGGGTTAAATAGGGAAGTCGTAATGTTAACGATTTGCCTTATTCATATTAAATGCGATTTATACTGTTCAGAGTTTTCACGAGAGAATTTTTTTAAAGATAATGATACTTTGAGTTTAAAATTGAGCTAATTACCAAATATAATAATGATTTACGTTTAAAAATTCATAATACAATGTATCAATTCGTTTTAATTTTTCATATATAATAAATGTAATGAACTTCTATTGTATTAAAATGAATAATTGAAATGACACATAGAGATAAATATAAGAATTGTTTATTATAATTACTCCAAACTAGTAATAAATCTTTTGAGGAAAAAAGAGAGGAAGATTCCATAATTAATCTCAGCGATTGAGATCTAAAAAGACAATTTTTTTTGGGACTAGCACTAGGAATAGTAATCTAGTCTTACTAATTTGTTTGTAAATTTAGGCTTCAAAGATATTCTTTCTAGAAATTTTTTTTGCGCTATTCTTTTATTTATTATGTGTGGTTTGCTAGACTTAGCCCAGAAGACTAGATGATTCCTTTTCATCTTGATGTGACGATTGCAATGTTCATTCGAAAAATAATTATTGCTATCTGCACAAGCTAGAAAGTTTATCAATGTTGATAAAGCTCAGATTTCTAAGGAACCTTTTGGAAATCACTCTTCATTGCAATGTATAGCTTTTTGATAGAGTGTTTTTCCATATTTGTTATTTTTGCTTCTAGTATCTTTAAAATTCGTAGATGCTTCTTTGTCTTCAATATCGTTTAGACTATCAACGTTCTAAACAATTTTATTTTTTTAAATAATAGCAATCGACTCACTTTATCCATAAGATTTTCTGCATATAGATTTCATAAAATCTTAACGATTGTAACCTTGTTCCGTAGTAATATTTGATATATTAAGACCTCAGTATTGACCTAGGCATGCACACCTTATCCCATGCAAGAAGACACAACTTTATAGCATAAATCTTAATCAATTATTTTCCTCATATATATAAACATCCTTTTAAAATCTTAAATATAATTTGATATCTTTTCACATGATGCATGAGTTCTCCATTTTAATTATGTTTATATCAAATAATTAATATATTAATATATATCGAATAATATACCTTTAAAGTATCGAATAAAATTCAAATTTTCGCTCTTACTATTTCAGATAAATATTGAACACTTGCTTTTCACAATAAAAATATTTTCCTTCTTTTTAAATAAGGGAATTGGCCAAGTAGAGGCATATAAGAAGCCACGTACCCGAATTGGAGAGAATTAAAATGGAGCCCCGAATCCAAGAAACCGAAATGGCGGTCGTCCATCGAAGCACCACGCGGTCATATAAAAGGGGCATTGAAAAAGCCTACGATGAAAAAAATGTCTGGCCAAATTAGGGTTCATATTGATTTTTCCTAATTTTGGAACTCTAATTGGTTTCTCTCACAAAAGATCGTGTTGAAGTGTTCTGAGTAATCAGGCTTATGATTTCGTTCAATTTCTGGTTTCATTGGGGATAGATTTAACGGTATTTAAAACATATAGGCTCTATCAGTAATGTGGATCAATCAAACGAGCTGAGGAATTTGGTAAGGGCTGTGATTACTTCCTTGTTTATCTGGTAAGTGGATTCTCACCAACAATTACCTACTTTAATCGCTAGAAATGAGAAATTTGAAATTTGAAATTTTTATTGATAGTATAAGGAGGACTTGTATGAACATTCCACTTGTATGTTTAAATTTTTTGGATATCAGGAATGAGAAACTGAATTGTATTGCTGAAAGAGTTTTTTTCGTTGTTTTGACGATAGGAAAAGAAGGAGAAATGGAAGAAGAGGAGGAAGATAAGATTTTACTCAGTAGTTTGGGTGTGACTTCTGCGAATCCTGAAGATATTGAACGTGACGTACTGGACCAGGTTTGTTTATGCATAGGTTGGATTGTGCTTGTCTGTAAAATATTAGGTGATAAGAATGTTGACTAGTTTCATGTGATGCTTTCATGTTCATAATGCAGTTTAGTACTTAAAACTGATTAATTCTTTCTATTTAATTGATTGCCATGCACGAGATGGACTTCAATCTGTTTTATATACTGGCAGGCAACAAGGCACGTTGGGGAGGGTAATGAAGCTACAGGGATTGCTGAAGAAGAGATAGAGGAAAGAAAAGAAGAAAATGAAAAAGGACATGATAAGAAATTAGATTTGTTTAAGAAATTGAGAGCAGTAGAAGTAGAGATAGATGCGATTAAAGATGGCTTTGAACATTTGGAACGCTTTAGAAGAAATGAGGAGGAAGTCCCTGATACTGATGATTGCAGCGAGGCAACACATACAGAGAATGAGCAAAGGACAATTCAGGCACCTCTGGATGATTCAAACCTTCAACATGCTTTAGCTGATGATCGTCTAAGAAGTCTTCTTGAAACAAAGGCTCAACTCAGGGAAGAACTTTCAATTTTTGCTAATGATACTTCACCTGATGCATTGATAAGAGCTCTTGTTAAGGATCAACCTAAATCTAAAAGAAAGGTGAAAGAAGTTCAGAAATCAAGCAACAAGAAGGGCAAACGGAGGAAGACAGCATCTCTGGTTGATGATGATGATTTTGATGCAGTGTTAGCTGCAGCATCTTCTGGATTTGTTGAAACAGTATGTGGTTTTTACAAACTGTAAATTGAAAAGATTTTGTAAGCTGGAAGCTACATGCGTGTTCTTTTGTCAATAATAAGTTCTTCATTCAACATATATGCATCTCTTATCATATATGAACATATAGAGCTCTCGAGCTAACCTCATATTGTCTGTCTCATAGGAAAGAGATGCACTGGTAAGAAAAGGAATATTAACTCCCTTCCACAAGCTCAAAGGTTTCGAACGTCGGATCGATGGTGCAGAGTCTTCTGGTAGACAAAGTGCTGCAGCTGATACAAACAGTAAGGACGACGACCTTGCTTCCACCAGTATAGCCAAGGCTGTCCAGTCAATCTCACAGGCAGCTCAAGCTCGTCCGAGCACCAAGTTGCTTGATTCTGCATCATTACCAAAACTTGATGCACCAGCACACCCATTTCAAAGACTAAGAAAACCTCTAAAAATCCCTCAATCGTTAGAGATAACTACAGAGAAGAATGGAGAATTTACTAGAAAGAAGAAAAGGCCGTTGCCTAGCAAGAAGTGGAGGAAGTTGGCATCTCGCGAGCAAAGGCAGGAAGAAGGATCAGGTATCTTTATACACATGCTTCTATACTATAGACCTAGGACTGGTTAGTAGTAAGGACACAATGCATGAATTTTTGGCATGCATCACGAGCTCAACCTTATCAGTGATTTAAGCATGGTATTTTAGTGGGAGCAGTGTTTTGAGGGGAGAGGGCCATACTCCCTGATAGGTATGGGCAGTCAGTCTGTTCGGTTCAGTTTTAAGATCTTTGATTTTATAGTTGGTAAAAGTGAAAACTGAAACTGAACTGATATTAGTTGGGTTTGGCTTATTGGTTCAGTTTGGGCCTCATCAGTTGGTGATTTTTTGTTTGGTTGAAGTGCATGTCTCATTAGATACTAGTTGCTAGGTAGTGGATGACTAGTTTAGGCCTGCTTTGGCCTTTGGTTTATGACAGTTTTACTTGATGTGGATTAGCTGGTCAGCAAATTGATTTAGGGAAAAGAAGGATGATATTCACATTTTAATTGTCACCTCACAGCTTACTATAAAATATCAAATAAATAAACAAATACAATCAGACGAATAACGTAAAACAAAATAAGTAAAAAAAGATTAAAATGGCAGTGAATCTTTGAAATCTATCGGAGAAAGAAGAGAGTATCTATTTTGGAGGCTGAATTGCTTCCAACTAACCTGAATAGCCGAAACCAAAAAACCAAAAAATTTGGTTCGGTTGGGTTTTTGGTTGTATGCCCATCCATACTCCATAAGTTTTGAAACTGGAACACAATTGGGTCGCTGATCACAAAATGTGTGTGCCATGTGTTTGTCCGCGCACTCTTGTATTGCTAATAAATTACAGAACAGATACTTCATCAAAAAAAATAAAAATAAATTACTGAACAGATTGCTATTTTGTGATATATTCTCCTCCCTTACTTTATAAGTATTTGACTTTTAGCTAATATTCGAGGTGCATTGCAAATTCTTCTCTAGGAATTAAATTAGTTTATGGTTTTCTTTGCTCCTGATATATTTTCCTCCAAACATGAATAGCTTCATAATGCGACTCTGTTGCAGCTGAGCTTTGCCTATTAATGCCAACAGCGTGGTATGTTTATTCTAGTGTCAAGATGGGATAATAAGCTAACATCTGAAATGTATTTTAGAGGGTCTATTGCTAGAACTCGTATCTGTTTCATGTTTTTGACTAACTTTTATTAAGCCTGATGTAGTAGTATCAGTAATGATTCTTAAGCTTGATAGAAACACAAGCTTTTAATGCCCATATGTCAAAATATTAGACTGGTAGTTTGAATCTTTCTGTATTTGGCTATATGGTTCCTCAAACATTTTGGTGTCCAAGCAGAAAAATATTGTACAATTTTTTTTTTGGTGTGTGTGTGTGTTGTAAAATTCACACATGAAAATTGTATGGACAAAGATATATATATATATAAGGTACTAAAGTTTGTCTGTTTGTCTTCTGCTGAAGATGTCAATACCTCCAGTCATGAGGACAACACCGAGGATACTGAAGATGTAGAATCTTCTTTCGTTGCACTTGAAGGTGGATTCAGAATCCCAGAAACTATCTTTAACAAACTTTTTGACTATCAGAAGGTTGGTGTACAGTGGTTGTGGGAACTTCACTGTCAAAGAGCTGGTGGGATAATTGGAGATGAGATGGGTCTTGGTAAAACCATACAGGTTTTGTCTTTCCTTGGATCACTGCATTTTAGCGAAATGTATAAGCCAAGCATTATCATTTGTCCAGTCACACTTTTGCGGCAATGGAAGAGGGAAGCTAAAACATGGTATCCCAGCTTCCACGTGGAGATATTACATGATTCAGCCCATGATTTATCAAGTAAAAAGAAGCAATCGGATTCTGAAAGTGACTATGAAAGTGAAGATCTGCTCGATAGTGAGACTGAAGGAAAAAAATCTTCCAGGACTTCTAAAAAATGGGATCCCGTTATTGCCCGTGTTGTAAGATCAAATTCTGGGCTATTGATCACCACTTATGAACAACTCCGTCTATTGGGAGAAAAATTACTTGATATCGAATGGGGTTATGCAGTGTTAGATGAAGGACATAGAATTCGGAACCCAAATGCTGAAGTTACTCTTGTATGCAAGCAGCTCCAGACTGTTCACCGTATCATAATGACAGGGGCTCCAATTCAAAACAAGTTGAGTGAACTGTGGTCATTGTTTGATTTCGTTTTTCCTGGAAAGTTAGGAGTTCTACCTGTGTTTGAGGCTGAATTTGCTGTTCCCATATCTGTTGGAGGTTATGCTAATGCAACACCGTTGCAAGTGTCCACAGCTTACAGGTTGGTGTTTTATCTCATAATAGAGCTATGTAGGTTTCTGTAGTTACTTTCTGCTCTTGATTTTTAGCTTTCAAGTCAGCGAAGGGACTATCTATCTATCTATATATTTTTTTGTATTTGTATTTAATTCTGGATGAACTTATTAAAGATGAGGAAGAAGGAAAGCTATAGTGGTCCAGGACAACCTATTCTTCCTCTTGTCCCGACTTTTCTGAGGACAAAATTGAAGTAAAAGGAAGCTAAAAATGGGAAAATACTGATCAGAACTTTGGATTGCTTGTAATCCTTTAATTTATTGCTAAACCCTGGCTGATTGGCACATGTTGGACCCTTGAGGGGATCCGAGGTGGTCCTCACAAGGGGATGGGGCGTTGAATTTTGTGGTTAATTTTTTGTGGCTTTACACTGTTGATGTGCAGATGTGCTGTGGTGTTGCGGGATTTAATCATGCCTTACCTCCTCCGGAGGATGAAAGCTGATGTTAATGCTAATCTCCCTAAGAAAGCTGAGCATGTCCTCTTCTGTAGCCTCACTAAAGAGCAGCGATCTGTTTACCGAGCTTTTCTTGCTAGCTCTGAGGTTGAACAGATCTTTGATGGGAGCAGGAACTCACTGTCTGGAATTGATGTAATGCGTAAAATTTGCAACCATCCCGATCTTCTTGAAAGAGAACACTCCAGTACAGATCCAGATTACGGGAACCCTGAACGCAGTGGAAAAATGAAAGTTGTTGCAGAAGTGCTTAAGGTATGGAAGGAACAGGGGCACCGTGTTCTCCTTTTTTCTCAAACTCAACAGATGCTTGATATTCTTGAGAGATTTCTGGTTACTTGTGAGTACAATTATAGACGAATGGATGGTGTCACTCCTGTAAAGCAGAGGATGGTTTTGATAGATGAATTTAACAATACAGATGATATTTTTATCTTCATCTTGACAACAAAAGTTGGTGGTCTGGGGACAAACTTGACTGGGGCTAATAGAGTTATCATTTTTGACCCAGACTGGAATCCATCAACTGATATGCAGGTACTTCTACTCTTATCCTTTTGTTATTGATTTTCCAATTATGGAGAAAATGAAATTCTTGATCCCTCGACAATAGTCTGTTTTGTGTTGTTGAACTTCAAATATTGCTTCTCATACTTTAGCCCCTTAACTTATGGTGCTTGGAAAATTTCTTTCTTATAAAATTAGATGACTGAATATTAAAAAAAAATGTAAAGGAAACGTTGAGGGATGCACAAACAAGTTTAAGGTAGCGAACCCGCCTAGATGTTGAGGACACATCTTACAATAAAATTGTGAGAACAGGTTCATATATAAGATAAGTCAGAAGAGTGCAGTTTGGGGGGCTGTGGAAGTTTTTTTTTTTTTTTATTAGGATAAGAAGAGCCTGTCTTTGATTAAAGGGAAAAGGGTCAAATATGCCCCTAAACTATTTGAAAAGGTCTAGATATACCCTCCGTTTAAAGTTTGGTTCCCTCATGCCCTCGCCGTCCAACTTTTGGTCCAAATATGCCCTTATGGGCGTTAGTTGCCATGTTGGACATATCCAACTCATTTTTCATTTCTTTAAATGCCACAAGGAATTGCCATGTCATTTTGACCTTACCACATAACATTTATATAAAAATGGAAAGGTATTCGAAATCATAAACACCTAATCCGACCCATAAATCAGCTCCTTTTTATTTCACTATCCGACCCATTTTTAACAATTTTGTTTAATTTTTATTATTGCGGTAAATCCCGAAAATGAGTAATTGATTAAGAAAAAATTAAGAAAAATATGAAAAAAAATATAAAATCAACCCCAAAAATTCACAAATAAATATAGTAACGTTAAATCTAACATTTCAATTTTTTATTTTTCGATAAATCTTGAAATAGAGTAATTGATTAATAAAAAATATGAAAAGTATGAAAAAAATATAAATTAACGCCAAAAGTTCACAAATAAATATAGTAACATTTCAATCTACAATTTTTTTAAATTTTTTATATTTTTCGGCAAATCCGAAAATGAGTAATTTTTTAATAAAAAGGGAAAAATATGAAAACAAAATAAAAAATATACGTCAAAATTCACAAATAAATATAGTAAACTTAAATTCAATAATTTCAACAATTTTTTTATTTTATATTTTTTTCATATTTTTCTATTTTTTATTTGTGAACTTTTTTCGTAATTTTTATATTTTTTATATTTTTTTGTTAATAAACTCATTTTTGGGATTTATCCAAAAATTAAAAATTAAAAAAATATTGAAATTGTTGAATTTAAGGTTATTGTATTTATTTTTAAATTTTTGGCGTTAATTTTATATTTTTTTCATACTTATTTAATCAATTACTCATTTCGGGATTTATCGAAAAAATAAATTTCTTTGAAAAAAGTGTTTAAATTGAATTTAAGGTTACTACAATTATTTATGAATTTTTGGCGTTAATTTTATACTTATTTCATATTTTCCTATTTTTTTATCAATCAATTACTCATTTTCGGAATTATCAAAAAAAATTAAAATTAAACAAAATTGTTGAAAATTGGTCGGATAATTTATTCAAAAGGGGGTTGATTTATGGGTCGGATTAGGTGTTTATGAGTTCGAATATCTTTCTATTTTCATATAAATGTTATGTGGTAGGCCAAAATGACATGGCAATTCCATGTGGCATTTAAAGAAATGAAAAATGAGTTGGATATGTCCAACATGACAACTAACGCCCATAAGGGCATATTTGGACCAAAAGTTGGACGGCGAGGGCATCAGTGAACCAAACTTTAAACGGAAGGTATATCTAGACCTTTTCTAATAGTTTAGGGTCATATTTGACCCTTTTCCCTTGATTAAAATACAGTAACTTTGAAGGGCAAATTTGGACCCAAATATATTTCTCTTTGAAATTTCCTTACAGAGGATATTACTGGGAGCTTGTTGCTTTGTCAGTGTAATTAAACAGTAGTCATATAAATAAAAACAAACAAGTGAAGGCAAATAAGAGGTGGTCTCAGATATTTGTCAAATTAAGAAGAGATGAGAGGTTTATTGAGTTCTATTGAACTAGGGTGGACGTATACGTAATATTTTTTTTTTATAAGGTGGGGGTGGATGTCTAAGTAATTAAGTGATATTTGCTCAATGTTTTTAATAGCGACCTTATCGTAGGACAGGCCAGGGAGCGTGCTTGGCGTATTGGTCAGAAAAAAGATGTTACTGTGTATAGATTGATTACCCGAGGAACCATTGAGGAGAAGGTGTATCATCGACAGATTTATAAGCACTTTCTTACCAACAAGATATTGAAAAACCCACAGCAAAGAAGATTTTTCAAAGCAAGAGATATGAAGGATCTCTTTACATTAAATGATGATGGAAATGGGGGGTCTACAGAAACATCTAGTATTTTCAGCCAGGTATCTGTAGATGTGAACATTGTTGGGGCTCCAGATAGTCAAGAGAGACTATCTTTTCAAGCACCGGCGGCAAAGGATGATAATTCCAAGATTGGAGAGGCAGACAACTCAGATCCCAAGGGAAAAGCGGGAGATGATAACAATAATGGGGAATTAGATGAAGAAACAAGTATGCTGCGGGGTCTTTTTGATGCTCATGGGATCCATGTAAGTTCTCTATTTTTTGCTAGTCATTTCTCAGTAGGCTTCGTGTTCCCAGCCACCCCCAGTCCATGTGTCACTGTGTGCTGTTGGTGCTCTTGAGATCAAGTTGATCTCTGTGTCTAAATGCTTTAGATCTTTTGCTCTTATCATCTGTCTTCTTTTTGGGTTTGGGGTGGTCTGGGGAAAGGGGAGATTTTATCAATTATCTTTGCTTGTGTTAAACTTAAACCCAGTTCAGTTCTGTAGAAGGGTAGCTTTTGGATTTAAGAGAAAGATTAAGCGAAGTAACTTCTCTTTCAACGTAATTTGAAAAGCTTGATCACCTTTATTTATCAGTGATTTCTTTGTTTTACTTAGCTTATTCATATTTTGTGCTTTACCAGAGTGCGATGAACCATGATGCTATCATGAATGCTCATGATGAAGAAAAGTTGAAGCTAGAAGAGCAGGCATCCCAAGTAGCTCAGAGAGCTGCAGAAGCACTGCGTCAATCAAGAATGCTTCGAAGCCGAGAAGGTGTAGCAGTGCCAACCTGGACTGGCAAATCAGGAGCTGCTGGAGGGCCATCATCTGCTAAAAAGAAATTTGGTTCTACTGTTAATCCTCAATTGACCAGTAAATCATCTGAAGAATCCTTGAATGGCTATGATGCTATTAGGGGAAATGCTTTTCCTGCAGGGGCATCTGCTGGAAAAGCATTGTCTTCAGCCGAGTTATTGGCTAAGATAAGGGGGAACCAAGAGAAAGCTGTTAGTGATGGACTTGTACATCAGTTTGGTACGCCAGCTTCAACCTCCAACAGCAGAGCAGTATCTGTAAGTAATGGGAACCGGAGTGCATCTTCTAGCTCTGTGGTTCAGCCCGAAGTGTTGGTTCGCCAGATTTGTACATTTATACAACAGAGAGGTGGAAAAACCACTTCAGCCAGTATCGTAGATTATTTCAGGGACAGGATACCATCAAAGGACCTGCCCCTTTTCAAGAATCTATTGAAGGAAATAGCGATTCTTGAGAAAAACCCCAGTGGATCTTTCTGGGTTCTAAAGCCTGAATATCAGGATCAGTAATGCATTCCTAGTTTTGAACATGTGATCCATGAACTACAAGAAATTAAAAAAAACTGTATAGCAGATGGAAAATCTCGAGCGATATAAATTTTCTCAGTTGAAAGTTTGCCATTCCTTTGAGGAGGGTCAAGGTGACTTATTCGTTAGGCTGAGAGACTTTCTAATTAGTTCTCAGCATCTTTGGTCTAGGTAGTTTGATCTATGGGCAGTGTACATAGTTGGATAATTTTCTGCTTCCCATAAATCATTGATTTTTCTTTGTAGCAGGGATCAAGTTGATACTCTGGATATAAAGCCGTCACCAAAAAAGAAAGGGAGAATGGTCAAATATGCCCCTAAACTATTCGAAAAGGTCTAGATATACCCTCCGTTTAAAGTTTGGTTCACTCATGCCCTCACCGTCCAATTTTTGGTCCAAATATGCCCTTATGGGCGTTAGTTGCCATGTTGGACATTTCCAACTCATTTTTCATTTCTTTAAATGCCACATGGAATTGCCATGTCATTTTGGCCTTACCACATAACATTTATATGAAATGGAAAGATATTCGAATTCATAAACATCTAATCCGATCCATAAATCAACTCCTTTTAAATTCACTATCCGATACATTTTTAACAATTTTACTTAATTTTTATTACTGCGGTAAATCCCGAAAATGAGTAATTGATTAATAAAAAATTGAAAAAATATGAAAAAAATCTAAAATTAACACCAAAAATTCAAAAATAAATATAGTAACCTTAAATCTAACATTTCAATTTTTTTTAGATTTTTTATTTTTCGATAAATCTCGAAAATGAGTAATTGATTAATAAAAAATATGAAAAGTATGAAAAAAATATAAATTAACACCAAAAGTTCACAAATAAATATAGTAACATTTCAATCTAGAATTTTTTTTAAATTTTTATATATTTCGACAAACCCCGAAAATGAGTAATTTTTTAATAAAAAGGGAAAAATATGAAAACAAAATAAAAAATATACGTCAAAATTCACAAATAATTATAGTTAACTTAAATTCAATAATTTCAACAAGTTTTTTCATATTTTCCTATTTTTTATTTCTGAATTTTTGCGTAATTTTTATTTTTTTTCATATTTTTTTTAATAAACTCATTTTTGGGATTTGTCAAAATAATTAAAAATTAAAAAAAATGTTGAAATTGTTGAATTTAATGTTAATGTATTTATTTTTTAATTTTTGGCGTTAATTTTATATTTTTTCATTACTTTTTATTAATCAATTACTCATTTAGGGATTTATCGAAAAAAATAAATAAATTTTTAAAAAAAGTGTTTAAATTGAATTTAAGGTTACTGTAATTATTTATGAATTTTTGGCGTTAATTTTATACTTTTTTCATATTTTCCTATTTTTTATTAATCAATTACTCATTTTCGGAATTTATCGAAAAAAATAAAAATTAAACAAAATTGTTGAAAATTGACCGGATAATTTATTTAAAAGGGATTGATTTATGGGTTGGATTAGGTGTTTATGAGTTGGAATATCTTTCCATTTTCATATAAATGTTATGTGGTAAGACCAAAATGACATGGCAATTACATGTGGCATTTAAAGAAATAAAATATGAGTTGGATATGTCCAACATGGCAACTAACGTCCATAAGCAAGATATTTGGACCAAAAGTTGGATGGCGAGGTGATCAAATAACCAAACTTTAAGCGGATGTATATCTAGACCTTTTGAATAGTTTAAAAGATATTCAATTTTTCCCAAAAAGAAAAGATGATCTTTTGCTTGGTCTTACTTAAAAACTCTTATACAATACCTGCTCGTTTCATTTGGTTACAGTATGGCACATCCATTAGTCTTATTGTTTTGTTGAAATTCCTTGAATTAGTAAATTCGATACTAGTAAATAGGCAAGAGTTGCAGCAGGTGGAAGACATCGTTTAGTCTCCATCATCTCAATTTGTTTGTTTGTCTTGCTTACTGTTTGAATAGTCAAATAAAAATTTTATGTCGAAATTTGAAAATAAGTTAGTTTGACCCTCGAATTCACAAATCAAACTAAACTGACTGAGATGGGGGTGTATCCCATTTGAGGGATGGCAAAAACCTTAGGAGCTTTAGGAAAGAACACAACAAAATAAAACATCTCTAATCATATGAGCTAATGGATCAAACCAAGCACTTGAATTCTTAAATAACATGTACTAAATCATGTCACTGCAAGATATCAGTTACTTCAACAAAGCTTAGATGTATGTAAAATAAGATATTTTCTTTATTGCATGTAATAAAGAAGTGTCATTCCGATGTCAAGCCAGTACATTAACATATTCCATTGCAATTATATCCCAAAACGCGAGGAAAAAAACTACCATGAAAT
The DNA here is from genome assembly GCA_027789145.1 of Solanum arcanum. Lineage (NCBI taxonomy): Eukaryota > Viridiplantae > Streptophyta > Magnoliopsida > Solanales > Solanaceae > Solanum > Solanum arcanum. The sequence continues at coordinate 70,732,760 of CM050941.1, forward strand.
ATCTCTTCCATTTTCTGAGTCCCGGTGTATTTTTCTATGGTAATACAACAGCAATCATACATGTCAACCATATTTAACACACAAAAAAAATCAAAACGCTGCCCATCCAGCTGCTGTGGTTTTAGTTTTACTTGATCCAGATCCAGTGGCAGAAGGAAGGCTTCTCTGTAGATGCCAATAAGAATGTTTGCTATTAAAAAAGACTTGCTCACTTCATCATGAAATGTAGTCATCGAAACAGATAAAATGAATCATACATGAACAATATAAATCGAAACTGACACCCCACATAATTATAGGTTTAGATTCTAAAGTTCCAATCAACATGTGAGACACATGATCGTTTTTTCTATAAAAAGAGAAACCAGACTATGTTCAATAGGCGTCTTCCAACTTGATTGTAAAATTAACACATTGAAGTTACCTTTTATATCTAACAGTTCGATAGCAAAGGATTTGTCATCAATATTTACAGAAGAATTGTTAATTAGAGCAGGAAACAATAGCAAAACCAAGTGACCAAAAGATTTCAAAGGTTTTCTTAGGTAGTTTTGTTGATCAAAGTTACTGTTAGCCTTTACTTCTTGCAAAGGGCTTGGCATTTAAGGTTTAGCAATATGCCTAGAGCTAGCACCTTCAAAAGGAAAATTACGAAGGGGATATGAAAATACCTCAATTTGAGAGAGATTTGAAAGTGGATCAGTGGAATGCCTAGCATTTTCCTTTGACCCCTTGAAATCAATACTGGGAGTAGTAGAAGTCTTTCGAGACATAACTGGATCATTTGGAGGGGGTGGAAGAGGAGACCTGATCTTATTACCTCCACTAGGTGGAGGCGCAAGGGCTGGCGTTCTTTTCACAGCTCCTGTTGTTCCAGCCGCCAATCCCACAGCCGAAAGCATTCCTGTCCCACTAGATGGTTTGTTCTTCACATTTATCCGGATTGTTTCACCTTCCTATACACCAAACTACCAAAAGTTATTCCCAATAAAAAATACTAGCAAAGATTATTATCGAGGACAATCCAATGACGACAACAATTACTAAAAGAGTTGCTTTTGAACAAAAATATCAACACAAACCACGACATGAACATATTGCTATGCCATATTGGAACAGAGCAGGAAACATTAAGTCTGAACAAGAAGATGAAGGAACTGGAGAAATGAAGGACATAACAAGAAACCAAATCAGGGAAACAAATCATCGGGCAGGAATCCACATAACATCATAGTTTTCCTTGCATCAGTACTTACAGCTAAAAAAGAAACAAAACACCCAATCAGATGAACACGATTGCTTGATAATCCAACAAGCCAGGTAATTTTATGCTCACAGACACTAGGAAAGCAAAAGGTGTAGTCATTGTAAAAGAATCTCCAAAGCTCTAGAGATATTTGAAGCTACTAGATTTGCGAAATAAGTCTCATCCTTTCTTTTTGCCTGTTCCATAAGCACGTGCTTGAATTAGTCCGATATTAGCTTCGATTCCCATCTATCTTGATCACTAAATCCAGCTCTCATTTTATAATGGAAACATAACGAATTACCCCTCGCAGATATTCCTTGTTCATTATCAAATAAACAGTTATTAACAAACTTCAGCTGGGGATCTATCAGAATTCAGAAACATCATCTCAATCTCTACTAGACCTCACTTGTGCGATTACACAGGGTTGTTGTGGTTATTAAGAAACTTCTTATGGGTGTAAAAAATGTAGTTATTTTAGGATGATCTATCATTCGGGAGTATCCAGTGCAATCATTTACCACTAAATTATCCTCTCTAAGCAACTGTAAAAGAAATTTCAAAAATTGAATACCTTCAATCGGTGATTGACAGCAGGATGAATATCAATGTGATTATCATCACCAGCTTCACCATCTCCAACTTCCTTCTCATGCTCTCTCTTGACATACTTCTCATGATCAGATAACGCCACATTGAAATCAAATGCTTCATTCCTTTCGTTAAACCCTAGTCCAATGAACGCATGTTTCCCTCTCCCATCCTCGATCTTCAACACGAAGTACCTCGACGAATCCAACACCGATTCCACCGAGCTCTCTCTCTGTCCCGGCGGCACAAAACACGCCGCGAAGAGCTCAGCTGAGTTCGGATCCTCCAGTCGGATCTCACAACGTTCCTTACAGGATACAACCCGGAGCCGACCCGTCCAGATCTTATCGGATTGTAGCCATTCACCACACTTGTAACCACCGCTCGTCGGACGCGGCGGGATTTTGAAAACAGATACCTCACGCACCACAAGGAGCGTGTGCTCAAACGATTCTTCATCCTCCTCGAACGACATTGTCTTTGAAGCTACGCTAACAATGGAAGATCAAAGAAAAATTCAGTCTTTCAGCTTTTTCGGAGTGAAGAAGAAAGGTGACATTGGTAGGCGAGACGTGTTGGACTCTGTTAATTTACTATTTTGTCCTCATTATATTTTCATTATTCCTTTTTTGTCCCTAGCTTTTTCCGCGTTTTTCTTTATAAAGATGGAACCCTAATAACTGTTCAGTATCAATCCATTAAAAAATATACAGCCGGAAGTTGCTCAGGTACTCAAAGATTCAATCTTTTTTGTTCAATTTCAATTGGGTGTTTTGTGATTTTTCATTTTGATTGTCTCTATTTGTGTTCTGTTTTGTTGTTTAACGCTGAGTTTTTTCTGGTTTTTGGGTGTATTGTAAACAGGTGAAATACTAGAGAAGATGTATCTCCAGTTTTACATCAATGAGAATGGTGACAAAGTTTACACCACTAAGGTATATCTCTTCAGCAAATCGTGTATTGTTTTTTAAGGAAGCATGCAGCTTTTTCTCTTACTCATGTATAATAGGAACCCTTAACCCCTTCGGTGTGGCTCAGATAGTTTGGCTTGGGACCTCCATAATGTACCAAACTCCTTGCCTGAGACAGCAGGGGTGTTTGGCTTTATAGGTGGTACTCGTTGTACGGGGTTCGCCTAGTGTGGTTTACCCATAATGGAGGTCTCAAGTTCAAGTACGGAACTCCTTGGCAGAGACAGCAGGGGTGTTTTGGTTTTCTTGGGTCGAACTCAGGGTTACCCATAGAGCGGGGTTTACCCTGTGCGGTTTCCCTTGTCATACAAAAATCATATAGCAAGGGAACCCTTCTTTTGTTTTGTATTGAACCTGAAAATGAGAGCTTAAAGTGTTTTATGGACAAAAGGAAATCTCTTCTGTACTTTGATTTTTTAATTATATGTAGAAGACAATGGCACATTCATTCATATAGTGGTATAACAGGTTTATCTGAGATGCAGTTATTGGTTTATACCCTTTTTCTGTTTAATTATTAGGGATATATGATATATCTGCATTTTTGCAATCGCCCTTGGTGTAACTAGCGCTCTCTAACACACTTGTAGAGAAACCAAGATATTAGGAAGAATCACACACTTAAGAGAAACCAAGAGCTTTTGGTTTTAGGATCTCAATTTGATGGTTAGGCACTTGGGCTAAGACTTAAACAGGCACATCGGGGAACTCTTAGATAACACTAACTTTTTGGGCTTTCTACTACTAGAAGGTTTGACTGTCATTTTTATTTTCGTGTTGGTTATAAGACTTTTGTCCTTAAAGTTGCTATGTCCTTAGCCATAACAGTGGGCTGTGTTAAGTAAGTTACGTCATTCATAAGCTCAATCTTAGATTAGTGAAGTTATTAGGCAGCTTGCCTGTAATAATAGTACTTAATAGAATTCTGCATATGCCTGGGACAAGTATTTGAGTCTGAGTTTTGTTGTCTACTAACAAGTTTAGCTAGAGATGTCCTTGAGTGGAACACTGCTCTCAGGTGTACATAATAGAACAAGTATTGCCTGAATATTGCCATACTTTCTGCAACCTGAAAAGATGAAACATTTGAGGCCAGTTCCTGAATTTTATTATTCAAATGGGTATTCAGTCTGAAGAAGCCTTATTAGTTGGGTGGTGTCCTTCTACACAAATCTCTTTTTTTTTTTTTTTTTTTTTTTTAGATTTTGGTTTGGGTGAATAGGGGTGACAAGGAGACTTGCTTGACAACATTTTCACCTGGAATGTTTCTTAATGATTTTTGTATTAAGAGTTACTGCCCATAACATATATTTTTCTTTTGAAACTGCTAACCCACAGCACATATTGAGAGAATCAACTCTCATATATTCACGAGTTTTATCAACAAGCTTGAAATTGTCATTAGTAATGAAAGATCCTGCACTCAACATGCTGTTATTATATTTTTTGTTGACCTTCTGTTGCTCTTTAAACCCCAAATAGTATCTTCGCTTCCTTGAGTGTTGCATGTATATACTTAAAGATGAGTTTTGCTCGTACTTCCTAAACACGGATTGAGGCTGACTTGTTTTACTTTTTATAAATGTAGAAAGAGTCACCACTGGGTTTGGCCACACAATCTGCTCACCCAGGTAATCTAATCCTCTTTATCTATTGTATCTATGCTGCTTTAAGAGTACAAAAAGCAATATGTTTTGTTACTTCTAACTCATACTATAACATGCCTTTTTTCTTTGCAGCCCGCTTTTCGCCTGATGATAAATTTTCAAGGCAAAGAGTGCTTCTGAAGAAGCGTTTTGGTTTGCTTCCTACCCAAAAACCAGCTCAAAAGTACTAGCCATTTTTGGTCTCCAGTATTGCTTCCTACTCGTAGTTATTAAGCGTCTATGTCTTGCCGGTGTTGATGTGAATCATTAAGTTATGTATTGTAACTCAGATTGCATATCAGCTATTCAAACCCACATCTAATGTTGATGTTTTTTCTTTTGGTTTATTTTGACTTGATGGTGGAATTGTTTTGGTAAATTTATATGTTAAAAGAATGGAAAATATATTAGTAGAGTTATTGTAATGATGTCTAATACACAACATAAATTATGGATAAAAAGAATATACATATGGAGAGTTACATGTATCCTCAATAAGAGTTGAAAGACATCACTTTGAAGGAAGACAAATGAGAATTGAGAAGAGATGGTCGTCTGAATTGACTTAAAAGTTTGGTTAATTCTTCATAACTTATAAATGATCACTTTCATGTTTACATGCATATTCGAAAATTATAAATAAAAAGATAATTTTATTAATTCATTTTACAAACAATTGTGGATAATGTAGGAAAATATAGTGCTTCTTGATAAGAGTAAAAATGATCTGTAAGTATCTGAATGAATTAATGAGGTTCGTTCCCCAAATCATTTATATAACATTTAAAATCGAACTTCCTAAATGAACGTAATTGTTATACAATGTCTTTTTTTGTAGAAAGAAGACAAAATCACAGATCAAGAGACATAAAAGAAGAAAAAAAAGGATGTTGAAATCAATGTAGATGAAAAAATTGTCTAGACTATATAACAAGCATTATAAATGAGATAAATGCAAATCCTCATGATTTTATGCTAGTTAACTAAGGTAGCTTCCTTTCAATTATTTGTGAGAATGTTAACTTATTTAGAGTTTGTGTCTATATCGATCGTTACCTAACTTGTAAAATCAAATTCCTTCTTTGTATAGCTTAAGTTTTATATTAAAAAAAAAAACACGTTTTTTCAAAGGAAGGTCGTTTATTGAATTAGATATTTGAAATTAAAACTTCAAAATGACGATCATCATTCTTTTAAGATCTTTCATATCAAATCATCGGAAACATAAAATTAGACGCTTGAAAAGTATTATTGAATTCATGAAAGCATAAAATCCTTCGTCTTTTGGGTACGAATTTTAACTTTTCTAATTAAGCATGAGACATCAAAAAAGAAAGCCTCTAACCAAAACTTATATATAGTTGTATATGTTTATGCAATTTTAATTTAGCCCGTTATTAAATTAGAAATTACATTCGAATATCCATACATTTAAGCTCAAGTGGGAAAAATTGTAATCTTTTCGTGAACTAATAATTAGTTGTTGCTACCCTAGTCGACTTACATGCAAGTTAGTTAAATATGAAAAATAAAATATAAAACATGATAAGTTTTATAGTAGTTTCAATCATTGATGTGGTGTCTCGTTCAATTTCCTTGGATTATAAGGATTTCCTTCATATCTTTGAATAAATTTGACTATACAACTTATGTTGATATCTTCTGATCTGAATTAGAAAAAGGTAAAAAAACATATCTAAATTATTCATTTTTGTGAGTTTCATATCTAAAACATCACTTATTATTTGAGAAATAAACTTCTCTCTTTTATTACACTACACACTCTCTTTTATTTTAAAAGAATTGTCACATCACACTCCACATGAACAAAATATTTCACCTCAATTTTTTTTAAATATATTACTATTATTAATTAAATTTAAAAATTAAAGTATAACTATTCCATCCCCACCTCCCTCTTCCCAAAAAAATAAATTATAAAATAAAATATAAATATTTTTCTTACCTCACTATCACTTTCTCTCACCTTACTCCTCCACCCCATTTTAAAGTGTTTTTTTTCCTTAAAACAATCTTTTATAATTTCTTTTAAAAAAATTCTTACTTCATCCCCCCACCCCCACCCCGATCTCTACAAATAATAATTTATATATTATTTTTAAATACTAATAATTAAAAATCCACCCCGCTCCACATAATCCTTCACATTCAATTTTTTTCCTCTCATTTTGTGTATATATTATTTTTTGAAAATAATTTTTTTACTTGTCGTGAGAAATTTTTTTAAATAAAATTTTTATTTCTGTTATAATTGGTATTAAATAGAAAAAAAATATTTTTTCCTATATGCACATCTATCACAAAACGAAAAAATGTAAATAACATTAAAATAAATTAGGAGCGGAGGGTTAGAGGAATTGGGTAGAATTTTTTTTTTTCAAAAATATATAATATCAAATTTTTTTAGGAAAGAATGGGGGAGGGAGGGATGTTTGAATTTTTTACAAATATTTAATAAAAGAATTTTAGAAAATAAAAGGGAGGGGGATGGGGGGGATTGTCGGGGGGATAGGAGATGATAGAGTGAGAAAAGTATTTTACATTCGGAAAATGATCTAAAATATTTTTGAAGTATTGAAAATTGTATAAAATTACCATCTATCCATCTATTGGCTCCGAAATGCCCTTCTCATCCACCTATCGGCTACAAAATACTCTTGTCATCCATCTTTGAATTCAAAATTGACCATTTATTTAATTATTTTAAATCAAACTGTTTAAATATTTATAAACCAACCCACTACCCAATCATTACTAACTAAACACCACCCAATTAACAAACCAATTATAATATCAAAATCGCCATAAACAATACTAAAACACGAAGAAATTATATATCCCTAAAAATGATATTCAAAATTATTCGAGTCAGAATCGAAGCCCTAATTAAATTTAGGTTGAGTCGCTTATTTAGGAGGACACTTTTAATAGGATTTTCTTGTAAGCTTTAATTAAAAATTTATGATTACAAGTAAATAAGTAGGTTATCTTGAATTAATTCATGCACTTTTTTAAATATAATTTTATAAATATTTATTATATGTTTTAAAACCTTTAATATATTATTTTTTAAAAAAAGTTATCTATGAAGTAACATCACATAATTGAGACGAAATAATAATTAAGATGAACATAGTCAGAGTTTTAAGTTTATCTATAATTTTTATTTAGACACTTGAAGTCCTGAACGTATGATAATTTACTTCTATAGATATTTTCGCTTCAAATTTTTAAATACACTCATTGGCAGTAGCTTTCGTGTTGTTGCATTAGTAATGAGACGGGTTTATTATCTGGAGGGGTTTAATTAGTAACGGGTGGGTAGTGGATTGATTTATAAATTATACTAATAAGTTAAATTATAACAAATAGTTGAGCGCCACGTATTTAAAAAAAATATTTAAACTATTTAAATTTAAAATCTTTAAATATGTGGTCAATTTTGAACCCAAAAGTGGATGACAAGGGTATTTTGGAACTAATAAGTGGGTGGGAAAGGTATTTGGAGTCAATAAGGTGGACGGAGGGTAATTTTGTACCATTTTCAACACTTTGAGGGCATTTTAGACCTTTTTCCGTTTTAAATTTAATGTTTTTTAAAAAAAATTGAGATAATAATACTTTAGTATTTAAATAGTTCATTTTTTTTTGTCAAAGTGGTATATGTTATTCACGTGAAATGTTATGTGATAATATTTTTGTAAATAAAAGAGACAGTATATTTCACACACTGAGATGTGTTTCTCAAACTAATAAGTGATAATTTAGGTATAAAACTTACAATTCAATAATTTAGATATGAAAGTAAAAAAAAAAAAGGGTAATAGTTTAGATATATTTTTGACACTTATCTCTTAAATCGTACTTATAATTAATATTTTTTATAGGTTGTGAATAACATAACAGAGTTTGTGCGACTAAAGTTTTGTTACTGAAATGCAACAACCGTAAAAAGGAAAGTATATATCAAGCAAACAATATCAAACATTTGGAGCAAAAACTTCTTTAGATATGAAAGACTTGTAGATCACCACTGAAGAATAAGGATTCTATATATATTTCTTTTACCTTCTGTCTTTAAAGTTCCCTTTATATCAGCGTAAACTAAAATTTTGAAGGTATTTTGATTAAGTAATTTAAAGTATCTTAGACTTGAAGAATATGAATTGAACTCGTTTTGTCAATTTAATGAACAGAACTACATGTAATTTAAATTTTATTTAAAGAAAATTATATAGTTTTAACTAAAAATAAATTTAACTTATTAATAGTAATTTAACTTGATAAATATATTATAAATTTAAAATTTAATATAAATTTATCGACAAAACTTCAGCTCGAAGAGTAGGACAGTAATATGAAAAAGTCGAAGAACAGCTAGACATAATGATTAAAAGCTACAAAGATAATTTCTTTTTTTGTCTACACATAAACAAACATCATAAATTAAAATGAGAAAATGCAAATGCTAAATATCCTAATGTGTAAGTGATTAATTAATTAAATACGTGCCAACATGTAAAGTGAAGACACATCTCAATTATTTGTCTTAGAATTTCTTGTGGTGTGTCTACTTATATTTTTTTGGGAATTAATGATTAAAGGACCCACCCAAATTCATAATTAGGATAAAAAGATTGCATATTGCTTTCGAAAGTATATAGTTTAATATTTTAAAATAAATATTTAAATATTAAAAATTTATACGAAAATTAATATAAATGGTAATTTTTACGTATCAATATGATGAATAAATATATTGTAAAATACTAATTAAAATTCTTATCATTTGACTCTGAAAAAGAAAATCATAACAACTAAAGTGGACCATATAATGGCTCATTAAACTTGCTCTTCTATTACTGTTCTAGTTTATTTTTATTTATTTATTATTTATTAAATATATTTTCATTTTTAATATATTAAGATTCTTTAAATTTTTGTATTGATTACTTTTTTCTTAATTTAATTTTGAGGACATGATATTTTACGCCAATAAATATTAATATTATTATAAAATATTCATTTCAATTATTATTTCTATGCAAAATTCAAAATAAGCAAATAAAAAAATATATAAAAATGAAATGACATCAGAAAAATCCACATATGTAATTATCAACGTGGTACTATATATTTGAGGAAATGCTCTGTCAGCCAATACGTACTGTTTCCATGTCGACTAATGTAAATATATATTTAAATTATGAGCTTGAAATTTAAGAACAAAATAATTTTATTAAAAATTAAATAATTTTTTTTAATTATTATTAAATATAATAAGATATCCATTTATAGAATTTGGAGTGTGATTAGAAGCATTTTTTTAAAAATAGCTTTTCAAAAAAGTTTTTAAAAAATGTTTGGTTTAATTTTTTAGCCATAGATATAATAATTAATTAATAAAGGATATATTGATTTATATGTATATATGCAAGGTATATTTTGGTCTTTAAAAAAATAATTTCAAGCTTTTGTTCTTTTTAAAAGTCGAGAATTTTTAGCATCTTGACTATATAAACAATGATGTCGTAGTCACTTAAAATTTATTAAATATAAATTTATAAAGTTGTTCGGATTATATTAAATTAATGAATATATTAGTTTAAATAAATATTATGAATTAATATAATTGATTAAATCATTTAAATTCAGATAAATATGAATTTAATTGAAGCCGCTTCATAAAGTCCATATGATATTTTAGTTAAATCTAATTGGCTGAACGTAATCTTTTTCCAATCACAACTCCTCTATTCTAAAATTATAAATATGGGTCCTCATAATTCAAAAAAGAACCAAAGAAAATTCTAAACAAGAAGTTAGAGAAAATCTGTGGTACAAACACTATTTAATTCTCTACAAAACTACAAGTTTAAGAATTCAAGCATTCGAGTTTAAGAACGATCAAGATCAAGACCATCGAATTCAAGAACAAGTTCGAAGCCCTTGAATTCAAATAAAAGTCAAGATCAAGATAAAGTTCAAGTTCAAGTTCATCATAGATGCAAGAACAAGCTTTAAGGCTCTTGAATTTATATTTAAAAAGGCGAATTCAGAGGAATAATAGAGATTGTAACACACGCATTTGAAATAATAAAATCGATTATTGCTATGATTTTCCGTTCTTGATTATTATTTTCTTGATGCGAATTTTATTATCTACAGATGCTTTCATTTAAAATCAGTTTTATTAGTTTGCCAAACGCTTAATTTTTTAATTTTTTTCTCAAGATAAATTTTTTGCCTCCCAACAACAATATCAAACAAAATCTTATTATATTTAATTAAATTTGCATGTGCCTTACTTTCTCGCTTACCTCTTGATCTCTGATTCAATTTCGCTCGCCTCTATCCTCTTTCCCTATAGTTGGTGTCTAATGTGATTTACATGTATGGAAATTTCACTCACCTCCCTTCTTTCTTGCTGGCTTCTCTTCTTCTCTTGCTCGCCTTTCAGTCCATTTTAATGTATTTAATAGAAAAATACATAGTGCAATACAGTTAAAACAAAGTATTGTAGTAAGAATAGATACCTTGAATACATGTAAACTTCTCAACGGATTCTCTATCATCTCTTTTTTTTTTTTTAATTTAAAAAATTTGAAGTAAATTATTCATTAACGAGACAATATATTTGAGTTATGGATTTTCAAAATCTCATTGGTATTATACAAAGTATTTTATGAGACAATTTAATTCACCACATATTATACTCATTACATAGAACATTAGAATTACATTCTAAATCACTTTTGGGGATGAACCCATTACCGACACAAAATTATAATGATCATATTTTAACTTAGTTTCTTTTAAACTTTGTGGTACACTTGAATCCTTTATTTATTTGGTTCTACTCATGAATATTATACTGTTAATAAGTTTTATTTTTTAATTTTATGAAAATAGTCTGGAGAAAGTTTTAATTATATTACTAATATTTAGTGATATCCTCTCAAGGGGTTGCTAAAATGGTTATGCCAAACTTTAAATAGATGGCAAATATTACTAGTTTGAGTAATTAAAACAATCAAACTTTAGACTGATTAATTTTGAATAGTTAAAAGGTATTTGTGAACTTTCCCCCCTTTTTCCCTTTAACCAAATAGTGACACTACCATAAAGCCTCTTGAAATTGGGGTTTCTATCTCTCATTTTCTATTCTTTATAGTTGTATGCTATTAATATAAAAATGACAGGACTTCGATTCTTAGCTAGAGTTAGTTATGTCGGGTTGTTCAAGTCTAGAGTTAGTTGATTTAATGAGCAATAGATTAATTACTTAATTATTCTTTATAGTAGAGTTGCTACATAAAGTAGGAAGAGATTAAAAGTTTAATTCCTAGGTTACGTAAAGGGTTTGTAATATGAAGATGCATTTTGTTTGGAGTGAAATGAAATTTGAGTTGAAATTCTACGAGACAAGTTGTGATTTTCTCCTTCCTTGAGCAAAGGAAATTCCACGTAAATTTTTTTGTGTATCTATCTTATCATGAACTATTTACTTTCTGTATCAAAGAACCTAATCGAGTGACTATTAATTGGACGCATACATTCTATCAAGTTAGTTTGGTAATTGATGTGCCTTTTTGATGGGATAAACCCAAGAATTCTCTTTAAAACTGCATGGAAGAATATTAAAACAGTACTAAAGTTTCTTTATGATTAAAAAGCGTAGCCAACATTACCTTTTTTTGTGACACAACATTGGATTTCTTAAAGAAAAAAAAGCAGCTTCAACAGCTCTACTTTTGGCATTTTTGTCAAAAAGTATACATTAGCCAATTGTCTTGCTATATATCATCAACTAATAATGCGATTGATTAGAATTTAAAGGGTATGTGTAATGCACAAAGGAAAATATATTCTAAAAAATATTTTTAATATATTTGATGGGTCAATTTCTTTAAATGAAAAATAAGTTTTATTAGTAATATTGACTCATCGAGTAGTTTTCCGATTTATTTATATAATTTTTTTTTACATAAAGGAATAACTCTTAAGCTACTAGAGTATACCATAAAATTAAAATAGATGTATAATTGAGAGCAGAAGTTGAACGAGGCCGAGACAAAAGTTAATTCTTTTTTTTTTAAAAACAATAATAATAATTTAGAGTAGGAGAAGAAAAAACGAGGGAGGGGATTCCAAGGTCAGAAATCAGATCCTCACCACCAACAAAGAAACTTAGAAATTTTGTGTAATCGATCAATGAAATTATTAAGATTCGAATCGTTGATTCAATTTTAGCAAGATAGAATGTTTAATGATTAATTAGCACAAGATCAAAGTGATTAAAGACGGAAAATAACAGTGCAAGTCAACTTCCAAAACGAATCTTGGGATAAAGAATGATAACGACATAAATTAAGTTAATTAAACCCATTAATTTCCAACAATGATAAAAAAGAGTGTAGAATAGTGTCTAATTATGTGACCATCACGTTTCAATTTTGTTTATACTTTTTGATACCATTTTAATAAATGTTTTAGTTCCTTTTACACCTATTAAGAAAAATAATAAACTATATGATATACTTTATATATGTCTCATTTATTTGTACTTCATAAATGACTTAGTTTTAATGATTTAAATCTTAGTTAGTAATTTTGTTTGTGTTTAGGTTTAAGTCTTTGAACATATTTGGTTTGAATTATTTTTAGTGTATTTAAATTAAAATAACTTTTAAGTACTTTATATATATCATTTGAATAAAATAAAAAATGCTTTTAAGAATTTGTTTTAAGCTAAAAATAAGTTGTAAATCATAAGTTAGAATTTCTTTACTTATGACTTATAAGCCGCCACAAACTATAAGGCTATCCAAACATGCTTTTAATCATTTCGATTAATTTTAACTATTAAGTGCATTTATTTTCAATGTGTTTCAACTATTTAATTAATCTGAATATATTTGAATGATTAAGATCTGTATCAAAATTGTGATATTATTAAAATGTATATTCAAAAGTTTCTGTAAAAATATTGAAAATATTTGTCCATCATTTTAGAATTTTTTTTTAAGTTTAAGCAATAATTAAAATAGAATAAAACAAGTAAAAAAAAAAAGATAGCAATGGGACATGAATCAAAAACCTGAACCTCCTTTAATATCATATTACTAAAGTGTATAACAATTTTATCTAATCTATTATATACATATGAAGGCTTTAATTTGAATAATTAATAATTATGTTTTCAACAAAGACAACACTTTTGTGGAACATATGAACTCTAGTCCTACCCTGAGTTGTCAAGACCCCAGTGGCTAAAGAACTTTTTAGATTTAAAGCAATGAAATTTATATGGTGAATGAAATTCCCAATATATAACATATAGTTTCTTAAAAATAAAAATGTTTGAGATTGACATGAGAGGGACCCACAGAACCCCATGACTTATGGAAGTGAATAAAGTTGGTAATAGACACATTATTATATCAAATATCAATGATATGATGTAGATTCTTTTCTTTTTTAATTAGATATTTTAAATTTTTAGTTGTAAATATAAAATTTTTTTATGTAACATGAATTTAGAATTGTTGAATCTTAATATAAGTATCGAATATCAAAAAAAAATAAAAAAGTTATTATAGGAAATAAATAGCTGGTTTTGTTTGCAAAGAAGATAAAGAAGAAAATATATGAAGCCGTCACTCATTCACCAACATAATACACTTAAGTTTAACCTAACTTCCCCTAAATTACTAGTAAAGCTCCATAACCCTGCCTATTTTCATTAATCATTGCTTCTTGGCTCACATGATTTAATAGAATTTTATTAGGATAAATATGAGAAAAAATAATATATACGTCTGATGTGTACCCATAAAATGTGAGACACATCTTTGTTTTCAAGAAAAACCTTGAAAATCTTTCCTTATCTAATAGGGGTGTGCAAAAATTAAACCAATCAACAAATAAGATCAAAAAGGATGATATTAGTTTATTGTTATTGTTTAACAGAATTTTAGTAGTTTTATAAAAGAAATTATTGTGTTGCCGGTGTAGACATTGAAATTATGTAAGATTCTAGAAGACGTGTTTAATTTGAGTTGAAACTCTACAATGTGTATTTAATTTAAATTAGAATTTTTGGAGGCTACTCAATCCTATCTCCGGTTCATGTATATATAAATGATACTATATTCCCTTCAAAAGGCCTCTTAAATATTCCTCACATTTATGGAATATTTGTAAAGAGATCAAATCCAAATTATCTTAATTCGAAAAGTATGTCACAGACGGCCCTGGAATTATGAAGATCAAGTCTAAATCATCTTATTTCGAGAACTACGCCACTAATGACCTTGATTTATAAAATATTGACATAAGTGTAAAAAAAACACATAAAGTATTTTTTTTTTTTGAGTTTCATACCTAAACTATTGAAAGTGAGTTTCATATCTAAACTATCAATTTTTAGTTTGAGAAACACATATGTGTAATACAACCTCTTTTATTTGAAAAAACCTTGACACATGTCCACATGGATAAAATATTCCACCTTGACAAAAATTAGATAATAAACTATTAAAATTAATTAAAGAATAAAGTATTACTATCTATAAAAAATACTTTTAATACTCCCTTGTCCCAAATTATTTGTCCACGTTTTTTTAAGTTGTCCCTATTACTTGTCCATTTTGACAAATTAAGAAAGGACAATTTTTTTTACGTATTATACCCTCAATTAATTACTTTGAAATGGTAGAACTAATTTTTAGTTCATCAATTTTATAATTAATAGAGGTAAAATGATAATTTCACTATATAAATAAATGTTTTCTTAATACGTGTGCCAATTCAAAAGTGGACAAGTAATTAGGAGGAGGGAGTAAAATTTAAATCATTTTTATTACCCACTCCACCACCTCCTCCATGTACCCTCCCCCCTCCCCCCAAAAAAAGAAATTGATATTATTTTATTTTAAAAAAAATAAAAATTCAACCCCATCCTATGTAACCTCTGCTCCTAAAATTATTATTTTTTACATTTTGTCTTAAATATGTATATTTACATTCTATTAGTGTACCGAATATAACATAAATAAGTAAAAAAAAATTTAAAGTATCTTGCAGCGGCAAGTAAAGGATATTTTCGATATATGTATATATCTAACACAAAATGAGAAAAAAAATTTTGAAATGGCGAGTTAGCTGGAGTGGGCAAATTTATTGTTTTAAAAAAATAAAATAATATCTAAATTAGTATTTGACGGTGAGGTGTGGGGAGGGGGAGGGAGGGGAAGTGATGGAGTAGGGTAAGAAAACTATATTACACTTTATTTTATAAAAGAAATATTGTTATATTTTGGAAATTAATTTTATTAAAAAAATACATTTTATTTTATAAAAGAAATATTAATTTTTTGGATAATAAATTTTATTTTTTTATCCATGTGTAGCGAGATGAGACAAATTTTTAAATTAAAAGAGAGAGTGTATACCATGATGAGAATGGTATAAAAGAGAGATGCGTGTTTCTCAAACTAAAAAGTGATAGTTTAGGTATGTTACTCGTACTCTCAATAGTTTAAGTATGAAATAAAAAAAATTGTAATTTAGGTGTATTTTTGAAATTTATCTCAGATTTCATTTATGATTAAAATATTAAAATCGAATCAAATTTGATTTTTCAATATTGAATTGTCGGGTAAATCGATAACTCATTAAAATAGTAGTAATCTACTAACTTTAACCCTACATAAATATTAGTAAATATAACCTTAGTACCTTACTCGTTATTGTCTTTGTCCTTTAGCTTTCAATTGACACTTCACAACTACATATCATATAAAACGTCAAAATTTAGAATAAAAATTCTGTTTCTCTTGATATTGCACTTGTATAACTAATTCTAAAGTTAATTATTATTGTTTTTGTTTTATGAGTGTCTTGTAAAGTTATGTTATTGTCTATCACGTTAAATTATTGGAGACTCATGTATTTGTTTATAAATATTTTCTTATTATTTAAATCGAAAATCAAATCATTAAAGATTAAAATGGAAAATTGGAAAAAAAATTATCTTATTGATTTAGTTATTGATTTTAGCATATTTAAAAATAAAAATTAATAAATTAAATTAATAATATATAAAATCGAACGAAACAGAAGAAAGGAGCAATGGATACCCTACCATCAGATGTTACCCAGGTATGCAATTTATATACATATGAAGTCATAAAGTTTTTATACTATCATTATTTGGTAAGTTATTTAACTGCTTTTTAATTTATCAAATTAGAATAACTAGTAGTAGTACTAGGTAATACTATCAATAGGTAAGAAACTTTTGTCCTTATAAACCAATTGACCATTTTACTTTATGTTTTTTAAATGTTAAAGCAACTCAAAGGGTATTATCGAGGATATAGAAGAGACTGAAATGCATTCATATTATATAATAATAAAGTAAAGTTTCATTAAAAGTAGATAAATTTTCATTAGTGAGCTTTCATTAAATAAAACAATCCCAATAAAAAATCATTAAATAATTTCCATTAAAGGAGCCTAAATTGAAGCCTTTTTAAATTCGAAATGCTCGCTCCACAATTTATTCGAAGATGAATCTGTTAATATAATTTTTTTTTATATTTACGATTTAAAATTAAGACCTATAATTAAAAGCGAAACAATCCCTTTCACCATAATTGGTAACTATAAAGTAATTTAACTAGGATGTCTAAAGAACTCAAAAGTACACTTTACGAGCCAAATACCTATTTTATTTTAGGGAAAATCATAAGTAGAAGCAAATATATACTAGTTAATCCGTTAATATAATTATAGTTAGTTTTAATTATAATTTGCGATTTAACTTTAGCTATAATTACACGATTCAATTTTTAGTTTCGTATAATTCACATGTTTGTATAATTCGATTTGTATAGCTTTTGTACAATTTAGAATTTTTATAATATAATTAGTATAATTGCTTGCACTTTTGGTGTTTGTAATTGTATAAATTTATTATTTCGAGTTTATACAAAAATAACTGAATTATAAAAATGTATCCGCGAATCATACAAACGAGAAACTGTAACTATATGCAAACTATGGCTATAAAAATTTATTATATTAACTATTTGCAAAAATTTCCATTATTTTATAGGTTGCTTTTTAAAAAGAAAAAAAAATCCTAATTCTTGAAGGTGTCGAAAAAAAAATTGAACAATCATTTTCATGAACATAAGACTTTGCGTTGAAGCTGTAATGGCAGATAAGATTTATGACGAAAAATGCGAAAGTGCCTTAAATTGGCCGCAAAATACAAATACGTGGCAACAATTTTTAACTTTTCATGAGTAAGCAAAAAAGACTTTATAATATAGTTTTAATTAATTTATATCACACACTTAATACTCAAGCCTTTCCACCACATGATGATTTAAATTTATTTGTGTAGAGCCCTGACCTCTATTATTGGATTTAATATTCTTTCCAAGTATTATTCAGGTCCCATCCTTCACATAAATAGAACTATTTTTATGATAATGACATGATTATAATTCCTCTTGTGACAGATAATCAATTAATTCGTCCTGATTTTCATAATTATATCGATCTCATAATAATTTGCCAACTACGTATTTGTTTGAACTAAGTATGTGATATCATTAATGGAGGATGAGTTAATTAGGAAGGGAATAATGTTATATATAATGTCGAGTTGGTTTGATGTAAGATTGATTCTTTTTAGTTAAAATCAAATTAATTTAAGTATAGTTAGATTTTTTTTCAATATTAGATCAAGTCAAACCAAATATTAATCGGGATTTTTTAATTTAATTCAATTTACGGATTGATTTGATTTTAAATTTGATTATGTGTCAATTATCCCTCATCAGATAAATAGAAAAACGTCAACGAGTTTATAAGCTAATGAGTTCTCCCACCTATTAGACTAGTTTTTTTTATATCGAGATCTTTAATTGACCTATAACATCAAATAAAATAAAAAAAATTCTAAGTTGACAAGCTTTCGATATGAGAATTTTAGAGTATCTCACATTGAAACAAAGCAAAAGTGATTTCTGAAGTAGCGGCAAGGGAAATAGGAGTATCCTAAACCGTGAAAACTGAATTATGGGTAAGATATATTCATTGATAAGAAAAAAATGTGAATAAATATAGAATTGTTAAGAAAATAGAAACGTACACAACTTTATAAAATCATATAGTCTGAATAATATAAGAAGAATATAAGCTAGATAACAAAATATGAAAGAGAAATATTTATATATGTTTTAAGCTTGTTTTGATATATCTCGGTAGATAAATCCGTACATGAGTAATGGCCCATTTTCAATAATTACTTCCTATAAATTCTAACAATTATTATAGTCTGAATGATATCCGAAGAATATAAGCTAAATAACAGAATATGAAAGAAAAATATTTATACGCGCTTTTAGACATGTTTATATCTCGATAGATGAATCCGTACATGAGTAATGACCCATTTTCAATAATTACTTCGTATAAATTCTAACAATTATTATAGTCTGAATGATATCCGAAGAATATAAGCTAAATAACAGAATATGAAAGAAAAATATTTATACGCGCTTTTAGACATGTTATGATATATTTCGATAGATAAATCCGTACATGAGTAATGGCCCATTTTGAATAATTACTTCCTATAAATTCTAATAATTATTATAGTCTGAATGATATCCGAAGAATATAAGTTAAATAACAGAACATGAAAGAAAAATATTTATACGCGCTTTTAGACATGTTTTGATATATCTCGATAGATAAACCCGTACACGAGTAATGGCCCATTTTCAATAATTACTTCCCATAAATTCTAACAATCATGTCTTCGAATAGGTGAAAATGACCAATTTTGTGTTCCTTAGCTAATTCTTATAATCCTAAATGAATTATTAGCATTAATTCAACATCTATGTGCCTCATATCAAAGGACCTAAGTTGATTGATTTTAAATATTTTTGTACATTTTCAAATCAAATTTAGTGTAGGACCAAATTATAGAAGTATATGTTCTCATTAAAGAATCTAGCTTGTAATGATTAGTAAGGTAATCTATGTTTATTATGTGAGAGAATTATGACTCTTTTGACTTACAATTTCCTTAGAAAGTAATAAACTTTGTTCCTCCACTAATTAATACGCGGTTATGACTTGTTTACGTATATGAAGTTGTGTTCATATCTCTAGTCATACTCTAGAAACCCCTAAAGATAATGCAAATACTTGTTACTTTATCCAATTCCAATGGAATTAGGCATGTTGTGTATGTCAACAATTTTCTCAATGATTTTAATTATATATATTGCTAGTGACATTTCTTTAATCACTACATCAAAAATAATAATTAGCAAGAATTAATTACCGCTAGATATATATTTTAGCGGTAAATAACATCTTTGTATATATTCATAAAATCTTTAGTGACATTGATTCTAATGACACTTAACTAATGTCAATAAAAGTTTTGGCACTCTTTATTAATGTTAATATTTATTGACACTAAAATTTGAATTATTATAATGAATGTTGATATTAGTTAAATGTATATTACTCTCTATTTTTGTTTCAATTTATCTGAAAGTGTGTGATTAGAAAACTAAAGTGCAAGAATAAAATGATGAGATCTTTTAAAACTAATAATATAAATAAATTATAAATATTTGTGTGATTATAAAAATATTTCATTAAGAGTAAATAAAATATTTAGGAGCGATATTGTTCCAAAAGTTTGAGAATATTTTTGGGAGCTTACCTCTAAAGTTTGCGATATACTTATTTTTTTCTATTATTGTGTAGTTGAGTAAGACAATTTTATGTATTTTATTTATTTGTATATCATATGTTACTTGTATAATGTATATTATGTGCACAATACATTCATATAACGAGAATAACACTCTTAGAAGGGGATGATTGGTAGGGATAAGATTTATCAAAATAGAAATCTAAAATCAAAGGGTACACATATTTTTTTTCCTTTAAGTTGCTACATATTGAACAAGTTTTGTTATATAGGGTAGTATAATTGGAAAATGTATTGTAATTAAAACTCCTAAATTATATGGTCACGTGGCGTACGTTTTTCCATATCATTAAAGTAGTTCAAACAAATAAAGGGTTTTGCTACAATAATATAGTCATTGTTATATTATATAATCAGTCATAATAATAAATATGACTATCTATCATCTTATATAAATGTCGATAAGACTTTAAATATAGTGTCATTAATTCAATTATCATTAAGTATTTTTATAACAGCTCGTTCGACCATGCCATATGGTATCATGATACGATATCATAATATGAAATTATGACATAAAAAGGAATTAGTTTTGTTTGGACATATGAAATTTTTGTATTATATATTTTCTCATAAATATAATCCATAAGTTGTAAAGCTACTAAAATAGCTTCAATTGTTTATTAAATCTTAACAAATAAATAAATAATAAATTATTACAAAGTTATTCGTTCTCCACTTAAATAACTATTTGATCTAACTTTAATTCATCAAACTTTGATGCAATAAGAAAATTGAACATAAGTTATAGTGTACTAGTTTTTAATATAATCCTCCCACGTAGTACATATAATTTTCTCAAATTGAACTTGCATTTCTCGATCATGTGACTGAGAAGACGAACTTGTTAATTACTTTGAATTGTAATAAATACAAAACGTTAGAAGCAATAAATTAGGTGTCGGAGTAAATGAAGAGAACAAATTTATTACTCAACAGTCGGTTGGTGTGGGTTTAAGTGACTACAAAAACAATAAATTTTATATTATTATGATGTGATTATAAATTTTATTTACATATGAAATAAATTGTTAGTAGATATAAATGTAGGGTTGCTTTAACAAAATATAAACTTCTGAATCAATTTTTGTATTAAAATATCTCAAATCATGATATGAAATTTTCATATCATGTTTTTTGGAGAATACGAAATCATGAGATGGAATCAACATAAACTCGCAAGTCCAAATGCTGATTCTCTCTCACGATTTCATATCATGATATGATGTCACATGGTCAAACACCTACTAAATATCTCGTAGTGTAACGAATATAAACTTACCTAAAAATCCAATAGAGAGGTATGAACTTAAAATATATATATCCATGATTCCGTGAGTGACTCAACATTCCCGGTACAAAGGATTACTAAAATTGGTCTCTTGGATTAGGTTGTTAGGTTTTTCACTTTCAACATTGTTCCTTTTTTCTGCAATTTTCCTAATTAATCATGCAATTCTACCTCACCCCACCTAAGGGATATACATTATTTGAACTCTCGTTAACGATGTCGTTTGTTCAGATATTTTGCTAGCGATAATTTCAAAGATTTTTCTTTTCATTTCATTGAATTTTCTTTTGACGACGATATAAATTTTAATTTATTTGTTATGATAACGTTAAAAAAATGTGACATGACTAGTGTAGTAAGCGCTCTTTAATATATTTCATTATTTAATTAATTTGTAGACAATATGTTGTCTTAATATCCCTGGGGAAAATATCTTTCTTTTTTTTCGATTTTTATTAAGATCTATATATTCACATATTTTATGGTTTTAATATTATTACTAAGTATGTTAATAGCATTATTGTTGTTACAAATAAAGCAAAACAAGAGATATAAGCATAACATCGTAAATCACAAAAAATGTGAGTGAAACAAAATTACTTGTTGAAAAAAGTTTATGAAATTATCTCCATTTTTAGAGTGTTTTAACAGAGGTTGTTACAAAAATTATATAGTATCATATAATATAATATGAAAATTGGTCCCCAAAGAAAATCTAATGGTAAAAATGTTGTTATATATAGATTACGTATGTTGTATGAGAAATCTGACTTAATAAGTTATGAATTTATTTACAAATTTGAATGTATATCAATTTGGTAAAAAGGAGTATTTTTGGAGAGGTTGTCCACAGGATTTGGACCGATCTTTGTTCGATACGAAAAAAAATATTTTTTTATTTTCATATTTATTTGCATAATTTTTTAAAAAAATATATTTTAAAAAAAATTAAATTTCTTAAAAATGAATAAAATAACTTTGATAAAAATACGAAAAATAAGCTCTATAAGTGATCGGTGACATTTTAAAATGTATATTGTATCGTCCCAACCTACCCAACCGCCTCACTACCAAGGATCCACTCTCTACCCCTCCCATCTTATGATGCTTTCCTTAAAATATTTTTGAGATAATATTTTTATACTTACTGAATATAAAGAAAAAAAAATTAAAACTCAACTTAATTTTTCTTTTTTTAAAAAAAACATTTCTCATCAAAAATATTTTCCTTTAATAATAGTGTATATAGTACTCCTCTTAAGGTTTTCATTAATTGAATTTCTTTACTTATTATTAAGCCTACAATTAATTAATAGAAGATTTCTTGTAGCTTTGGTTTTCATTGTAGGTCCCAACAAAAAAACAATAACGAACTTCACAAGCATAAGGTGCTATAATAATATAACAAATTCCAAGTGGCAAATGGCACTTCAATCTCTTTATATATAACTACATACCTTTTTCCTTCTTTGTATTAATTTATTATCCAACAACAAAAAAAATAATTAATACTCTCTATACTCTACACAAAATTAGTTTTAATATAAAACCTCTCTATCCCTATATGGGTTTAAGAGATATTGGTGCAACACTTCCTCCTGGATTTAGATTCTATCCAAGTGATGAAGAATTAGTTTGCCATTATCTCTTCAAGAAAATTGCTAATGAAGATGTTCTTAAAGGTACTTTAATCGAAATCGATCTTCATACATGTGAACCATGGCAACTTCCTGGTAATTTACTCATTTCTTCATCTTTTTCTTTCATGTCGAGGAATTACATTCGTTTAAGGGTGGAGCTACCTTGTTTTTGTCGAAAAATTATATATATGTATATGTATTATATGTTGATGTTGTTGATACTTATATGACATGAGAAAATGAAAAATAATAATTGAGAGATAGAAATTGGATTATCATTACACAAAATAGTGTATTGTCATGATTAGATGAAAAGGTTACAAAAAAAGTGACTTTAACGGACGTTTTTCTTGAATTTTTTATGGTACAAAAGAAAGATAATGCTAAACTATAATATAATATGATTATGAATTTGAATTTTTTTTTCCTAAATATATCTTTAAGAATCTTTAGGACTCTTTTGTTATTGTTGTTTTCTTTGATGTTGTCTCCTCTACTGTGTACTATAGAGATAATAAAGTTTGAAAGAAAATTTAAATAAAATTCAGGTTTTAATGGATTCAATTCACGGAAATTTAGTTTTTAAATAGGAGATTCTTTCAGAATATATAGCACTTGATTTTAGGCTTTAAATTTGATAAAACTTTACACTAAACTCTTTTTCTCTCTCTTTAGTAGTTCTTATATATTTTCCTTGTCTAACTACCTTTTTAACTCAATCTGGTCTATACTATGTTAAAGTATGACTATCTCATCTAAAATCTTAAATCGTTATAAAGAATACACTTTTTATTATTATTTAACGGTATTCTCAACAGATCTCATCAATATTACAATGAAGCTTAACTTGCGAAACCATGAAACATTAAGTTACAAGAATTAAATCCTACTTCATTTGGTAAGGAGAGGTGGGGTGGGGGTCTAGAGGAATAATTTTAAGCTATGGATTTTGATATTTAACCTACAAAATTTTGAATGAAGGTCGTCTCTTCTTTTTTTAGAAATGAATTTTGATTTTTGAACTTTAAAACTTTCAATGGATATTATATCTTCTTCTTAAATTTGTTTCTCAAATATGATAGCTAGCAATTCAATTTAAAAATCAATAATGAACTATGAAAGAATTTTATGTAACATTCTTCTTCTTCTTCTTCCATTTTTTTCGTAAATGATTTTTCCATTATAATGATAAAACGCGTATCTTTATCATAAGTTTGTTCAATATATGTCATGTGTATCAATATTATATACATGTCCATGTGACAATACATAAGACATACAATGATTTACGATGTACGTAAGTCAAGTGTATGTCCCATGATGAAATGAGTGGTGGTTTAGATAGTGGCAATGGAATAATTGTATTTCTTATATGTACATACATGACATTGACATATCATTATATATATACAATTATTTCAAGTGTACGTGTGATCAATTTATTCATGTTCATGAAACCCAAGTTTCTAGTAGGATCAAAGTGAATTGTAGGGAGAACAAGTTGAGTTTCAAAGATTGTGAAAACGTAAACAATCTAATTAACTACTATAGAGGTTGTATATTTTTTTATAAAAACAAAATAAAATTACCATGTTTTGAAAATGAAATATTGTTACTACTAGTTATGGTAATTAGGGTCCTATTTTAGTATATTCTTAAAATTATCCCCTTTTAAGTACTATATAGAGATTTGAAGGAGATAAGTTAGAAAAAAAATGATGATTGCTTTCTGGAGTAAATAACATCAATTTAGGTTTTAATGGATTTGGTTCACATGTAGATTCTGCGGAAATTTAGCTATAAAAATAGGATATTTTTTGTGATAGAGAAGAAATGATATTTTTTTAAAAAAAATAACACGAGAAGAAATGCAACTGAATATACTATAGTATTTATCGTATAGTTTTTAAATTTATTGTTCACGCATATTAAAAGGTTCATGATAAATCAATTCACCTATTCCAAAAATCATTATTAAGCTTATGATATACAATTGTGACGCACCATAATAATAGATTTCTTTCTAGAGAAGTTTCATGTGAGAAATGATAGGAGTATATGTTTACACCATTGTAGAGCGATAGTGACATTTCTTTGAAAATTCAATTTGAAATACATAAATAAATTTCATGATTTTCAAACAAATTATATTCTAAAATCTTAAACATAGAAGATTTTCTTTGTAGTCTTAAATTTTGTGCTCCGGTCATTAGAAGTCCGATTAAATTTGAATCGCATGCTTCAAACATGATTTTCTCCATATCCAGAGCTCAAACTCAAGATTTCTGGTTAAGGATAAAGCATTCCCACCACTACACCACAACCGACTTTCATTTGACCACCTTACTTCCCATGATATTATTTCATCAAATATATATGTCATTCACTTTCTCTTGCACGTATAGTTAATTGATATATTCGCATGAAACGACAAATAAGAAATATAATCTTAAGGACTCTAGATTTTGTTAATTGAAGAAAACAAAACAAGTGTACATATAAATTAGAAAGATTAATTAATTTTCTTGCTATATAATACTCCTAATTTTATTGGTTAAGATTATTATTTATTATTATATTTTAGGTGGGACATGACGAAGTTTATGTTGGATTGCCCAACCATATCTAAATAATTAGACTATTGTGAAGAAAAGGCAAAAATTCATTTTCCATTCTTTCATATGAACTTTCTCAAAAGGTTTATCTAAAGAGGAAACATGCCTAGAGAATCTATTGTGACTAATACCCAACTTTCTACGTCACTTTAGCTAATAACATTGTCTTACAAGCTAGTGATGATGGGGCCTAAGTAATAGTAAGTAATAAAAATATGTCTTTTTTAATCTGTTAAATTTTTAAATATGATAGTCACATACTTTACCTTCATATTAAAACAGACAAATACACAATAATTTCATATGGTTGGCCCAAAATAGTGCATCCTCTATTCTATAACAATATTATTTGAATTTACTTTGCATGAACACAACTAATATCATCCTTAATTATGGTCTAAATTGTCATGTGTACCTCTCTCTGTCTTAATTTGGATCCATCTAATTATTAGTAATTTTTTCTCTATATTCATGACATCTTCCATTCTCCATCATATAATATTAGTAATATAATTAACTATGTTGTATTGTATATCAATCGTTAAACATTAAAAGCTCAGTGAATTGACTATCTGAACGTTATTTATTTTGATAAATTAGAGGTGGCAAAGCTGAACTCGAGTGAATGGTACTTCTTCAGTTTTCGAGATCGAAAATACGCTACTGGTTTTCGTACGAATCGGGCCACAATTTCGGGTTATTGGAAAGCGACAGGCAAAGATCGGACGGTTGTAGATCCGAAAACTCGTTCGATCGTAGGGATGAGAAAAACTCTAGTTTTCTACATGAATAGAGCTCCTAATGGAATTAAAACTGGTTGGATCATGCATGAATTTCGCCTCGAAAATCCACATATACCCCCTAAGGTAATTCTTCCTTCATTTTAATTTATTTATCTAGTTTAGTCTCGATACAAAACTTATTATGAGCCAATAAAGTTTTCTCCATCATTAGTAACAATTTTCATGTGATACAAAAGAAATTTCATAGAAACCACCTAGCTAAAAAAAAAAGGAAACATAAAATGATGGGCAAAAGAACGTATACATATAAATATATTCAAAAACCGTTTTCTTACCTAGTATATATATAAAATATCTAACGATCGACATAACTAAATTTTTTTGGTACGTTGTCTATGATGATTGAACAGGAAGATTGGGTGTTATGTCGAGTATTTTACAAAGCTAAAGTCGAGAACAATAACAATAACACATTCAGTAACACGCAAAATATGTATGAGGTTGGTGTCAACACTTCACCTAATATAGATCAATCTCATATTGCTTTGCCTTACACCGCGATCTCCCAAAGCCAGAAGTTGTTTGATTTATTGGAACCAAATAATAATCAAAGTAGCTATCTTCAATTAATGTCACAAGAAATGAAGGAACCTCAATCGAACGATGAAATGGTTGAGAATGATGAGTATGGGTTCTTGTTGGACATGAATTTCGAAGATCCAAATATACAAGATGGATCGAGGAGTGCATTCGAACATTGGGGCCACGTGATTTGATGATGAAAAATATATATCTTGGTTTTTATTTGAAGTGTTAATGATTATTGTTATTATTTAAAAGTAGGAAAAGAGAATTAGTTTAAAGAAAAAGATTTATGTGTATTGAGTTTGTGTAGATGATGTCTTAATTAATTAGTGTTTGCTTGTGGGGGTAAGATTCTTGTATGTTTGATGGGATGATTTTTTATTTTATTTTTTATTTTCTTCATCAGTAGATATACATATATATGTGTATTATAGATTGATCAGACTTAAGCGTCTATCATTGATAATTATTAATTTGTATATTACTTTCACTTTGGTGTAAAATTGGTAATTCTTAATATTCTTCTTGTTCCTCTACCCCTAGCTGCAAGCAGCATATATAGTCATTTGGCAATTTTAGGGATAATGCACAAGTACCTCGAATTATAATTGGTCACGTGTCAAAAATGATTTAAAAAATCACCGTGAAAAAATAATGGCATGAAAGAGTCTTTTCTTTAACGTTAATGGCATAAATGAATCAAACTTTTCACTAATGACATAAATAAGTTTTTTCTGAAAATTCAATGACATATTTGAGTCTTTTTCCATTAAAAAAACGAAAAAAGTCATTCCACATATTCTGAAATATGGAGCTACATACAAGTGAAAGTCAAAGCTAAATATGGGCCTCGATATAACCCAATATATGGGCCTTTAGAAATTGGAATTATCATTCAGTTATCAGTCACAAAGTAAATTTAAGATAAATAACATAACTAAGCAAACATATACTTGTGAATAATTATTATAACTAGGCAAAAATGGGGCTAGAGAATAGTTATAGATTTAATTAGTATTTGATTTTTTATGAATATATTTTTTTAATAAAAAAATTGAGAAAAAATGGAGAGGAAATTACAATCAATTCTACTAAGGTTTATTATTTTTTGTATGAATTTTTGGTATCACATTTCTCTTTTATTTATTATTGTGATTTAATTATTTATATAAACTTCTTTCAAAAAAATTGAAAATACACATAATTATTATTTGTTTTTTTTTAAAAAAAATATTAGCTAGGTTTTGCATCAAACTAATAAGGGTGTGTCTTTTAGAGGCACTGTTATTACTACTAATTATTGTTTATAAAAAATAACCATTGACAATATGCAGCTTGTTCTTCACCAAATTCAATAGTTTTCAAATAGTTATTAATAATCGTAATCATTGGTAATGAAAAAATTATTTTCTTAATAATCGTAATCGTTGGTAATGAAAAAATTGTGTTTGTATAATTTATATAGGTTAAATATCATATTATTTAGAGTAATGTCATTAAATCTAGATTTTCATTGTCATGTTTCCCATTGAATGCATATATCGTTTTATTTTGGGCTAGTATTTGTAAAAAATAAAATAATCTACCATTGAGATTACTATATGCATCGTGATTAAAATTTTAATCCAAAATGTCTGTTAGACTTTGTTCTTATTTGTTTTAGTTATCATTGAATAAGTGTATTAAAAACTACAACTTCAGAATGTTAAATTTTTATACATATTATTTTTAAAAAAAATATTTCATCACAAACTCATTTATTATAGTAAACTATAATATTATCTTAGAATCGTTATAAAATTTATAAACTTTAAATTTTATATAAGTTAAAAAATTGAAGTCTAATATATGTGGAGCTCGAATTAGGCTGTCTTTCGGTATATCATCCCTTTAGTTTCAGTCACTAGTAACTGTGATACATATTTAATTTCCAAGTGTTAGAAGGAAAAAATTAACCCTAAACCCTAAAAATTACATAAATATAAAATAAAATTGTCTTTTTGGTTTTACTTATCCATTTTGGATAACTTGCACATCACTTTAAATAAAAAAAAATTGATTAATGTACCTGTTTTAATATAATATTTATATTAATAAAGGAGTAGTATTTAGTGTTAGATTGTAAAAATAATTACAAATATAAATGATCTATTTTAAAAAGATATTATTTTTTAATGTATTAAATATAATAAATAAAAGTGAAAGAAAAAAATACTATTATTATTGTCTAAAGTGGTAGGAGCAATGAGGCCCACGGATCTGTGTGTTAGCAATTTGACCCGTTTGTGGTTTGCATAGTTTTGATGTGGACGATGTTGGGAATTAAACACACAACACACACAAATAATCTAGAGAAAAGAGAAACGGAACGCAAACGGGACACACAAGAATTTAACGTGGTTCGGTTTCCCTACTCCACGATCAGAACAGAGAGGATTTTATTTCACTTGTGCTCCTTCAAGAATTACAAATACAAGGATCATATTTATAGGAAAACCAAATGGTTAACCTAGGGTTTCGATGTGGGTCGGCTCGCCATGGCCTCCACAAAGCCCAACAATCTCCCACTTGGAGGCTTGAAGAATTTCAACTGTCATCTACTTAGAACACTTGTATGTCTAGTAATCTTTTTCAACTCTCTCTCGCATACGGCTTTCTCATCACCAATCGAAAGGCCCGTTGAAGCTCCCCGGCTTCAACACATCGGGCCACGCTGAAATCGCTTGACTCGCCCTCGGTCCCTACCGGCTCCCACGAGACACGAATCGCCGGATCCTAGAACTCCCGAGAACAAACACTCTCCATACTCAAGAAGAAATTTTTCGAGACGTATCACCGGTGGAATCTTGGTTCTCTTGACCCATTTGTCTTCAGGAGCCTTGGTGAAGCACGGCCGGTGCTCCCAGCTGCCACAACGCCTCTGGTGGTCTTCACGAACCTTTCCTTGCTCGTTCATCCTGAATCGACTGTGGCTCGGGTTTCTTTCTTGCAAAGACAACCTTCTTCGCCCACGAGATTACGTGAACCGGACTTTGTTTTTCTTACGAATCGACGGTCCCTCCCTCAGGCGGTAATCCGACAATATACAACGATCTCTTTTTGTTCCACGAGCCATGACAAGATTGCCCTCACGACCTTCCACGCCTATTTCGAACTTCACATGATGTCCCCTGTTCATCCAACCGCCTAACAGAAATCAAACTTTTCGCCAAGCTTGGAACAACTCGACATCCTTCAAGGTCCAAACCGACCGGGCGTCTTCAAAGACCATGTCACCCATGCCCGTGAACATCAAGAGCTCTATCGCCTGGCAAGTCTTACCTTTCCAAAGTCTCCAATAACCAGATTCGCAATGCTTCACCGCTGTGGGTAGCGTGAAAAGAAGCACCGTAATCCATGACCCAGAATCCACATTGCTCTCCGCGCAATGTATAAACAAATCCTCGCTGACGCCGTCTCGCAATGTTGACTTGTTTGTCTTTCTCGCATTGATTCTGAAATGCCCCACCTCCTGCAGTTCCAAAGATGTTACACTGAGCCATCCCGAGCCTTCGACCGACTCCTTCTTCTGCCTCGCTCCTACTACCTCATTATTTTCCGCCTCGACGACGTTTAGCATATCACCCGATGATTCTCCGTAACTCCTTCTTCGACATCCTCGCCAAGAACGAGATCACGAATCTTCTCAAAGGTGAATCCATTAGGTCCCATCAATCGCAATCGCCAGAATCGCTCAGGACCAACCGTCAGGCAATGATGATAACGATGAGTAAAGCTTGAACTTCATCATCGAACTTAATGTCAATCGACAAAAGTCCGCTAAGATCGAATTCAATGAGTTGATGTGCTCGTGAATCGAATCGCCTTCCTTCATCTTTGTGTTCACCAACTCTCTAATCGAAAAATTTTGTTTGCCGCAGATGGCTTCTCGTACATGTTAGACAAGGCTTCCAAGATGCCTTTCATTTGTCTTCTCCTTAAGAATGTTGAACGCAACATTCTTGGTCAACGAGTCGGATAATCGACATAGCTTTCCGATCCAAAATTGCCCACTCTGCATCGGACAATTTTCCTGGCTTGTCACCCAACACTACGCCCAAATCTTTACGAACCAAAGAAATCTTCAATCTGCATCTTCCACCAATCAATCTGTACCATCGAACTTCTCAATTCGGAACTTCCCATCTTCTCGCCATCTCAAAGGACTAAATGAGATACTGCACAACTAATTTCAGATCTTGGTAATTTCGCAAATATTGCACCACAAAAAAAAAAAAAAAAAACCGCACCTTGGCAATTCCATGCGGCGTTTTCAGCGAGGCGGCCAGGCAACGGCGACGGACAGACACGGACGGTATTCGCACCTGCGTGCAGTTCTCCTAGCGCGCTTCTTGAGGTTACCCACACGGTAATCTGCGGCTCTCCTCCTCGCACACGCTTCTTCACACAAGAACCCTAGGTGACAATTTCTCACGGTTTGTGTTACGGTGTTGTTGAAACCTCGCTCGATACCAATTGTTGGGAATTAAACACACAACACACACAAATAATCTAGAGAAAAGAGAAAGCGAACGCAAAGCGGGACACACAAGAATTTAACGTGGTTCGGTTTCCCTACTCCACGATCGTAATGGGAGGATTTTATTTCACTTGTGCTCCTTCAAGAATTACAAATACAAGGATCATATTTATAGGAAAACCAAATGGTTAACCTAGGGTTTCAGTAATGGGTCGGGCCTGCTCACAAGCCTCCACAAAGCCCAACAGACGAGACAATGGGTTTGTTTGTACGGTTTACATAGCCGTGGGGCCTTGGATTTTGGACTCTAAGTTTAGAGTTGTTAGACTCTATAAATATGTTACGGGCATTGTTACGGTAGTGAGATTATTTTATTCTTAATTAATATTTTGTAATTAAGTTTTGTATTATGAGAAAATAAGTCACTCCTGAATTGCCTATAGTGCTAATTCAAATAAAATCAAAGCTTCAATATAGATTTTGCACATAGAATGAGAATCAAAAAATAACACTAAAACATGGTACATTGGATTGGTATTTTGATTGCACAAAAACCTAACGAGAAAAATGTTGAAAATATCTGAAAATTTAGCATTAATAATTAGCTTTACTTTTGAATTAGTGATGGTGGTAAAAATATTTCTTAACTTGATTAACTATAAACGTAAATATATACATTCTCGATCTGCCACATGATATAAATATAAACTCTTTTAGGAACATGTTTCTCTTGATAAAAAACCGAAAAAAAGTTGAAAATACTCTTTTAAACTTGGTGAGAATTTAATGGTGTATTTTCAGTCATGTTGCAAGAGAGGAATATGTTCAAGTTCAGTTAATCAAGTAAAGAGATGTATTTAAAGCTGTCAATGATTCAAAGATCAAACTAATAATTTCTGCCAGAGCTTAGGAGTGTTTTTAATAATTCTCTCAAACCAAATACTCATTGCATTTCAATTTATTTGACCTTATTTTTTGCTTTTATTCCATTTATCAATTCTTTAATCTTCAACTTTTTATATGACTTAACTGACAGCACAAGATATAAAAATATCTTGATTCGTTTAACGTATTTCTAATTTAAAATCATAAAATTTAATATATTTTTAAAATCTTTTTATATCAAACTAAAATAAATATTCGAATAAATTGAAATGAAAGGAGTATCGAAGACCCCTACTGTATCCGACATACATGGAGTTTGGTCTCAATAAACAGTCATATGTAACGTCCCACCCAATTGACAGTAGAAAGCTCTTGTCTAAGGAATTTGCTAAAACAAAACCTACTTAAAAGGTGATATTTATACTTTTTTAAAAAAGTAGTCAATTTATGGTCTAAAATAGTTATTGATTATTTATGTAATTATAAATAATTTTATTAAAATAAAAAAAAAAAACTATTTTTGTATATTGAAAGATGACATTTTTTTGGAGAAGACAAAAAGAAAAGTGTCATACAAATTGAGATAAGAAAAATAATTAATTTGACAAAAATAATTATTCGACTCTGAGAAAAGCAATCATACATAAAATAAGATTAGAATATGTTTCAATAAATTTTTATTTTAAACAAACTTAATTAATACATTATGTTTGTCTCAATTTATAATGCCTTAGTGTTGAACAAGTTAAAATTTGATATATATACATTAATATGAGTCAACACTATTATATGTTAGGCTAAGATTTTAATGATAACTAAATTAATAATATAGAAAAATTCAGGCAAAACAATGCTATAAAGATCATGGAAGAAACCTAAAATGATACACCGAAACATGACGTTAAGTGTTTAAAATGAATAAAATTTATTTGAGGTGTGTAAGTGAAAGTTAATATCAACTTTAGGGGGTCATCGATGAGTTAGGCCAGTAATGAATATATTGAACCTAGCTACTTTATGTTTACTTCTTCGTATTTTGAACCCTTAATGAAAAATTTGATTCCACCACATGATATTAGGGATGAAAAGCAAAAACGAAAAGTGAAATGGTCACTAGCTAGTCAAGAAAACATCTAACTTCAGATTAAACATTAAAACTTTGGTTCGTGCCTAAAAAGTACGTATAAACTTAACCATTTTACTTAATATAATATATAGTCTAATATCTCCATTGTTGTAAGAACAAATCAAACAAAAGTACCTAGGAATTAAAGTCTAAAAGAATAGCATGTCCTAATTGGTACTGTATAAGCATAGTGGAGCATAGCCTACTATAATTCATTATTTCAATGAGAACATGAGAGCCTGTTTGACCTATAGTTTTTTTTAACCAAAATATGAACAGGATGAGTTTAAGGATGTTCCTTTGAAGGATATTATATATTCATGAATCATCATTACTACTAAGTTACAGACTACTACTACAAGATTTTGTGACAGACAAGTATATTCATGAAAATCCTTAATTGTGTTCTTTGCCTATATAGATTAGTAGTCTAATTAAACCTACATATTCTCCTATATATCTACACATTCTTGCATTAGAATAATTAGTCAGACTATCTTTTTCTTTCTTTTTCATGATTGTGGTGTTCATGCTAATTTTTGCTAGCTCAATTGATATTTAACGAGATATCTGTCACCAATAACAGGTACGTGCAACCCTATTGGCCATGGTTAGGACAAATGAGAAGAATCATCAATTGGCTTTTTGTATCTGCTGCTTAGTTTTGAACCTGCGACTTAGTCGGACTATCTTTTAATTACTACTCTCTCCATTTCATTTTATGTAACACTCGTCGGATCTCAAGATTTGAACAAATCTATCTTTGATTGTAAATTTTTTATATATCTTTTAAATTATCAATTTGTGACTTATAGTACTTTTCATATAGTTGATAAATATATCAATTTCATTTCAAAAAGTTTGAAAATTACATACGCAAATTTGCGGTCAAATTTGAATTGTTTGACTATCGAAAAACGAAAAGTGTCACATAAATTGAAACAGAGGGAGTAATATATTTGTATGATCGTGGTAACTGAGCTAGCTTTCAAGCACCCCCGACTAATTTTACGGAATACCTGATGCCACCTCCCACCAACAATAGGCACACGTAACTCTGTCCAGCATGGTTAGTGTCACGACCCAAATCCGGGCCGCGACTGGCACCCACATTTACCCTCCTATGTGAGCGAACCAACCAATTTAACCCTTATCATTTCAATATATAACAACAGAAAGTAATGCGGAAGACTTAACTCATTAATAAAACAATTCAAAACTATTATTAATATCCCCAAAATCTGGAAGTCATCATCACAAGAACATCTATCTCAAATTGCTAAACTAAAACGGTCTAAAAAGCTAAAACAACTACTAGCTAGTCCATGCCGGAAGTTCAAGGCATCAAGACTTGAAGAAGAAGACCAGTCAAGCTAGACGCATTAGCTCACTTTGAATTTCGAAGGTAGTGAAGACTGGCTAGATCTCTTGTTGAGTTGAAGTTGACGAACGTTTCTTTGCATTGCACAAATAACAAAGGAGAAAACATAAAAGTAGGGGGTCAAGACAACCACAAATCGAGTAGATATCATCGGCCAACTCAAAATAGGGAACGATATATCAATAATAATGTAAATCAACTACAATACTCAACATGTAGCAATAACAACATAAATTCATCAATAACTACAACCGAAGTTCACACATGAGGACTCAAGCCTCAATACCATACTCATTTGGGAATTAAGTTCATTAGATTGAGTATATTCATTATCTTTCAAGATTCATTATCTTTCTTCCTCTTGTGTCGATGCGTGACACTCCGCTCCTCTATTTCTATCCTGGTGCCTAACGTGGCACTCCGATCCTCATATACTATCCTGGTACCGAACGCGTGGCACCCGATCCATATTCTATCCTGGTGTCGGGCGTGACACTCCGATCCTCATATTCATTCTATCACGGTGCGGAACGTGGCACCCGATCCTCATATTCATTCTATCCTGGTACCTAACGTGGCACCCGATCCATATTCTATCCTGGTGTCGGGCGTGACACTCCGATCCTCATATTCATTCTATCCTGGTACCGAACGTGGCACCCGATCCATATTCTATCCTGGTGTCGGGCGTGACACTCCGATCCTCATATTCATTCTATCCTGGTACCTAACGCGTGGCACCCGATCCCCTAATTCATCAAGCCTTCTTTTACACTAAGGCATCATCATTCTCATTATATAATATATCAAGCCTTCTTTCATACTAAGGCATCATCATTCTCATTATATAATATATCAAGCGAATTAGGGTTCTTTCAAGATTTGGGATTCAATAGCTTCATCATGCTTTGTTAATTCATCACAATTTCACAGTCATATTCATGCAAGCATACAACTTAAGCACATAGTAGGGTTTACAATAATATCAACACATAATATTCACTATTAAGAGTTCACTACGAATATCGTAACATAAACCATAACCTACTTCCACCGAAGAATTGGAATCAACAAGAATTCTCCCAAGCTTTGTTCTTCTCGTTCAATCTCCCTCAATTCGTTTCTCTTTTCTCTCTCTTGTTCTTCCTCTTTTGTTTTATTCAAACCCTCTTTCTTTTACCCTAATTCATATATAATTAAGAATAAAAGATGGTAATAAACCCCTCTAATTAACTTAAGGTTACCTAATTTAACCCCTAAGTAATTAGACTTATTAATGTTACCCCTCAATCTTTATAATTAAGGAAAGAATAGTCAAAAACGACCCTTAAAACGTGTGGAGAAATCCTAAATCGCTCGGGATTGTGCGGCTGTGGCCAGACGTCACGCTGCGACGGTCCGTCACCACAGCCGTCGTGTCTCCCAGGACTCCAGGTGGTGCGACGGCCGTCACCCCTGTGACGGTCCGTCCTGCCCTCCGTCCTGACGGTCAGAGACTCGTTTCTTGTACCAAATTCTCAAAAGTTGAAGTGTTTTGCAACGGGGACTCACGACGGTTCGTCGTGGATGTGACGGTCCGTTCTGCCATTTCGTTACGAAGTTCAGAGAGTCGATTTTCAGTACCCAATTTCAGAATTCTAAGTGTCGTGGAACGGAACCTCCTCGACGGGCCGTCGTGCCTGTGACGGTCCGTCGCAGTGTCCGTGGTTTTGGCCAGTTTTTCCAGAATTTGTTCTGCTGCTCAAAACGACTAAACAGGTCGTTACAGTAGATGCCAATTTACCCATCGCTCGTCCCGAACGATCAAAAGAAGAAACGATGGCGAAAAGGAGTACCTGAATCAGTAGCGGATGTGGGTATTTTTCTTGCATATCTGCCTCCTTCTCCCAAGTAGCCTCTTCAACCGGTCGATTCTTCCATTGAACTTTGATGGATGCAATTTCTCTCGACCTCAACTTGCGAACCTCTCTATCTAATATAGCAACGGTTCCTCTTCATAAGTCAAGTTCTCATCCAACAAAACCGAATCCCAACGGATGATGTAGTTTCCATCTCCATGGTATCTCTTCAACATGGACACATGGAATCTGGGATGTACTCCGGACAGCCCGGGGCAAGGCTAACTCATAAGCCACCTCCCTATTCGCTAAGCACTTCAAATGGTCCAATATACCTTGGACTTAACTTACCTCTTTTGCCAAACCGCATCACCCTTTCATTGGTGAAACTTTCAACAAGACTTGTTCACCCTCCATGAACTCTAAGTCTCTAACCTTTCGATCTGCATATTCTTTTTGTCTACTTTGCGCCGCTAGAAGCTTTTCTTGAATAGACTTCACTTTCTATCGAATCCCTCAAAAGATCGGTACCCCAAGGTCTAACCTCGAATGCATCAAACCAACCAATGGGAGACCTACATCTCCTACCATACAATGCTTCAAATGGAGCCATGTCAATGCTTGAGTGATAGCTATTATTGTATGAAAACTCCGCTAAGGGTAAGAAGCTATCCCAATGGCCACCAAACTCTATCACACATGCACGAAGCATATCCTCCAAGACTTGAATCGTCGCTCAGATCGACCATCTGGCGAGGATGGAACGCATGATACTAAGGTCCAACCTAGTACCCAATTCCGCATGCAATGTTTTCCAAAACTTAGAAGTAAGCTGCGTACCTCTATCCGATATGATGGAGAGTGGAACTCCATGCAATCGAACAATCTACGAGATATAGATCTTGGCTAACTTCTCTGCGTTGTAAGTTACCTTGACCGAATAAAATGAGCGGACTTAGTTAACCTATCGACAACTACCCAAATGGAGTCATACTTACCCAATGTCTTTGGAAGACCAACCACAAAGTCCATTGCAATTCTCTCCACTTCCATTCAGGAATGGGCATTCTCTCAAGTGTTCCTCTGGGCCTTTGGTGTTCATATTTCACTTGTTGACGGTTTGGACACTTGACAATAAAGTCAACAATATCACGCTTCATTCTACTCCACCAAAAGTGTTGCTTTAGGTCACGATACATCTTGGTTGCACCGGATGTATAGAATACCTTGAGCTATGAGCTTCGCCGAATAGTGTTGATCAAATCATCAACTCCTGGGTACACATACCCTTCCCTTAATCCTCAAAACACCTTCCTCATCAATTGTTGCTTCTTTAGCCTCTCCTTGCAACACTTTGTCTCGGATTCGCCTTAGTTTCTCATCATCAAACTGTTTTCCCTTAATCTTGTCAAGAAAAGAAGATCTCGACTCCACACTAGCTAGCAATCCTCCCTTCTCATTTACTTCTAACCTCATCAAATCGTTAGCCAAAATCAGACTTCTCAGCCAACGGGCGCCTAGAAGCTTGCAAATGAGCTAGACTTCCCATGCTTCCCGCTTTCTACTCAAAGCATCCGCTACAACATTCACTTTTCCCTGATGATACAAGATAGTGATATCGTAGTCCTTTAGTAACTCCATCCATCTCCTCTGCCTTAAGTTCAAATCTTTACGAGTAAAGACATACTGAAGGCTACGATGATCCGTGTAGACCTCACACTTAACCCCATATAAATAGTGTCTCCATTGCTTTAGTGCAAACACTACCGCTGCCAACTCCAAATCATGGGTCGGATAGTTACGTTCATGCACCTTTAATTGCCTCAAGCATAAGCAATCACATTTTCTCTTGCATTAACACCGCACCCAACCCGAATAGGATGCATCACAAGAAACAATGAAGTCTTTACCCTCTATTGGCAAGGTAAGAATTGGTGCGGTAGTCAACAAAGTCTTAAGCTTCTGAAAGCTTTCCTCACATTCATCTGACCATACAAATGGAACATTCTGCTTAGTCAAGTTCGTCAATTGGGAAGCAATAGAAGAGAATCCCTTGATGAATCTGCGGTAGTAGCTAGCTAACCCAACAAAGCTCCTTATTTCTGATACATTAGTGGGTCTTACCCAATTCTTCACTGTCTCAATCTTAGATGGATCTACCATCACTCCATCCTTAGAAACTACGTGCCCCAAGAAGGACACCGCATCTAGCCAAAACTCACACTTAGAGAATTTGGCGTAAAGCTTTTTCTCCCTCAACATTTCCAATACCATTCTCAAATGTTCCTCATGTTCCTTCTTGCTCTTCGAGTATACCAATATATCATCAATAAATACGATTACGAAGAGGTCCAAATATGGCTTAAAGATCCCGTTCATCAAGCTCATGAACGCAGCGGGGGCATTCGTAAGACCAAAAGACATCACTACGAATTCATAATGCCCATATCTAGTTCGAAAAGCAGTCTTTGGCACGTCCGTCGCCCGTATTTTCAATTGATGATAACCGGATCTCAAATCAATCTTAGAGAAGACACAAGCACCTTGTAACTGATCGAACAAGTCATCAATGCGAGGAAGAGGATACTTGTTCTTTATGGTTACCTTGTTTAGTTGTCTGTAGTCTATGCACATCCGAAAACTCCCATCCTTCTTCTTCACAAACAAAACCGAGCACGAGGGGATGCACTTGGTCTAATGAAGCCTTTGTTCAATAACTCTTGAAGTTGTGCCTTTAACTCTCTTAACTCGCGGAGCCATTCTATAAGGGGGTATAGAAATGGGCGAAAATCTGCTCAAGATCAATGCAAAAGTCNATATCCCTATCTGCCGGCATACCANGAAGATCTGCCGGGAACACATCCAAAAACTCACGGACTACCGAAACCGACTCAATTGAGGGTACTTGGATAGTGTCATCCTTAAGATGTGCCAAGAAAGCTAAACACCCTTTACTAACCATTTTCTTAGCACGAAGAAAGGATATGATACGACCGGATTAGAAGTGTAGTCGCCTCCCACACTAACGGATCGCCTGTGCTTGGCTAACGCCACCGCTTTTAGCATTACAATCCAAAATTGCAAAATTCGAGAAAGCCAAGTCATACCTGCAATTACATCAAAATCACCCATTTCTAAAATAACCAAATCTACATAAGTGTTACTCCCACAAAATTCACCAAACAAGACCTATACACTTTTTCAACTACCACAGACTACCCACCTGAGTAGAAACACGAATAGGCATATCAAGTAATTCACAATGTAGATTTAGACCATTAGCAAATGATGAAGATACATATGAAAACGTGGAGCCAGGGTCAAATAATATAGATGCCATGCAATCACAAACCAAAAGATTACGTGATAACAAAGATCGTGACGCCTCCGCTTCAGATCTCCCAGGGAAAGCGTAACAATGGGCCCTATCGTTTGTCCGTCCATTGCCCTACCATGTTGCGTAGTAGTGGCTCCGTTTTGCCCTTCACCTCTGCCGTTTGGTGACCACCATTACCTCGGCCACCACGCCTCCGAATAACGACCTCTACCATTACCACCTCTACCTCTAGCTATTGGGGTTCAGTAACTCTGGTTTGGACAATACCTCTTAATGTGTCCAACCTCCCCACATCCATAACACTCTCGAGGTTCATGCATAGGCCTCTCGGAGAAGTGTTGACCGCTCGGAGGTGGACCCCAACTACGATCTGTAGTGAAGGCTGTATTGGTCGATTGGAGTGACCTCAGGAGTTACATCCTCTAGAATAAGAACCATTAAACTCACCTCCCCTTCGAAACCTCTTTGATGTCGAAGTTGTGGTGAAGTCGGCTGGGTTGACTCCTTCCACTTCTATCACAAAGTCTACCACCTTGGAAGGATTTTGCCGCCGCTACCGTAAGGCCGAAATCCGCAACTCGATCTCAACCCCTTTACAAAGCGGCGGATCCGTTCTTGTGGGTGAAACAGAGTTGAGTGGCATACCTTGATAAAGCACGAAACTTAGCCTCATATCGTTAACCGTCATCCTCCCTTGCTCGAGACTCAAGAACTCACCGCTCTTCCTATCCGTTAAGGTCCCGGGGATATATTTTTCCATGAACAAACTCGAGAATGATTCCCAAGTCATAGGTGGTGCCTCTGTTGGTTGACACTCAACATGTGATCGCCACCACATTTCGCGTTCCTTGAAACCGATAGCTATTTAACTCAACGCCAAACCGCTCTACTATACCCATCTTGTGTAGTAGCTCGTGACGATCAACCAGGAAAATCATAAGCATCTTCGATTACGCACTTGAAGGCGGAGGTTTCAATTTCAAGAACTTCTTGAAAAGCTCATGTTGATCATTTGTCATTATCGGTCCGATGGTCGACGTGGAAATGTGCCCATTCCCATGGTGCATCCGTGCGAGCCATAGTAGCCGCGTGTCGTACCTCTGAAACCGGAGGTGTTGGTGCGAAACCCTGGAGGTGCGACCGTGATCGGATAACCCGCTAAGATAAGCGAGAACACGATTGATCATATCCGGGTAGGTTGAGGTGGCATTTCCTCATTCAGTACTTGCTCATTCACCCCATCCTCCCCTTCTCTTATCACCTCTTGATCGGTGGAGGAGTCACCGCCCTAGTATCGGATGGGCTAGGTGCTCGTCCTCTTCCTCTGAAGGGCGTCCTCCCACGACCTCTACCACGACCTCTTGCCGTTGTTCTCCTCGAGCTCTGACCCGTGGTCTGGCTCAGACGCACTGTCTGCCGGTCTTTGGTGTTGGTGTTGGCGTAGTCGTTGCTCTAGTTCTAACCATCTGCGAAAGAGAGTGAAGATGGTCGATACCAATCGTATCGCCTAGATACCAATTGGACTCAAGTAGTAGCACGAAAGAAACAATGAAAGAGTGGAATTTTCCTAATGTCTTATAGCCTCTCAATTAAACGTAAAGGCGTCCCCCTACCAATCCTAAAGACTCTACCAGACCTGTTCATGTGTGATGAGTCCAACGAACCTAATGCCCTTATACCAAGTTTGTCACGACCCAAATCCGCCGCGATCGGCACCCACATTTACCCTCCTATGTGAGCGAACCAACCAATTTAACCCTTATCATTTCAATATATAACAACAGAAAGTAATGCGGAAGACTTAACTCATTAATAAAACAATTCAAAACTATTATTAATATCCCCAAAATCTGGAAGTCATCATCACAAGAACATCTATCTCAAATTGCTAAACTAAAACGGTCTAAAAAGCTAAAACAACTACTAGCTAGTCCATGCCGGAAGTTCAAGGCATCAAGACTTGAAGAAGAAGACCCAGTCCAAGCTAGACGCATTAGCTCACCCTGAATTTCCGGCGTAGTGAAGGCGGCTAGATCTACTGTTGAGTTGAAGTTGACTAACGTTTCTTTGCATTGCACAAATAACAAAGGAGAAAACATAAAAGTAGGGTCAAGACAACCACAAGATCGAGTAGATATCATCGGCCAACTCAAAATAGGAACAAAGATATATCAATAATAATGTAAATCAACTACAATACTCAACATGTAGCAATAACAACATAAATTCATCAATAACTACAACCGAGTTCACACGAGGACTCAAGCCTCAATACCATACTCATTTGGGAATTAAGTTCATTAGATTGAGTATATTCATTATCTTTCAAGATTCATTATCTTTCTTCCTCTTGTGTCAGATGCGTGACACTCCGCCTCCTCTATTTCTATCCTGGTGCCGAACGTGGCACTCCGATCCTCATATACTATCCTGGTGTAACGTGGCACCCGATCCATCTTCTATCCTGGTGTCGGAACGTGACACTCCCATCCTCATATTCATTCTATCCTGGTACCGGAACCTGGCACCCGATCCTCATATTCATTCTATCCTGATACTGTTACGGGGCACCCGATCCATATTCTATCCTGGTGTCGAACGTGACACTCCGATCCTCATATTCATTCTATCCTGGTACGGAACGTGGCACCCGATCCATATTCTATCCTGGTGTCGGAACGTGACACTCCGATCCTCATATTCATTCTATCCTGGTGCACGAACGTGGCACCCGATCCCCTAATTCATCAAGCCTTCTTTACACTAAGGCATCATCATTCTCATTATATAATATATCAAGCCTTCTTTCATACTAAGGCATCATCATTCTCATTATATAATATATCAAGCGAATTAGGGTTCTTTCAAGATTTGGGATTCAATAGCTTCATCATGCTTTGTTAATTCATCACAATTTCACGACCATATTCATGCAAGCATACAACTTAAGCACATAGTAGGGTTTACAATAATATCAACACATAATATTCACTATTAAGAGTTCACTACGAATATCGTAACATAAACCATAACCTACTTCCAATCAAGAATTGGAATCAACAAGAATTCTCCCAAGCTTTGTTCTTCCTGCTCAATCTCCCTCAATTCGTTTCTCTTTTCTCTCTCTTGTTCTTCCTCTTTGTTTTATTCAAACCCTCTTTCTTTTACCCTAATTCATATATAATTAAGAATAAAAGATGGTAATAAACCCCTCTAATTAACTTAAGGTTACCTAATTTAACCCCTAAGTAATTAGACTTATTAATGTTACCCCTCAATCTTTATAATTAAGGAAAGAATAGTCAAAAACGACCCTTAAAACGTGTGGAGAAATCCTAAATCGCTCGGGATTGTGCGACTGTGTGGCCGTCACGCTGCGACGGTCCGTCACACAGCCGTCGTGTCTCCCAGGACTCCAGGTGGTGCGGCGGCCGTCACCCTGTGACGGTCCGTCCCGGCCCTCCGTCATAATGATCGAGAGACTCGTTCTTGTACCAAATTCTCAAAAGTTGAAGTGTTTTGCAGCGGGTACTCACGACGGTTCGTCGTGGATGTGACGATCCGCTCGCCATTTCGCTACGAAGTTCAGAGAGTCGATTTTCGATTACCCGATTTCAGAATTCTAAGTGTCGTGGAACGGAACCTCCTCGACGGGCCGTCGTGCCTGTGACGGTCCGTCGCAGTGTCCGTGGTTTTGGCCAGTTTTTCCAGAATTTGT
Source organism: Solanum arcanum (assembly GCA_027789145.1). Lineage (NCBI taxonomy): Eukaryota > Viridiplantae > Streptophyta > Magnoliopsida > Solanales > Solanaceae > Solanum > Solanum arcanum. Next base: position 70,776,733 of record CM050941.1, read on the forward strand.
TCTGCTGCTCTAAAACGACTAAACAGGTCGTTACAGTTAGGACAAATGAAAAGAATTCTCTAATATTTTTTTTTGTATCCTCTTAGCTTTGAACCTAAGACTTAGTCAGACTATCTTTTAATTAATGCTTTCTTATGATCATTGTGTATGGATCAGCTTTCAAGCACACCGACTAATTTTATACGATATTTGTCATCTCCCACCAGCAATATTAACTAGATAACTTTGTCCATCAATATTAAGACATATAAGAAAAATCATGTAGTATCTTTTGTCAATTTAGACGAAAGACTAATTAGACTATTTTTGAATCAATCGTTTCTCAAGTGGCGTTTAGAAGGGGAAAAAAAACGATATGAACAATTTGGAGAATATGTCGTCAATTTGCAGGATTTGGTTGGATTTACTTGTCGACTAAAATAGTTCAATTTGATAGAGACCACACAAAGATACATGAATATATCACAGACAAACACAACCACTACCACGTTAAATTTAATTCATTTGCTTTCGCTATATTAATTTATGTGACGATATTTGATTTGATATAAAATTTATAAATATATAAAATCAAGCATGTAATGATGCTAACGTGAGACGACAATAGCCGATATTGCGGACTTAGTATCCATGAAAAAAAGTGAAAAAACAAAAGTTTAATAACTTTATTAATTTGGAGCCTAGGGCACTTATAAGGTGCAGGTTTTGTTGAACTAAAACTCACCAAAAGTATATCTACATTTTGCATGTGACTTCCTTTTCTTTTCAGCTTTGTTTCGGGGCGAAGACATAAACTTCGAATCTTAAATTTAAATTTTATTTTTTAGTGTGAAGATATTATATTTATTTAATCAGTTATATCATCTAACATAATAACACTAAACGCACAATTCATGGTATAGACATGAAAAAACTTATTTAAGATCTCGTAATATTGATTGACCTAAGCACAAAGACTTCAGGTTCGTAAACCAATCCAGAAAAATTTCCATGGGTAGCCATAATAATTCAAAAGGAAATAATTAAAAAATAGTTAACTTTGAAGTTTACGATATAAAAGTAAAAATAACAAAATTATTGGTGAAGCAAGAAATTTCATTAAGTAGGTGTTTGGTCACGCGATATCATATCACGATATGGTATCGTGAGATGGAATCAGCGTTTGAACATACGATTTTATGTTGATTCCATCTCATGATTTCATATTATGAGATGTGATTTCTTATTCTTTAAAAATCATGATATGGAATCATAAGGGAATACCATATTATGACTTGAAATATTTTAATACAAAATTAATCCACGAGTTTATATTTTGTTAAAACAACCCCACAATTATATCTACTAACTATTTATTTCACATGTAAATAAAATTTATAATCGGAAAAATTCATAAGTACCTCCCCAACCTATGTCCGAAATCTCAAAGACACACTTATACTATACTAAGGTCCTATTACCCCCTTGAACTCATTTTATAAATAATTTTCTACTTCTTTTCGACCTACGTGACACTATCTTTTGGGGCCTAATACGTGTTGATTTTTTTTCCAAACTAGTGTCACGTAGGCCGAAAAGGGTAGAAAATTATTTATAAAATAAGTTCATGTGGATAATAGGACCTAAGTATAATAAAGTGTGTCTTTAGAATATCGGACATAGGTTGAGGGGGTATTTATGCATTTTTCCATTTACAATCACATCATTACTATTTAAAATTTATTATTCTCACTGACATAAAATTTACTATTCTCACCAACATAAAGTTACTTTAATTCACACTTTACAATTGTTGAGTAATATAATCTTGAAGAGCCCGTGAAAGGTGTTCCATTTTTATTCAAATATATTGATGAGAAGTGAAAGTTAGATTGAAACAATTATTTATGTGGAGAACAAATAGCTTTCGAATAATTTATTATGCGATTTTATAATTTTTTATTTGTTTGATAAGATTGAATAAACAATTGGGGCTATTTTAATAGTTTTAGAACTTATGGATTTTATGTTTATGAACACCAAAATTTCATATCGGATGTCCAAACAAAACTTCAATTTCATTGATGATTCCTTATCATGATACCATTTCATGATTCCGTTTCATGATACCATATCGCACGGACAAATGGGCCTAAGAATATTTTAAAATTAAATTTTTCTTACAAAAAGTAATTTGTAACCTATATATTTCACATACTTTTTTTTTGACATATTCAACTAACCACGCCAAAGTAATTTGTAACCTATATATTTCATATATTCTCAAAACAAATTCTTCCAATCCTTTATTCAAATCAACATTCTCCTGCAAAGATCAATTCGTCAATTTTGTTCAAGATCCATTATTGTATAATCATTGCATCATAAATAATTTTCAACAACAATAAATTAATGATAATAACTTAATTTTCACTAAATATATATATTTAATGATAATAATCAAACATTACATAAAAAAATCTTATCATAACTAATGTAAATATTATTAATACAATATTACTAATATACCATATTTTATATTATTCTTACATTCTTAATCAAATGAACCTCTAGCATACATAATTTAAATTCTTGGGAGAAATCAGCTATCCAATAGCTCTTAGAAGACATAAGGAATCACCCTTGTCTGCCAATTTCATCAAATCCCTCAGTGAAGTGACAGCACCAATCATATTAATAGATGCTTATATAATTCACCATTAAGAAATTTAATGACAATATAAAATAATAGATGTATAATTTGCCACAAAAAACATTAATTATGAACTTTCATTATCGTTTGAGCTCAGCCAATCTATCTCATTCGATATTCGAAATTTATATTAAAGTTCTTATTAAAAATGGCTCTCTCAACAAAACTTTTTCTATATTCAAGACTTAAATCTGAGATCTTTATTAAGGGATATTGGTTGAGCTCAGCCAATCTATATATTAGAACTCTTGATCATGGAAGAATTACTTGTTAAATCGACATTTAAATACCAAATAAAGTTGCAAAAGTTGGAGGCTAAAAATCAGAATCATGAAAAGGAGTACCATTGCAACTCAACCTTTGACTTCTAGTAGGTTACATAACTCTTTCCAATTTTCTTTTTCTTGACATATTTAAGATCACAAAATTAAAAGATATTTTTATGTACGTGATAAATCTTTAGTTTATGATCATAAGATTCAAAATTCTTCTTCATTATTTTAAATCTAGTTTAAAGTCAAAATATGACAAATAAGTTGAAATAAACAGAATCGTAATTATGGTAAATGATCAGCAGAGATTTGACAAACTGTAATGCTTATACCATCAAGGGCTTATTTGTTGGAAATAAATTATATCAAACTATACAGTAATTTATTATTTCAAAATTGTTATTCTACTATCAATATAGTAACAACACTACAATCTTCAAATAAATTGTCTCTTAACCCTTTTATCAAACGAGCCCAAAAAAAAAATGTGAATTGACGTTGAGAAATCAAAAACAACCCAAAAAACAAGAAAATAAAGTTATAATGAAGATATGATAATTGATAACATAATAAGAGAGCATCAAAGTATGTTCCATATAATAATAATAATAATAATAATAATATTAATAATAATAATAATAATATTGCTAAATATGAATAATAAGTACAACCTAATTCCAAAGTATTGTCCTTGTTAGGACAACATAACATACAACAGTAAACTGTACTACTTGCATTCTATTAAATCATAATTATAGTGTATTTACCTTTCGAAGAATTTATATTTAACTACACTTTTATACATTACAATAAAAATAACTTTTAGCGGTTTTAAGTATTAATATTAGTAAAAAATATTTAATTAAGTTTTTATCAGTATTAGTTAAGTGTCATTAGAAATAATGTCGCTAAAGACTTTAGGGACATATACAAAGAGTGAAAATTGTCACTAAAAATACATATTTATCGATAATTAAATACCGCTAATGATCATTCTTGTGATAGTGATAACGTATGTATATATTAAAAAAGAACTCATCGTAAAATATACCCAAAAGTTATATCATAACTACAAAGGTATTGAGATCGAATTTCACAGCTCGTAAACGGACATAAGAATAATAAAAAAGTGTGCTTCTTGTTAGTACTTCCAACTACTACTCTTTACTAATTAATTATCATACCCTAAAACCGTACATCACAAATATATGAAATTGACAGTAGGCAATTATTATTACTAAACAAACAAACCCTAGGTAGTGACATAAATTAAATCCTCAAAACAACTAGTAGTACTAATAATAATTGCTAAAAACCATCATGAAATTTTTAAACTATACTCCAATATGAGTAATGTTGGTTCTATTATTACCTAATAATTTAACCTTCACCTCATCCCGATTGTAATGCTGGTGATGGTGATGGTTGTGATGGTCGTTTTCTTTTCTTCTTTTCATAGCTTACACCTCTTGCTTTTGATTGCAAATCGCGAACTTCGCGAAGATAAAGCCTAACAGCACGAGTACCAAAAGGGTTCATTTCAGGATTTCCACCATTTTCTTCATAAGCAGCTCTAAGACGTCCAATAAGTGCATCAAGGCTACCCCAAGCTTGACGAAGAGGACATGGACAAGGTGCTGGAGGATTTGGAAGACCGTAAAATGGACATATCGGCGTATGGATTTTAGTTTTGCCAAATTGATCAAGGTAACGGAGGAATTCAAGGACATGAGCTCCACTACAACGAGAGAGGGAGAGTGGTGGTCTATGGTTTTTAAGGTACTGACCGAAAGTGTTCCAGTCACGACGTTTCTGATTCTCATATCGACTTGATGAGGTAGATGATGATGATGTAATGTTGTTGTTGTTATTGGTGTTGGTGTTGGAAGGCTCTACTTCTACAAAGGAATCCATTAGTCTTTTTAGTTTTTTTGAGGTTTTTTTAGGGTTTAATAAGAGAAGGACATGGTGTGGAAGTTGAGGTTAATTGTTGATTTGAATAATCAAAAGATTTCTATATTTGTAAGATACAAGATAGAGACTAGAGAAAGATTGAAAATTGGAGAGGCAAAAAAGGAAGAGTTTGATGAAAGGATTGATGGGAGAGTGAATGAAAGGATTCCTTTTTCTCTCTCTTTGTTTCGCTACGATAAAAACAGCTTTTAACGATAATATATATATATATATATATAAAATACTAAATCTTAACGATATTAGTCAATAGTCAGAGGATTCAATGTTAATATAGTGGACATTTATAAAGAGTGTTAATCACTGTTAAAATACATATTTAACTATTATCGTCAGTGACTAATCCAAGATTTCCATTTAGGGGGTTTGAAGGAAAAAAAAGTACTGCTAAAAAATTGAGGTTTGAATCCTCAACCACTAAATCAACCTTTATTCCTATATTCAAGAGGTTCAAAATCAATATATAAACATAAAAATTCTTAAAAATACAATATAATTTTTTGCTGAGGGAGTTCGACAAACTCTAGGTCCGCCCTTGATTGTCCTTATTAATTAGTTGCTGCTAGAGATTATTTTTAATAAATTATTTATGTTGTATGGTCATGTTTGAGTTTCTTTGTTTGAGCAATAGTAGAAAATCTTGGAAGACTGTCATGTTAGTTGATTTGGTAGCTTTGAATTCTGAGAATGATGAAAGATTGGTTTTTTCTCAAAAGAGGGGAAGCAAAAGTACTAACTCCTCTCTTAATTAATGCAAATTTTCATTGGATATTAGAAAAGGAGAGAGAAAAAGTTTTAGTTTTTTTTTTTTTTAGGAAAATAATCAAATGTGGAGCTAGTAGGGTGATTGATAGACAGCAGGTTAAGATAGAGACAGTGAAAAAGTTAGAAAACATGGGGGCCATATAAAAAGGGTAGCAACATATATTCACCCACTCTCTGTTTGAATGACAGCTCCATGCACACTTCTGACTCTCCAACACCATCTTAATTAATTATTTCGAGTTTGTTTGAATTGACTTAAAAGTCGATCGAATCTACTATTAAGTAGGCTTTTGATTTTTAAAAATATTTGATAAATATTAAAAAAAGTAATTTAAAATGACTTAATATAAGTTATAAAGTGTTTGACAAGGTAAAAAATAACTTAAATTAAGTTAAGAAATAAAAAGCAGGACACATTTTAGTTTGATTTTTTATTTTTAATCTAAAAAATACTTCTTCTTCTTTTTAAGTCAATCCAAATAGATTCTAAATATTATTTGTTTTCTAGCTTCTTTTATGTTATGTACTTTTAAAGAAAAAAAGTTATTGAAGTACGATTTTTTATTAATAAAAATTGTAAGTGTCATTATTGTGCAGAAGCCATATATATTTTCTATGTATCCTTCTACTTTTATTAGACAACTCCCTAAGTACGACTAAATTCTAGTGTAAGGAGGTTTATGTATAATTACATAAATATTATGATATATTTAGTGCTACAAACTTTTAATAAATATTATAGATATTTATATAAAGTTGTACTGAAAATGTCGGTCATATTTTTGAGGGCAACAATAAGGTAAAGGCCTAATTAATTTCTAGAGTCATAGTTATAATATATAGTATTGATTTTTGTGTTTACTAAGTAATTAATGAGATATAAAGATGTATATACACCCACAGGACGATAGGAAAGTCATTGAGAGGTGTTTACACATTTGGAGGACTTGGAATATATATAGTATAAGTGAAACAAACTCTAATGCTCAACGTAAATACGCAAACATTATTTAATAAGGTCGCCAAATTACAACGACAACACTTAAATTCACTAAAAATAGATATAACAATAAGGATGAGAAGTTCATACTCTAGATCGAAGATGAGAAAAAGAAAGGTTTCTTCATAACACATATAATCTTTTAAGGAAAAATGACAAAAATTCCTCCCTTAAGTTCACTTATTATCCTTATTTCCTATTAGTTTTAACAATATCTAAAATTCCTCTTTTAAAAGTTAAATGAGACGGATACAAAAATGTGACAAAAATAGAAGCGGATACAAAAATGTGATAAAAAATCAGACGGATACAAAAATGTAAAAATGAGGCGGATACAAAAATGTGATAAAAAATGAGGCGGATATAAAAATGTAAAAACGAGGAGGATACAAAAATGTAAAAACGAGGAGGATACAAAAATGTGAAAAAAAATAAGGCGTATACAAAAATGTGACAAAAATATATAATGTATCTGCCATTTTTTAATTGTATCAGAGCTATTACGTATCCTTGTTTTTGCATATTTTTGAGAAATTTTGGTAATTAGAACTTATGAAGGGACAAATGGTCATTTAATCCTAAAAGTATGTTATTTATGTCATTTGCCCATCTTTTAAAACTGGAAATAACAACGATATAAACTCTATTCAACCTAGAGCCCAAGCCAATTAATTCTTGGGACTCTTTGTGGTTTGGCCCCAAGCCCAACAGTTCACCCGACCCTGAAGTCATTTGCACTCATAACAATAATTAAGTGCATCCCTAGAAGATCTGACCGACCTTTAAAAATTTTTTTAATCCAAAATGACAAGGTAGTTTTAGTCCCTCCATAGCGCAAATGTGGCGCTAGTGCAAGTTGAGACGCACACCATGTGGCAAATGTATCACCAAAGGGAAAAAATCTTCTATTAAGGACTGAATGTCAATTTGGACGTGATATAATTAATGTATGTAATTTCAAATGTCTATTAATTCGAGACACCTCTAATATAACTAAAATAGTAATAAATCATCAAGTTTTGAAGTGTTAAGGTCCTCTATAGCTTCAAGAACCGATTTATACCAAATAAATCATTATAAACATAAAACGCTCTATATCAAGAATTTTGTTCCTCCTCAAGAAGAGAAGGTAATAATGAATGAATATCTAGGTCATGTTCCTCCAATAAGAAACTTGATTAAAAGGTATTATTTAAATACATGTAGAGGTGTTTATATAGTACGTACCTCACCAATGTAAAATATTTAAAGAATGGGCAATACCCATTCCAGGTGTAAGGCTACAAATTACAATAGTCTGGGCCAATAAGGATCCTCAAGAAGTCAATACTCCCAAACATTTTTCAACTTTTAAGTATATAAGATTTAGATATTTTGTAATTTGTAAATATATGTTATTACTTCTGTATAAATAATTTATATGACTTTTTTTTAAATAATTAATATTTAAAAAATTAACACATTTCTAAATTTTAATAACAATCATTTTTTTTGTTCTTAATGAAATAATTTATAGTCATTATAAATTTTTTTTAAAATTTCTTTCAAAATTTCATGCTAAATCGAATTCATCTTGTTTTAGCATGGCCCCTACCACGTGTATTTATCAAAGAAGAAAACAAAAATGGAGGAGACTTTAAGCCTTACCTTCATAATCTAGAGCCTAGGAGAACAACTAGGGACTTAGAGCCACAAAACCACAAATTTTAAAAGTTTTAAGTTGATTTTGTATTATTATTTTAAATAATATAGATTCAAGAATTTCTTGCAAGTGTGTTATAAGCTCACCACAACACAATTCATTTAAGCAACTTGTAATTTATACAAAGTTTCACTAGTTTAAGATCTAATTATTTATTATATATTCTTATTTGCAATAATATATATTCTAATAGATTTTTGTACCTCAAGCTTCGTTCAGATACATATATCTCAAATACATGAAATCAAAATTAGGTGTAATTTATTCTAGACACATTGTATCCAAATAAATTCGTAAGTATCTTAGATGTACAACAAATCTCACTTGCATCTCTCTCACCTTGCTCGCCACTCTCTCATATATCTGGTATTTCAAATACATGCGAATTACTCCAGATGCATGTAAATGTATGCATCTAGCGTGATTTACATGTATCTCGGATACATTATGCATCTAGCGTGATTTACATGTATCTCGAATACATGCGAATCTCACTCAGCTCTCTCCCTATTTTTGTATTTTTGAGTATATAATTGCAAAAATATATGTATTTAAGTGTATTTTCTTCAAATATGGTAGGAACTCGGAATGACATCCCTAAACAAAACTCAATCATTAATTTACCAAAAGTTTCAACAAATCACAAAATTCATTCCTAAACTCGAATTTTGAATTGTTCACTTCAATTCACCCAATAGTTAATTAAATCTGTGATGGCAAATACAAATATCACTCAATCAGTCTCTAAAGAATGAAAACATATTCTCACATAGCAATTTCAACCACCTATTTTTTTCAATTTCAAGAACATATATAGGGTAAGAAGATAGATGGGAGTGTAGTTACTCTAACATGAGTATTCACAACAACTTGTCACATATACAATATCTACTAGCTAACAAATGGCCTTCTAGAGAAGAAAAGCAACCATAGGGACAAAACCTTATTAGCATTTGTTGCCAATCCTGAAAGCTATAACACAAGAATCTACTACCATTTACATATCACAGTCCTAACCAGTAGCAAACAACTTCCTAATGGTAAAGCAAACAAGAATGGGAAAACTACAGATGATTTTTCAAAAAACAATATTTGCTACTGGAAAGAACGACGACCGGCACTCTAAATATTGAATCCAATGACAAAGCAACATGGTTCAATGAGCCAAAACCTAGACATCATGACTTTCCTCTCCCCGAGGCTCCTTCGCGTTGACTCCGGAAATGACTGAGAAGTTGTTGTGCCTGCTCCATTATAAAGAGAAAATACAAACATTTATCATCCTGAAACTAGGAAAATTCACTTTAAATAAGGATAAGAAGGGGAGAAAAATTGTGTCATGGCTTCTCGAGACCCACGCATATCATGGCGGGGATGTATTGAGTGTACTATACGCAGCTACAAATTTGTCAGGAGGGCAAGATGTGAAGGACAACGAAATTGTATAAACCCTCTAAAGACTAAGTAGAATCTTTTCCTATATAAATGTTTGTCTAGTTATTGGATCCAGATGAAGAAAGTAGAGTTTATTTTAACGAAGTCTTTCATTTAAATTATAGACCGGCCCTATCATTTTTCAGCCACTTCGTTTAGTAAGCAGATGACATCTAGGAAGAACAGAAAGATTGAAGTGGATAGTGCAAAATGGGAACTTTTTAAAGAAGATAAAGCTACATACCTTCTCCTTTGCTCTTGGGGAACCCGACTGAGACAAAGCAACAAGTGGTGGGACAGCACCTTCTTGCAACACTAATCGACAATACTTGGGACTGTTAAGACACAGTTGCAGCAGTATTGAGGCAGCATTTTCCTTTCCCCGCTGAGATCCGGTTTCAACAATCTCGACTAGTGATGGTATACCCTCCTCTCGGGCAATAGCTAAGCAGCCCTCTGAAATGGTAGACAAATTTGCAAGAAGAGCAACAGCCTTATCAACCATTACATTTGAAGGGTCCAACAACCTAATGAGATGCTTCACGGCTCCAACCTGAATGATGCGAGCTTTATTTTCATGAAATATTGACAGATTAAATAATGCTGTAGCAGCGTCTTTTTTCCCTCTGATGGTACCTAAACCAAGAAGATCAACCAACGCTTTCACTGCTCCAGAACGCCCAATCTTTTTTCTGTACTCTTCCAAAAGAGACAGACTGAAAAGAGCTGCAGCAGCATTCTCTTTTGCGCCAGCATTTCCTGTTCTCAGGACATGGATGAGGGGTTCAAGCGCCCCTTGCTCCGCAATCATGGCCTTGATGTCTTCATTTATTGATAAGTTTAGCAATGCTGTCACAGCATGCTCTTGAGTTGGTTTCACATCAGAGTTTAGCAAGGAGATAAGTGGAGCAATAGCCCCACAGCGGCCTATAACAGCTCGGTTTTCCATGTTGTGCTTTGCAAGAAATCGGAATTCTGCTGCAGCTGCCATTTGCACCTCAGTTGATTGACTTTCCAAGTCTCTAATAAGCTTTTCAACATGGGAACTCGTAGTCAGATCATCAGATGCCGACTTTGTTGGTAAGGAAAGTTGTCTAGCATGGTTGTGAAGTCCGTTCACAGCCATTTCACTCATTGTTTTGGAGCTGTGATATTGCCTTGCAGACAAATTAGGAGAATTCCCAACACTCTTGTTGCACGGAGAAGAAATGCGGTAATCACATTGTACCTCTCCAGATGTATCACTGACATTATCATGTTTGCTTGATATCCTTGAGACATCAGTTGACGCTGAGGGAAGATATTCAATACTGGAAACAGCACTTGATACCGATTCACTCCGGCTGTGAATATAGGAAATCCCTGGGGATGTGTGGCCAGATTTTTCAGCCTCCCTGATACGGCATGCACTAAATTCTTCTTCACTTAATTCGGATGTGCAATCAACCTTTTCAAAAGCTTGTCCACCTTGATGACAAAGTCTTGACATTGAATTGCTGGTATCTGAGGAACCTCGCACATCGTCCATATCAGTAAGGTGTACAGGATTAGATGTGATTCCATCATGAGTGGACTCAGGGTTCCCGTTAAGCCTCACTTTGTTTACCTCACACCAATTTTCTATCAGAGCTTTAACAGTGTAATTTGGGATAAGATTTGAATGTGCGAGTGCTTGGTTGGTTCTTGGGCATGTAGTTAGTCCATGATCCAGCCATTTTTGAATGGAAGTCTTCTCATAAGTTTGGCCTGAAGCAATAATGACTGGATTCACCATCAGTTCCAAAGACAAGGGACACCGGAAATAAGGAGGGATCTTAATACCATCTATGGCCTTGAAGTGGTCAAGTTCAAGCATACAATCACGAATATCAGAGAAGAGATCTATGGAAAGGCTGATCTTATCTAAATCTCCTCTCGTTTCATTATCTTTAGCCTTCATCCGCTCCTTCTCTAATGCAATACATTCATTCAATAATTCTTCATGAGATACAAAATTAAGAGAGTGAATCATTTCTGTCAGACTTTCTGAGACAAGAATCTTTCCTACTTCGGGAGCCATATTCATCTGTTTTGATATTTGCCCCACTTCAAACTTTTGAATCTCCTGTATGAATGGCTGAAGTACAGGAAAATGGAACCAGTTGAGCTGTCAAGATCACATACTTATTCCACTAGCTTTAACACAAGATTAATAAGAAAAGGAAGGAAGTGTGGGAAACAAAAACATACAACAACGAAAACTGTAAGAACTCGTGTATTAAACCAGACCTGAATTTCAGAAGGACCCAGAGAAGGCGGTGATGATTCTAGTAATTCACATAAAGTGTGAGACAACTTGAGTGCAATGCTCTGGATTTTCAGCAACTCAGGTTCACTCTGCAAAACCTGAAACATCGAATATCTAATAAGTTCTTTCAAGAAAATAGAAATGGAAAAGATTGCGATACGCTCATCATTTTTCTTTACTTTGTGTTAAATAAATAGAACTAGATGAAACCTTACAGAGAGAAGGAAGAAAACTGGATACTTTACGGTAGAATGGGCCAGGCACACAGCTTGATTTTTCACAGATTTTACAAACGAGGAACTTAAGTAACAGATTGACTGTATATTTGACGCCCTTCTCCTCCAAGAAGGGAGACAGAAGTGTAGGAGAACTGATAAGCACATCACTCTCATGAACCATGAGCTTAAACATGACCATTTGAAGTAGTTATTGTCATATTGATCTATTATATTTAACCCATTTAGAACAGCTATATAAATGTAACCAAGAGTTACTCAGCAAGGACATCACATAAAAATCCTGCAGAGAATGTCCTAAATCAGTATACTAGATACATAAATTCATTCTATTTATGTGATAATGCCACTTCAGTGTTTCTGCACTGTAAGAAAGTAACTGTAGTTGTGCATTACTTACATAATCTGTAGTAAGCAGGCCTTATTGTGTAATGCACAACTCCAATTACTGGGAACTTTTTCTCAACATCACCGGTCAAAGTTGGACCATGCCAGAGCACACAGCTAATCTGTTCAGTTGTTGGAGCAGAAGAGGGGGAAGCGAGACTCAAAAGAGATGGTAGAAGTTGATACCATCATTTATATGGTGGTATGTGTGGAGAGGAAGGAATGGAAGATGTTTTGAAGAAAGATTCAATTCCATTCACCAAGTAAAATGGAATTGTTTAGTATCTTTACTTTTTTTGGTGTAAACAATTATGTATAGTGAATGTAGATTAACTTGTAGAGTTGATAGAAAATTTGTAATTTTAGTGATGAATTTTGAATGTCATCACACTCACTATAAGCAGTTGAATCATCATGCATGGGCAAACCAAGATTTCTGTTATTTGAAGAGAGCAAGACTATTCTGAATGATCCACAACGAATAGTCTCAAACAGAAGAAATCAAACTAACAAGAATGGAAAAGAAATTAACCAGAGACCGGAACTCATTTGTTTGCTGAGTGTTCTTGGATAATTGAGGTTAGAAATGAGCTATTGGATTGAACAGGTTTCTAGTTCAATCAAGGAGTGTCACAAAGCATAAGCTGGTTCAATAGAAAGCACTGGAATCAACTGAAGAAGGAGCTACTTACAGCAGTGTGGGGAGCTATGATCTATTATACTTGGCAAGCCAGAAACTAGACAGTTTTCAGGAATGGAAGTATAAATACCAGTTCTGTTATTAGGAAGATTCAACGAGAGATGAGGGATAGATTAGATGTTTTGCATACTTTCAAAAGAGCCTTATGTAGTCAATATCTGATTCAACAATTGTGTAAATAACTGTTCGTTTTGGTTTTTTCTGTTTGAGGCCTACGAGATTGCAACACCATTCCTGGAAGGTGGTTTGTAGTACTAGGTGCTCTTTAAAGTTGTAAACAATGGCAATATCATAGTTACTACCAAAAACAAAGAATGGAAAAGGACTGGCATTGGCACTCAGATCTTAACCAATAAGCGGTAGCTTCATGTGCTGGTGCTTAATTGATGTAGCATAGCCATTGACAGTATAAAATTTACTCAAGGCATGGTGAATCCATTAGTTTGTACTCTGATGATATTTTGGAACAAATTAAGTTTGAATAAATAAATGCAACAGCAAATAATTTTAGCACAAACTGTTGGAAAGTTGAAACAGAGAAGGTGTATATTTAATTAGGGAACAACAGTCAGAGCGATAGACAGTCAAAACTGCCCCCAAACACCTGCATAAGTTCCTAAATTTTGCATGCGGTTTCCGTTCAATTTGTGAGCATATGTCTATATCAGAAAGAGGAGAATTAAAATTACCCAGAGAATTTTGCTCTTCTTCGGAGACCATTCTTCCAGTGATTCCCTAGCTTCATTAATGGCTACATCTAGTTCTTCACACTGCCTGCATATGGTTTCATCTGAAGGAGCTTTCTGTTGAGCAACATCATCCAGTACTGGTTTCAATAGCTTCAACAAAGTTGCAATATTTTTGTAGTTCTTTTGACCAGGCATACTCTTAGATGTTAGACATGTCACGAGGTGAATGAATCGAGAGATACTGTTTATAAGGCACCTTACAGATGTCAACTCCATTAACCTGTCATGCACAAATCTGTTAACCTATTATCTACACAGTAACTTGCAACAGAAAATCAAGATTAGAGGTGGAAAGATACAGGTTAGATGTGATTGTAATGATTGAATGGAACAACTACCTCTCTTATACCCTGCTTCTTACATGTTCTATAAGAATTCTCCCACAGCAATGTTAATAAGAACGAGAGATCAAGATTGAGACCAATGCAACAGAACAAACCAACACACAGTTATGACATTTATAGGCGATCTAACCACATGAAGGGAAGCCCAAACATCAATATTATTATCTTTTCAATGAACCACAAAGTAGAAATCCACTATCTTCATACATTCTGATGTAGGTATCATTCGCTTACACAGAAAACAGTATGAAATACACAATTATTAATGTCAAAATTTTATTTTTACAACTCATTAGTAAAATCAAAAGTTACCACTTATACCAAATTTGGACAACATTAGCACAAAATTTAAATTGAAATACCCTGAGCTGCCACAAACAACACTAGTAATGAATTACCATCAAAGTTAATAGCATAACCTATTTCCTTGAATGGGTTCAAACAAATCCTTTCCTTTTTCACTTCCACTTTCCAAAATTTAGATATATTGAAACAACAAAGCCAAAAATATTCCGAAATATTTATTTCGAACTTGATATATTATCTTCGCAGTTGCAGTGTAGGGAAAAGTAATAAAAAAAGGAGAACAAACAAACAAACAAACAAACTTGAGCTTCAAATACACATAGCCAAGCAAGTTTAGCTCCTGTAAAAAAGAATCTGCTACTCACTTCACAAGATTAGATTTTTTTAACACATATAACATTCTTAATACAGTTATTGGCGATCCCCCAATTCTTTAGACATAAGTCTGAAAACAGAGTTTTCTTTAACAAATTGGAAGAACAAAAAGCACAAACTAAAAACACAAAACCCAATTAGCATATTGAATTGAAAAGCAACAAAAGCAGCTTTGGGTTATACCTGGAGCTTAGATAAATTTTTTTTTAAAAAAAAACAGAAACCCCAGATCTTGAAGAAACAATGGTGTATCAAAAGTGAAGAATTTTCATTTGGAATAGAGTTTGAAGAATCAAAATAACCCCTTTTTCTCCAACAATTCTTGCCAACCCTCTTGCCAGTGCTTCATTTTGTATATTGAAAGAGAGAGAGAAGGGGCTGTAATTAACAGGGCAGCAAATTGCAAAAGGGAGAGAAGTGAAACAGTGGTAAAATTTGTGGGACCCTTTGTAGGTACAGATTTGTTGGTGATGCTTGTGAGTTGTGAAAATTTATTAATGTAATTAATGATTGATTAATGGAGGGAACAAGTGTGATTAATGTATTAAACTATTGGTTAATTAAGAATCTGTAAACATCAACTGATGAAAGGAGGAATGATTATATAGACTATGTTATCAAGAAATTGACCACTTATCACTATTTTATAATGACTATTTTACCCTTCGGGGCATTGCCTGAATCCATTCGGGATGACGCTATCAATAAGATTTACTTCATATCTAGGATTGATTTACTTCATATTTAGAATTCGAACCCAAGAAATGAAAGGAGGAATAATTACAGATAGTGTCATCAATTTACTTTCCAGAATGACCATTGATCACTATTTTGTAATGACTATTTATCTTCAGGGGCACTGCATAGATCCATTCAAGGGTGACGCTACCAATAAAATTTTCTTCATATCTAGAACTCGAACTCAAGACCTGAAAAGAGAAATGATTACAAGACATTGTCATCAATTTACTTTCCAGAAATGACCACTGATCCCTATTTTGTAATGATTACTTTCACTTCCGGGACACTGTCTGAATCCATTCAAGGGTGACGCTATCAACAAGATTTACTTTTTATCTAGAATTCTAATCCAAGACATTTAGCTAAAGGTAAAACATTTCCACCAGTGCACCTCAACTCGATAAGAAATGTACTTATCGAATTTATCACTTCCTTATTCTTTCAATTTTTTGATTTTTTTTTAATTGTCGAAGGTTATTTTGTATGAAAGATTTAATGAGAATGGTTCAAAATCTCTTACCTAACTATTTTATCATTAAGTTCATAAATTACAATTTCATTTCTTATTTCAAAAGTGTGAAATTAATTGACATTTTAGCATGTGATAATAATATTCAAGCTACACTAGTTGTGGTCCAACAATTCTAGCTTAGCCACAAAATAAGAAGTCAAACACGAAATGCTCTAATTGTTATTTACTCCGTAATTAACTTTCAATTTTTATCTGCGTTTTAAAAATTAATGAATGATTTTTTGAAATATATTAAAAATAACAAAAGAAAAATATTTAAAATAATTAATAAGTAAAAGTAACGAAAAGAATATTTTTTTTTAAAAAAAAAAATACTAAAAGGTTTAATTATGGTTAGTAATCATTGGCAACAATATGTGGCTAATAATAAAGTGTGGTTGATTTAAGAAATTGTCAAAAACCACAATATTCTCTCTATGACGAGTGACGACTTAAAAGGTCTCAAATCTTCTTTTCTTTTATTTTTTCATTGAGTCAAAGCGTCATTTATTTATTCATTTTATCCTTATCTGTTAAAAATTTATGTATTATATAATAAACTATTTTACTTACTATTTTTTAATTAACGTTTACGTCATTCTTAGAGGGACTGGGGTCAAATATAATTGGTCATTGAAAAACCAGATTATTTATGTCATTTGTTGAAAAAAAGGTTTATTTATATTATTTTTATTTTAGATAAAATTCATTCATGTTATTGTGTGTTAATTAAAATGATAGAGATGAATCAAATATTTTAACGGAAGATACTAATGAGCTATTTTTTAAAAAATTTAGTGACATATTTCAATCAAATCATATTTGACCACGTGATTTTACAAAACTGAAATTATTTTCAGTTAATAAATAATGACTCAGATGAATTAACTTTTTAATGAATAATATAACTAAGATTTGTCTCCAAACTCGCTAACATAATATTTAAGTCTTCCCCCTCCCATAAATTTTGTTTAAAATGTTCTATTAATAGTTTTATTCATTTATATTATCCTAAGTTTCAATAATTTAAATCTAATTAATAGAAGAAGAAGAAGAATTGTTTAACGGAAAATATCTTTTTCTTTCGAATTAGTTTTTTATACGATATTAAATCAGACTATATTTTATACCATATTTATATTTTAATTTACATACATAACTAGATTACTTTGTTGTTGAAACTGAACGTGCAAGAGAGAAGTCAAAGTATTGACAGATGTCAAATTATATTTTTTGTAGGAGTTTATTTATTTATTTAAAAAAACAGTTTATATTTATTCTATACCACAATAAATAAAACTATAGTACATGACAGGCTTTAATTATCTATTTTTGGTGACTGACCATACTACAAACACTCTTTTCCAAAAATAAAAATAAAAATACAATAAAATTGTGGATATTAAATTTAGAGCAAGGACATATTGAGATTTACTGTAAACATCATAATTGGAGTATTAAATTTATGCACTTTACTAATATTACTACCAATTAGAATAACAAGTTGGGTTTTGCTAATGTCAAATCAAAACTGCCCTAAAGTTGGCAGTAGGGGACATAAATAAATTGATATCATCTAGCAATGTCCCCATATAATACGAAATAGGTCTTAAATGACAAGGAAATCTGTTTCTCACAATTTTTCACCTTTTGGTAACATTGTGTTTCAACAGTTTTTTTTTTAAAAAAAAAAAAATCACATTTTTGAACCGACTAAAATTTTTATAATTTTATAATTTATATAATTTAATAAGAAGAATATATTAGACATATTGTATGAGTTTACGTGAAAAAATTTATCATCAATTCAAAGAACATGAAGCCTATACGAATTTTGAGTTGAGTTTGTCTGAATTCAATATTTTCAATACGTAGAAAATTATTGAAATTTCATACAAATGATAAATTCGTCTAACTATTTAATTTCTCGAGTAATACTTAAGAATTTAGTTAGAACAAGAAGTTTCCTTTTTTTTCTCCTTCTCTATTTAAACTTCAATATTCCTCCATGTCTTATAAATGATTTTTACATATCCATTAAAAAAGTAATTTAAACCATAGTTTTTACGTTAGTTATTTTACTAAAGACCCTATAATATATGCATGAGAGATATATAAAGAAAATTTTAAAGGATTTTTAAAAAATTTATAAGAGACGGGTAATTTACTAATTTTGAGTAGAAAAAAAAAGTACCTTCTTAATCTGTTAAAAATAATTACTCATTCTGAAACAAATTAATAGAGATTTGTCTCCAAGAATAAAATTAGGTTTTATCTTCATTTTGGAATATAATAACCCTTAGTAAAAAAAAAAAAAGATGTTTTTGTGCTACTTGAATGGTTGAAGGGAACTTTTGAACTTATAATTGACTAATTAGGTAAGAATATTTCGTACAAAAAAGTAATGAAAGTTTAAAATTGATATATTTTGAATAATTCAAAAATAATTGTGATAAATAATTTATTTATTTATTAATTTATTTATCTTAGAATAGAAGGGCCCTAATCCAAGTTGCTTACCAACTTTGGGTAGTAGTAAGCCATAGGTACCATAAATAGATTGTTTGATTTTGATTGTAGGGGCCTCCACTCTTTGTCCTTATGCCTATCTTTTTATTTAATTTTATTTTGATGAGCTGTTAGTAAGTGTTTTGATTTAACTCTTTGTCCAACTTTGGTCTCTAGTACAAATTCAGGTGTTACATGCAAAAACAAAACCTAAAAAAATAACATAAAGTTCTAACTATTGCATTTTTACCTATAAGATAAATAGGACTACTAATATACAAAATGGATACAAGCTTCACATTTAATGGTATAGTGAAATTTTGTGGGCCTCTACCAAAGAGGTGTACAATTTTAGTTATGACTTTATTTGATGTATTTGTTTTCGGTTAGAATTTTTGGAGGTTATTCTGCTTTAGATCGTAAAGGTGAAAGAATGAGTATTTCAAGTCTTATCTTTGAGTTTGATCAAGTTTGATGTTCGACAAATCTTGAAGTAAGTTGCATTTGTAGTAACAAAAATTTTGTAGGACTCTACAAAACATGTACAATTTTAGTTGAGATTCTACAAGATGTATTTGATTCCGCATTTAGAGTTTTTGGAGGTTGTCTTACCCTAAACCCTAGTTCACTCTATATAAAGATTAAAGGGTATTATATCCCCTCCCAAAAGACTTCTCAAATATTTCATAAATTCATGAAATATTCATAAAGAGATCAAAATCAAATATTCTAATTTTAAAATTGTCCACTAACAAATTTTATAAAAGAAGAATAAAAAAAAGAACAGAACTGTACACATATTGATCTATCGGTAAAATATTCTTATTTATTCAAACGTTATTTGTAGTTGATTTATAATTTATTCATATAATTAAAACTAATTGCAAGCAAATAACTTTTTTTTTTTTATATATATTTAGATGAAAATCATTATCTTTAAACAAATTATCATCCAAAATCCTATTTTCTTAAAACGAGTTGAAGGGTTAGGCTTTAGTAATAATTATTAGTTATTATTATATGGATAAGAAGGAGATATATCAATTAAAAATTATTAAAAATAATGATGATTAGGTGAAGCACTTGTGAATGAAACATTATCTAAATTTATGAATTAAGGTTTTGACTTTTGAATATAGGATTTAGGATAGAGATAAAAGGGCAATTTGTCTCAAGTTGTCCCATATTAGGTCCAAATTAAATTATGCAATATTTTTTGTTAAATGTTGGTTAGGTAGGGGGAGAGATTAGACAGCAAAGAGATTATGGGAATCGTAGCCACGCTTAAAGAACATCTATATTAGTACTAATACAACTATTCTGACTTTGAATAATCACAATGACATACAAAAAACATATAGATAGATGTTGTTTGTCGCAAATTTTAAAATAATAAAATATAAATTGCAATCATAAATAAAATATGAAGAAATATAATTTTATTGATAAAAATTAATTGAGAGTACAAGTATATTTTTTATTTTATTATTCTCTTAAGATTTCTTTCCATGATTCAAGGGTGACGTACATATGATTTCTCCGTATATAATTTGAAGACTCTTAATATATTTCTCGAACGTATGAGAACATATTTTGATTTCGTTATGAATATTCCATGAATTTATGATTTCTTCGAGATGTCTCTTAAGATTATAATACCTTTACGTAGGCATGAACTAGGGTTTACTGTAGAGTGACCACTAAGAGTCCTAAGTGGAATCGTGAACATGTCTGGTAATTAGTCCAACAAAATTTCATGTCTATATGCAAGATGTTTTTAGGCTATCAACAGTGCAAATATAACACTAATAATTTACGTTAAGTTCATGAGATTTTTTAATATTATCCCATTTAAATTGAGATAAAGGGAATACTAAGGAGCAAATGGAGGGTCTTTGACTATGAGAACTCTACAATGGTGTTTGTTGATTAAATATCATGAAGATCCAGATGCTCTCTCTTTTGAGAGATGGCCTATTTATGAGCCAACAAGTCAAGTCTATATACTAGAGAGTATGAAAAAACTAAACAAATAAGCAAAAAAAGCTAGTATTCTACAACACTCAATTAGGTCCCTTTAAATGTATTTAAATTTTACCTTTTAAATTTTTGGGTATAGTTGGGACTTGAGGCCTTGTCATTGACACTTCCTCTCATGTGATTGTTATAGAGGTTCCATAAACACTACCCTAATATAAATAATGCCATAATCTTTGTCATTGAAGTCTCATCTTTCACACATGTATATATATAAATAGGGCGACTTTGATTCAGGCAAGAACAACCTCATCCGTTGCTATTTCTGATGTTTTTACCTTAATTCATTACTTAATATGATGATTTGGTGTGATTTTAGTATAACTTAACATATACCATGCATAAACCTTTTTTCTCTGACTATAATCACGTAGCTCTATCTTTGTTGATATTCAAAACGAATATATACTTATTTGTTAGTTTTTAGTACTATATGTTAAAAGAAGAGTAGGAAAAATATTCAAACATATCAACACAAATGCGTAAAAATGATTTAGATTAACAATTATGGACATGACAAGATCCTATTATGTTTCAAGAAAAAAAAAAAAGAATCCCATCAAACTTTTAATTGAGTCAACAATGCCAACGTAACTAACTTGTAGCTGCAATATTAACACGACAAAATAAAATGTATGCGTGCCACGAAATATAATAAAATAATATTAATTAGTGTGAAGAAGAAAAATATTATGAAATTATTGTTTGGTTATACCAACTTTATTGTCACTATATATATATATATATTAATTTGAAGGAGCTCAACCTATATATATATATAGGTTGAGCTCCTTCAAATTAATTTTGCATAGCTTTATATGGTAAGATCAAATATTTTAGTTTGTATTGCAATCAACCACTTTTCTTATTGTCATAAAAATAATTATTTGCTATCTGTAAAGGGATAAAATTAAAAATTATTCTGTTATCAACTTCTATGGACCGTATACAAATAATTAGAACCATGACGTAAACGGCGGTTCGCAAAATAACAAATGACTAAAAAAAATAATATATACAAAAAGTGAATTGGTTAATGTTTCTTTTTTCCAAAACATGACTTTTTAACTCGATTAAATTTTATTGTATATCGAGAAAAGGGTCTGATATATCACTCAACTTTGTCATTTGGAACTGATATACTTCTCGTTATAAAAGTAGCTTATATATGCCCTTACCGTTATACAAACGGCTCACATATACCCCTGCCGTTACAAAATGGCTCACATATATCCTTCATTTAACGGATTTTAAAAAAATTGTTTTAAATTTATATTTATTACATCTATTTTTTTAAAAAAAATTATTTAGGGGTATATATGATTCTTCTATCAAAGTTCAAGGTATATTTTAATTTTTTTCATACATAAATTTATTTTTTGACTTCTTTTATTATTTGAATTTCTTATTCTTATTTTGTTTTTTCTTTCATTCCTTAGTTTCAAGAATAAAAAATTAAACTATTTTTTTTGTGTATATTGTAATTTAATTTCGTATTCGAAGAAAAAATTTGATCATCTATAATAAGTTTTACAAGAATATTAGTGAAACATAAATAAATTTGATTATCAAAATAATAATTATAAATTAGTCATTGAAAAAAAAAAAAGTCAAAAAAAAATGTTTGACGAGGATTAAATTTGCTCATATGGGATTATATTTTTTAGAAAAAAATAATAAAAATTTAGATTAAAATTATTATTTTTTCCATTTCCGTTAGAGGAAAAGGGTATATGTGAGCCATTTGTTCACAAGTAGGGGTATATATGAGCCACTTTTATAACAAGGGGTATATCAACTCTAAATGACAAAGTTGAGGGGTATATCAGACCCTTTTTCCTTGTATATTTTCAGGAGCGGCTCAAATATATTAATGGTTTAAAACAAAAATTAAATGGAGTTTTAAATTTGAATTGTTAATAACTTTATATAGTTTATTTCTTATAGTTTTCAATTGATAATATAATCATTTTTATTTTAAATTATTTTTCATGAAATATAGTACTTCAAAATATGCCAAATTTCTTGTAATAATTTCTTCATTTTTCATGAAAAAATTACTTTTTCTACAAATAGTATTCAATATTTATTAGAAAAAATGAGGCCCTTAAATTTGGGAGCCCGCTCATGTCTTTTTTTAACACTGTCGAGCCACCCATGTATACTTCGTCTGTCCACTTTTAATTATCATATTACATTATTAGAAAGTTAAGTTGATTTATTTTTTAAAGTTAAATTAGATTACATAATTCGATTTTTCAAACAAAAAATTTAGATATTCAAAAATAAATATGAAAAATACTGTAAATTACAATATTTTGCACATCAATATATAAAAAAAGACATTATAAAATGATAATCAAATTCGTATTGATTTAACTCTAAAAAGAGACTATGAATAATTAAAAGTGGAAAAAGAAAATACTACCAATAAAGTGATTGCAAATCATCATAGGTGTTTGCTAGGATTTTTTTGTTTTTAAAAAAACTTATAACTTTTTTATATTAGGCTAATTTATCATCTTTAAATTTGCTTAATTAACTTTTACATGAGTGACAGTACTCTAGCATTTTTATTTTTATTTTTTAAAATCAAGTAATGAATTTTAGCTCCATAAATTGAGTCTAAATAGCTGCCAAATGTTAATCTTTTCTAGTTTCTGTAACCACATGATTTTTAGTGACATTATAGATTTTAATAATAGCACAACATATGTGTCGTTTAAGTTATGCTACCTTGTTTTCTAGGAAGTATATTTGTGGAGTAAAATATGGAATTATAATTAAAATCTTACTAATTATTTTGTGAATAACAAGTGCATCACATTTTGTACAAATAAGTACGAATTATAGGGGAAACTATCTAGGATATACGGAAATATATCTAGGATTTAAACTTTCTATATTTTTTTTAATTTTATTAGCTCTTTGTAAGATAATTTGTACATATTAAATATATTTTTAGATTTAAATTAAAAGTTCATAACTTAGTTTTGTACGTAATCGATCTCAACAATAATAATAACATATTCAATAAAATCTTATTAAGTGAGGTCTTGATTAGCCCTTACTTGTCATTATTAATAAACTCTGAACGTGAATAATATTTTTTCCAACGAAACAATAATTTATTTATGTCTCAACGTGTACTAATTTTTCTATCGACCATAGTCTAACGGACTCCACAATAATGTAATATAATTTAAGCACTGAAAAGCTGTGATATCTAAAGAATTTGAATATTAAATATATATAATAATTGCTGCAATTTTATTTTTTTTAAATGAAATTTAATTAGTGCAATATATTCTTGTATTAAATATATATGTACGAAAGGTTTTAAAGATTCCACGCATAGGCTCATGGGCAGAGTGTCCCCTTGTTTGGTCTGAATTTGTCTCTTACACGACATATATAAAGCCAATCGTACGTAAATCAATCCAATGTAGATTCACATTTATTTGTTGTTTGCTCAACAAAAAATTATGTCAAAATGTCCCACGTTGTCAAGGAAATAGATTATTATCTATAATTAAGTAATTTTCATCAACTCGAGATTTATATTTTAAGGTTTAGTTAAAAGACATTCTTTTTGATATGGTATTACATTAATCCTAAATTATGTTGTAATTCTTAGTTTAATTCATTATTAGATCTCAATACTATGTTGATCATATTTTAAATATTTAGTTCTTGATGTGTTGAAGGATGTGAAGTGTACTCCATAGATTGAGGAAAATAAAATGGTTATGGATGTCCAAGATTTTTTTTTCTCTTTTACTTCTTGCAACTTCACTTTTTATAATATGGCTATATATGGTGCCTAGCTTTGTATTTATAAGCTTCGTTCACTTTTACTTGTTATGTTGCATTAAAGACACCATAAACTACAGCCAGAAATGAATTGAACTCAATCTAACATTCAGTTATATTCAACAATGAACAGCATACACTTCAGCAATCATCGTTCAACTTCCATACAACAATGACTCCATTTTGATTCATCAAGCTTGAAACAGAGCATGAATACCATTAAAATGATGATAATAGACTTCAAGATTGCACATAATTCGGGGAAGAACAGTTGCAAATAGGAATGAAATGGAATAGGAAAGGACATGAGAACAAATACCACTCAATAAATCATGAGCTGGTTCATTACCTTCCTGGTTCAGCAAGAAGGCAACACTAAACATAGCGATTGTGACCTTAACAACACATTTTACGGAGAGTTGAATCTTCTAATAGCAGTTGATGGAATAGTTGAACATCAAGACTGAGAAGTAAACAACACCAAGCAGCACATACATTTGTTTGATCTGAATTGCCAGAATTACGAAAGGGGAGAAAATAACATCCCATTGTAGTCTTAGCAAGTATCTAAATCTCTAAAAAGAAAAATTCGGAACAATAACATGCTCACTCATACCTGCACTACTGAATGTGCGATGATGTCTCTCTACTTTGAACAGCAGATTTTGTTGACGTTATAAGAGTCCAAGATACGCTACTTGACAGTTGTCAAAGATTCAGAATCACCAATAAGTATAATGAACATAAGAAATAATGTGAAACACAAAAAGGATTTTAAAAAGTTAGACAAATATGTATATCAGGGGAAGAGATAGCTACGTAGATGAAGTAAACAAAATTGTCCAATTCGACCACAGCAACCGCCATCAAGAGAAAAGTACTATGTAAGTTGAACATTATGCAGCACGCAAACGAAGAATGTGCAACAAAATTCTACATCAACCTTTATTTTACTTGTAAACCATATCAGACTTGATCAGCACTAAGCAACTCAATGAGCTCTAGCTTTTTCAGTTTCGAGTATCCCCTCAAACCACGGGACTTTGCAATTGCTCGTAGTTCTGTTAGCTTCATTTCAGCTAATTCATCGTGTCCAGCCTGATTGTGTTCTTCATCATCACTAGCATCAACACTTCCATACATTTTGGAAGTATCATCATCAGCCATCTCATCGAACACATGCTTATCTGAGAAAATAGGCTCAGTGTCAGAATCAACCTTACTTCTGGGAATTTGCCCAAGTTCAAGGTCCAGATGTATGTCATTTTCCATCTTATCTGTAGCAGAAGAGGCAACAGGGTTATCAGTACCTCCCTCGTGATAAATAGGCTGAAATTTGATTCGCGGAACTGGAGATCTACGCTGGAAGTTTGACTTAGGTCGGTTAACAAATGGGGTGCCACTTTCTTGTGCCACATGGTTCACATTGCTATTTAGTTCAGTGAGATTGCTAGCTCTCTCTTCAGAGAATACATTGCTCTTATCTGGCTGGTCAAGGACAAAGTTGCTACTTCTACTGCTACTGGTTTTCTTCCCTTTCTGAACTGAGTGTTTTCTTAAAAGCTTGAGAAGGGAATCAACAGTTTCACTCTCTTTACCCTTTCCTTGCAACTCTTCAGACTTTTTCTCCTCCTTGATAGCAGCTTTTTCCCGAAGCTGAGCCTGGACCTTTCTAAATAGTTCAACAATCTCCTTTTCCCTTGGACCTGGAGTGGCTGTAGCTTGGAATTTCGAAGTGTTTGATGTAGTAAGCAGTGGCCCATTTCTTGAAGATAGCATTTCTGAATCTTCTATATTTTCATAACCATCTCTGTCTTCATTTTGCCTGTTCCGCCCCCTGGAGAAACCATGCTTGTTTTGCCTCGAAAAATCTGGATTTCTTTTATGATTGCTGAAGCTACTAGCACTACACATATAAGATGTGCTTTTGTAAGGAGATTTCAAGTTTAAAATCTTGACCTTGGAAAATTGCTGATATTCACCACGAGAAGTGACTGTCCTTCCAGACAGTCCTGAGCAGGGAAGACATCTGCCTTCTGGGGATTTAAACCCTGACATAGTATAATAGCATATATGTAAGTGTTTAAATTCGATTTTACAGATACAAAAAGAAATTAACTTATGCATAAGAGAATGTTTCTAAATAGCACAAATGTAAGTGTTTAAATTCGATTTTACAGATACAAAAAGAAAAAAAAAAGAACTTATGCATAAGAGAATGTTACTAAATAGCCGTTTCTTTGTCAACGGAATGATCAACATGTAGGTCAAGACTGATGCACTTACATTGCAGCTGAAGCTTAAAATTATGTTGAGCTCCATGTGAAAGGTTGACTAAAGAATAGGATCACAACTGTATAGGGATAAGATGCATAATCTCAGAAGAGTTACTTTATTTAGATCTTCTTCCAAGTAAGCATTTCCATTTACCGATTCAAGAACACTCTTTGGGATAACTGTACAATGTTATATAAGATTCCCTCCTATGCCTAACATTTTATGTATCATATGTCCTAAAGCTATCTACAAATAAGAAGTTAAAAAGTCATTAATTCTGCTTCTATAAGAAGCATTTGCATTTTAAAAATGATATAACTGTTGTCACTACAAGAATTAGTAGTATTAAAAATAACAGAAACGACTATTGCAATGAAAATAACCCTGACGTCACCATGTCAATCGATACCAACGATGCACATATCATACACTAAAAAGAGAGGGGCAAAGAGTTCTAGAAATAGAATAAAAGCAACGAAAAATGGGGCTTATGGAAATACATTGTGAACAAGACAAGATCGGTGACACTGCTAGCACCTCACGGAAAGAAAAAGAGGCTGGAAGAGTTCTTGGCATGACCAGGGAATCTATGAAATTTTCTTAGTTTATGCTTACGTGTGACCAAGCTGATGTGTGAACTACTGAAACTTAAAGTAAAATTGGAAAGGTCTGGAAACTAAAAAGAATCGGAACAAAATATAAGTTCAACTAAATAGGAAATTGCAGAGTTTGAAAAAAAGAAAAACTTTACTCCAAGAAAAGCCAATAGGTTGCCATACACACCAATAATCCTGCATATTTGCCACCTCAAAACCCCACAGCACCTAGAAAAACCTTCACATTTAAACTATTCCAAGAACAATGCAAATGAAACCACCTGCTCAAACTGTTCTAAAACAGTTCTACCACTTTAGCCGAATCAAATGCAGCCAAAAATAAACCATCTTGACACTGAAACACGCAAGGAATTCTAGCTTATGTATTTATTTATCAATAGCATCAATAATAAACATCATTAAATTCTTCTTTGTTAAATGACAAACTACTAAGCATCATAATGAAAGCATCCAACCAGAGCAAAATGGATATAGAGAATTCAAGTAGCGGACCTCAACTAGTTATGTATGAAATAAAAGACTAGTTATCACTATTACCCTTAAGATTATTTCCAAACTATTCTCTCTTAGAAAATATAAAGTACATAAAAGATCTCAACAACTCCCTTTGACTTTGAAGGATTCACTTATTTTGGATTATGAAAAAACTCGTAACAATTCACCTAATATGGACTAGAGGGAGTAGTTTGCAGTACTTATGAAGCTTGCTCTTATTAGATAGTGTTCTGACATAGCTAGGCCGTTAATAAGATCCAAACTTATTAAAGTGACCTCTTTTTTAACAGAAACATTTCATCAAACACCTTGTAGACACCCCATAGGACACCAAAAGTGATAAAACGAAGCATTCTTGTATTCACTCAATCAATAGAAAAGACTTCATTAATGGTTTGCCTCTTTGAGAAATTAACTCAAACAGTTAGTGTGCATGTTTATGCCCAACCCAACGTGGAGCTCTTACATATTGAACATAAACAGAAATTTTTTTTTACCTGGAACATTCTTGAGAGTGAAATCAATGGCGCTTGACATTTTTGGAATTTGAGAAAACATAAGAAATAGTTTTGCAGTCTCAATCAAACTTTCGCATTTTCGATTTTCGCCTTTCTACCAAGCTTCTTGTTACGTTTTTATATATCTTGCACACTGATAAGGGGAAGTTTTATATATTCACCATTTTTCTGGGGTCAGAAATGCAAAGTATGAAATTTCAAAATCTAGTTAATTGCGGGTCCGTTTTGGTTTTGAAATCTATCACTTTACCCCCTCATAGTTTTCATTTCTTACAATTTTTTTTTTATGTATTTTGGATTTGATCGGATCGAAACACAGCTTTTTAATTGACTTATTATTTATTAGATTTCTTTTGGAAAAAAGAGTGAACATTGGAAAGTTTTAGCGTTTTTCAAATTTGTGATTTTTTAGTTGGTATCTCAAAATGTAGTAGTAATTTTTATGATTGAAAAATAATTAGTTACGTAATTATATGTGAAATTACCATCCTTTTTAACTCCTAACACTAGCTATTATCGTCTTTAAAATACTTAAATTTGAGTTTCATATCATATGCGATACAATTTGTGACTTGGTGAATCAGAAATCGTTAAATTTGTAGAAGTTGATGAGGCCAGGGAGCAAAACTACAAAAGCTATTAAATCGCTGAGGAAAGAAATGTCCTAGCCGAAATTTGAAAAGGGCTACTTTCTTCAAGAAATGTTTTGAAAAACGTTTTGCAAATCAAGTTATTTCCTCAAATTTAAGAAAAATGACTCTCTTTTTTAAAAAATAAGTAAAATATTTTCCAATTCTACTGTAATATTGATTGTATCTAAGTTTGAGTGTCACGGTTGAATCCCAATTCAAATGTCATATCTCAGATCAAAAAGCTTGAGACAGGTCCTAGGTCAGATCTCACAATCACATTTCAAATCAGGATTGATCATCGAGATTGATTTTCGAGTCGTAAACTATTTTTCTAAAAGTATTTTCTACTCGCAGCCAAAAATAAAAAGATATTTTTTAGAAAATATTTTTTCATTCACCAGCCGAACACTAAAAGTATTCTCGAAAAATATTTTCAACTATCAGCCAAACATAAAAAAATAAGTTAGAAATAAAATTATTTTTCAAGTTAACATATTTAGAAAAATATTTTTCTTTGTATCAAGCACACCCTAAATGTGTTCAAGTGTTATTGTTCTTATCGTTGTACCTATTATATTTTCAAGGTTATGGATTCATATCTACTCTTTATCGCGACTATAGTGATGGTTCAGACAAATGAAAAGAAATCACTCAAAATAATTTTCTAAAAATAATCCTCTCTTTGTCAATTGGCTTCAGCCTGAATGAAAGTGAATCATATTGAAAATCTTTACAGGTTGTCCCAAACTTGCATACTACAGCTCCAGCTTTGAAATGCATCCTAAATAGAACTGAAGACCTTAAAGTTTTACAGTTCACTCATTAAGAGGAAAAGATCACCACTTGGGAAAATGTACCAAAATCACTAATACAACTTTATTTTTTTTCCCCAATGAATTTTGCTCAGATTAATAAGAGGAAACAAGAAAGGGAGGGTACAACCAAATCAGTAATTATAGGAAAACCTTTCACATCCAAAGCACAACCTATGCTTTGTGACTTTTTGCCATCTCATCAACATCCAGTTCTACTTCTAGGACTGGTGAATCCAAATCCATGCTAAACGGACTGATAAAGCAAGAGACGAATGAATCATGATCAGAATGAAAATTCTATTTGATGCGTAACGAAGCAGATTAACAATGACACAACAAACCTGTTGTTAACAGGACCATGATCTACTGCCGTCCTCAGGCAATATATAGCTCTGCCAACTATGTCTTTTAAGGAAACAGGGCCAAAAGTTCTGCTATCTTTGGCTTCCTGCTATTGAAGAGATAAGAAAAATATCTAGAAGGTTAATATTAAGATAAAAATATATATTTGCACAGTTGTTATCCTTCCTTAATGCATGAGTAGGAAAGCCCAACGAATACTATAAATATGGATAGCACAGTGCTGTATAGCTGATAATGCTGAAAATTTAGCTCAAGTTTTATGAATTCCATCGAACAATTATTAACTTTGCCTCTTCACCATAATTCAAGGAGTTCTACTATTTGAAAATGCTGAAGTTTTAGGTCAAAATAAGATTTTTTTTTAGATTTACTACTCACAGTATGCAAGTGCCGTACAAGAATCTGCAGGGAAGGGTAAACTTAAACTAATACATAGGATCACCGGTAAAATAAGGTTTTAGTTATGATGAAAACTCTAAAGTTATAGCACATATCTATACTTTATGATACAATTTTTGCTGCAAATAAATTGTCTCTACTATGCACTATGCAGTGAGTGAGTAATCAAGACACCTATCAGATATGCAGAAACTTTAAGTATACAACAAAAACATGATGCTCATAAGTCATAACAGATAATGAAACCCAATACAAGGATGATACAACATATTGTGTGGGATTGTTGGACTAATATCATACTACAATAAGCAAAAATATTCTAAAATTGTAACATAAAGTGCAAAGACAAGTTCCACGATTTGCACAAGAGAGGATTTGAGAGAATACAGTCAAATGAATCTTATTCCGGAGAAGAAAAACAATCTATTGTGAGGATCATATACCTTAGGTTTCACATTTTCATTATCAGCCAGCACCCAACATTGATCTTTTTCGAGGATGAAAGGCTCATCCTTTTCATCGGTAGACACCATCTCATAGCCTTCAATTGCAGCCAATCTACGGACAAGGTAATCCTCTGAGTTTATAGGGTCCTTGAGAAGCACAACATCCCCAACAAATACTTTCCTACAAAAATTAGAGATATGAAGTCAGTAATAGCAAAGAATAACAGATGCAGAGACATATCCACATTATTGCGTCCATCAGAAGGAAACCAACAAATAAACTAAATCAAAGAGGCGAAGTGAAATGAACATAAACAATAAGATAGCAGTGCCATCACCTCCATACATCAATATACGTCGGTAAGATTTCCTTGCATATCACATTTTCCAGGAAAAAAAAAAGGAAAACAGGAAGACTGCAGAGAAAGGGGGTTTCACTGTGCAGCAAGGGCTACATATGCAGTACTAATGTGGAAGGACAATGACCAGCTCTTTCTACACCGCAAAAAGTGACTTGACATCTGTGGGATCTATTTCTGCAGATATTTGGGTAGAGTTTGGTGATGCATAGATTTCCTAAACAACTGTTTTGTTGCAACAAAGGCTGCAAAGCTAACAAAGGAGCTGAAGATTATTTCTAATACCATTCCAGCTTGCATTGTTTCTGTATCGACAAAGGAATCAGAGATGTCGTGAAGGAAGGTCTATGGATGTCAATCTTTGAATTTCAAGTGCCTTAGTGATGTAAAATAAAATACAAAATAAAGAAATTCAAGAGATAGCTAAGAAATCAGGGAAGATTAAGATATAGGAGAAAAAAAGAATAATCTTGAAATTGACGTATATTAGAGACCAACAAGAATATAGATCCTCTAATTTGAACAAACAACTACAAGATTAAATTTAAGGGAGAAGAGGATTAAACTAATGCATGAATAATCTCACCATGAAATATTCAAAAGCGATTCAATGTAGAGATAAAGGGATAAAACCCACAAAACTCACTAAAAGTGTTCATACATCAATATTCTCTTAGCAAATAATCTCCATCCTATTCTATTTATGCTAGTAGGGTTAACTAAGATTTAAAAAAAAAACCCATAAATAACCTTAATTACATGTACATCATACTATGATCAAAAGGACCCTAAAAAACATAATGTTAATCTTTTCTTGTATTAGTTCTTGGTTTCCATACTCTCTTGAAGCATTCTAAGTTCTTGATAAGTAGAATTTCTTCCATGTCTTATTTTAAAAGAAAAAGTTCTTTTGTGCAATGAGTACTACCCGGACTTGCATCACCTAGTTTATCGGCATCTAGCTTAACTCACTTCTTGCAGGATGAGGATAGCTGTTAGAAGTCACGACTCTTTATTGAAAGAACATTTGTGAAGAATGGATACTTTTTTGTAACACCAGAATCAACTTGGTACCAAGCATTTGTTTCAATCGAATAAAGATGTTTACTAATTGATTTTTTTTTTTAAAAAAGAGAAGAGGTAATCAGTTCATTAGAAGCCATATCTCTAAGATTGTAAGTTTTAACTTGTGCCAATGAAGTTGTATTAAAGCTTGATGTTCTTTCACAGTTACGGGTAAGACAACAGTGTGATCAATGATCCATAATGCAAAAACTAACAAGCTTTGATATTACCACGAAACCATGTTATCAAAATGGACTTAAAAAGGAAGATTCGAACATTACTAGGTCATGGAACTGGCTGGACACCCAAAGCTACTATAATAGAGTTTCACAAATAATCTGAAGCAAGGGGTGGTGCAACCATAACTGATCTGATAGAAGATGGGACGAAGATAGAATACATACAACAAAAAGGATTAAGTCAGTTTGAGCTGAGTAAGCATACAAAACGTAGGTCAAAGAACTTTATATTATACCTAAAGGTGTGGCCTAGCGATCAACAAAGATGGAATCAACCATGAAGGCTCAAACCTCAACAAAGCCAAAAAGGAAGTCGGGTGATTTTTTCCCATTTGTCTAAACGTTGATGGCCAGAGTTACCCAGTAGGTAGCATGTACATGGAGGATTAGTTGAGGTGTGCAAAAATTAACCTAGACACAACATTAGCTACAAGAAAAAAATACTCCCTATAATACTACAAACCTTAATAAGTACAGTTTTCTCTTGTACAACTACAAGACGAAAATCCCAGACAGTTATAAAAGAAAATAGTAACAAAAAAAAATAAAAAAAAGTAAGACAATTCTCTGTTACTTGTTTAAAGATTAGACAAGTGAAGATACTAACAATAAAAGGAATTAGTATAAAGCAACAATGTATTCCAGCAATAAAGTAGAGAAAACCTAAGTTGCTCGGACTCTCCAACAATTTCGCCGCACCCGTGTCGGATCCTTCAAAAATACACTCTTTTCGGAGGATCCGACACGCATCCATCGACATTTTTGAAGAGTCCGAGCAACATAGGAGAAAACCATGCATAAGGTAATTGGCTACATTGCAATAAAGGAGAAATTACTTTGGATCAACCCAAGGTATCTTCCGAACAAGAAGTGTGCAGCTTTGATCTCCTAGTGTTGGTGCCATCTCCTCTCCCTTGTTATAGTGCAAGCATGTCAACTTGCCCTGAAAGAAGTTCTTCCATATGGTATCACCTAATTCTCTATCTGTAATTTGACCTCCTTTGTAGTTCTGCATAGCATTAAATCCCAGTTAAGCTTTTTCCTTCTTCCCCTGCAAGGGGGATGTGCTCAAGAAGTAAAGACATGTAAGCACAATTGTAAAATATAGAAGCTTGCTTGATTTTAAGTGCAGAAAAGCAGATGATATTTCAACATGTCAAAGCTTGTTTGATTCCATACAGCTTAACTTCTTACTTAACCTAGCGACAGTTATTAGAATGTTTTGACTTGCATGTTTTACCTTATAAGTGTTAGCTTCGCACATCTCGGCACTATGAAAAGGTCATTTCGTTTCTCTTTTAGTAAATTTCTCTACAAGTAGTTAACTTTCCTAGATTAAGTTGGTTCGTCATTCCTTTTAAGTTAGGGAAGGTTTGGACTCCATCAGTATCATTACCCTCAATTCAGAATTTGTAGGCTAGTGATTATAGGATTCTAACAATAAGTCAATAACAAGACCTGCATTATTTACTATTCCTCTCTGTGCTGGAACTCAAGTTTCTAACGTTGAGCACCAAGTTCAAATCTCTGCCAAGACATTATTTACTAAAATACTAGGGTTGTATTTACATGTAGATAAAGTTAAGGTAATTACTGATTTCTAGCTATTGAGGGAATACTTTTCAACATAGAAAATTGCATCTTAAGTTAGATATCGGTCACACTATGACACCATATTAGACGAATTCTTAAACTAAAGTTTCCTTGCTTCTTTTGGATTAAAAAAAATGGTTGTTGGTGTTGCTTATATTTTGATTGCTCTTTGAGTCAAACCTATATGCTTTCTTGTTGTGCTGTGATTCTTGCAAAATTACCTCATACTCTCGGTAATTCTGTTCAAAAAATGTTCTTATATAGCAAATCTTTTTTTAGTTAAACCATCTCAACATATAGAATGATAGCAGAGAAAATATACAACTACCCACGATTCATGATTATTGTCAAGAGGAATCCAAGGACAAAGTCTAAGATGGAGAGAATGAAAGTTGTTCCAGAGCCTGTTTCTGGAACTATGTAGTCGAACTTAATTTTCATTAAAAGATTTGAAAGAGCAGTATCCCTTAGTAGGGTTTGTTAAATGAAGTAAGAGATTTCACAGATGGCGTCCAAAAAGTAAAAAAGCTAATAAGAAGTCCAAAAGATTATTACGGGAATTTACCAGGGATTGGTTAATACAACTAAAAAAAACCCAGGAGACACCTAGCCTCAAGGGACTGACTTGGACTTGATAGTCCATCAAATATTTGCAGTTCCTTCCGGTGCAAGAACACTAAAAAAATACAAGTAGGATCGCTCTCCAGATTATCCCGATGGCTCTACCAACTTTCCAAAAAGCCCAGCTTAAGAAGGCCACTATGCATTAATGAAACCTACCAGTTGTTATTAGTATGAACTAAAAGGACAAAAAAATGGATTTAGAAGGTGATTACAGCATGACCCAATTGAGTCCAAAAGGTAAGTACACCATATTCCAGAAATCTGTACTTCTATGGCAATTGCACAGTGGGGAAATAGTTAGTTGCTGATTATGATATCTTTGTGAGATATATAGTATCCGTTAACAATCTGTCTATTCCTTTTGCTTAGATTGTCCATGAGCCAAGCCAAGCTTAATAGATTGACAAATAACCTCAATTGGCAGTTGAGTTTTCTAAATCGACTTACAGAGCAAATTGTCAGCTATTTCATTTTGAGAACAAGCGTGTGAGCTGCCTTTAGCCTCTCGTTTACCGAGTAAAATCCTTTGTTAGTGTCTGTCCTTCCTAAATTTGTTACAGAGACCATTACCTATCTTGAAAGGGATATTCCAGGAGAATTAACCCCAACTTCCATAGACAAATGCCATGTCGGATATTTGATGGTTTGGTGTACCATTGACGTTGAGCTCTACGATTTGTCCTTAAAATCTCCTTCCAGAGACAAGGGTCCTCCTGAATATACTTACATAGCCACTTATTATCATGCATTACTATGAGAAGTCAGATCCTTAATGCTCAGACCACCAAGGAATTTTGGTTGTGCGACTTTAGAACAATTGACTAAGTGAAATCTTGCACCTTGCCGTTACATTCGCATAAAAAGGTTCACCTGATCTTGTCCCATTGTTTCTGCACCTTAATGGGAATGGGGAAGTGTGTAGGTGGGAATGTTGTTCAGGAGACTTAACAAGTGCGAGTCTACGAGAGATGCTACATTGGTCAAGTAGGCAAGACTTCTGTCAAACTTCTTAATTATACCATTCCAAATTTTTGTTGTACTTCATTTAGCACCAAGTGGGAGCCCAGATGTGTTGGTGGGTAAGAATCAATACTACAATACAATATTCATGCCAACCCATTCAAATTGGGTATATCATTGACTAGATGACACTTTTCAGCATGTTAATGTGCAGTCCTAACAAGCTTCAAAAATGTGAAGAACAATGTTAAGTAGAGAACCTTGACTCTTTCTGCACCACAAAAGAATAGTGTATCATCTGCATAGAGCAAACAAGATGCTGATGCTGTATTCTCCCATAAAACCTACATATAAGCCCCTTATCTATTGCATTTGTTTGGCTATATCAAGCATTTTCTAAGGCCCTTCATACCCAGAATAAAGAGGAAGGGAGAAAGGTGATCACCCTACTTCAGACATTTTGGTGTTGAACCCCCACCTCATCCCACTCCCCAATGGACTTCTACTGATTAGATGGAGTATCTAGCAGTGGAAATTTAGAACTTTATACACTTGATCCACCTTTCACCAAATCTCAATTTCCTTGAAATTATAATAATAAGGACAAGTTCAGTTGATCAAAAAATTTAACTTGCCAGTTCATACCACAATATTTCCCTCTCCAAATTGGTATGAGACCAAATACCCCCTGTGTTCACACCACCTGAAGGAGCCTCTTGGCTCTTAGGTTGGAATACAAAAAAACCCAGCTTAGTTATAGGTTTTGTTGTCCCCTACTCTAAGAGCAGGATACTTAAAAGAAGTACTAAGGTTGCAAGCTTTAGATTCCCAAACATTTAATCCAGAACTCTGAACTAAAATTGATGCA
Organism: Solanum arcanum; assembly: GCA_027789145.1. Classification (NCBI taxonomy): domain Eukaryota; kingdom Viridiplantae; phylum Streptophyta; class Magnoliopsida; order Solanales; family Solanaceae; genus Solanum; species Solanum arcanum. The sequence goes on from CM050941.1 coordinate 70,813,833, forward strand.
TACTCATTTTAGCATTTTATAAAGTTATACAGCTGACATTAAGCTGAAAGAAATCAGATCAAATGTTTAAAGACAAAAGACTTCTGGTTTGGCACAGGAATAACGTATCCATGAAAAAAGATGGTAAAAAAAAGCTCCCGGCGATTCAATACAATGAACTCAACAATCGTAGAATGTAAATAATGAAGTGTGATTCAAAATAGGAAACGAAGATGACCTTCCAGCCAATAGAGGCAGAGTATTGAAGTTTTCCGACTGCGTATCGGATCCAAGTTGCTGCCGAAACCATGGCTAAATTGGCTGCCGTCGTCTTAGTCACCGGCGTAGAGTTTTTAGTATTCCCCTCTCCTAATTTCTTAAACCCTCATATATCTGTTTTCTTATTAAATTTTTGTTTTTCTTCTAATTTCTGTTAAACCAAAAAGATTAAGCTGCTAAACCGTGCTAGGCACTGATGTGTAGCGCCTCTACGCCTCTAAAATATTCATCTAAAAAAAACAACAAAATGAACCTATACTAATTGTAATGTGTAACACACTACTAAATGACATAGTTACCCCTCAAAATGCTACAAAGTCAAGTCACAATCCTATTTCACAAATAATAGCTTTATTTATAAAATTATATCAAATATATTTATTATTTTTTTAGAAATAAATAATATATGAGGTGCATTACAAAACCACAATGTGCCTCATTAATTTAAGATTTTATTATCAAAGTTAGAATTATAACGTAGATTCGCCTCTCTTTATTTTTTACTTTTTAAATGATCATAATTAAAATTTATTTTTACTTATTTTTAGTTAACCTTATATCACCTATTAAAAATTAGAACTTGAAGGTCCTTTGTTAAATTCTCTCTAAATATAGTTTTATTTATTTAGCCAAATAATATAAAATAAAATAAATAGAAAAAATTATTTTATGATGTTTTCTTATTTTTACCAAATCATTCCTACAAAAATTATTGTCTAAATACTAACTCTATCCTCCTGACTCCAAATAAATCAATATAGCTAGAGTAAATTTTTAAATTATTCGAATGCTTTCACTTTAACTAGAGATTTTGAATTCAAGTATTAAATATAATTTTTTAAAAAAATTGAAAATATCACCTTTAAATTACGTTTGAATTTTATTGTATAATCTCCATATGTTAAATAATTTTTTCCCTGTCTTTCTAACCCCAAGAAAAAAACATTCGAGTTTTAGCTAAACATGGCAATTAACCTTGGTCAAACAGATCCATGTTTAGTCTAAAAATTTATTTTTATTTTAGCAATTAGTAAAATTTAACTAATTATTTTGAATTTCATAATGGAGAAAAGTATTAGTACAAAAGTCGTAACATAAGATTATGTCGGTAACTGTGAATCCCAAATTGTCAAAACTGAAACCCCAAATTGCTCCAATTTCCATCTGATCAACAATCATGAACATGGATAAGCTAAAAATGGCTTCTTCATCACTGGGCGAACGATTGAAGACAGGAGGAGCACAAATGAGCAGGATGGTAAGTGCAAAAATGAAAGAAATTCTGCAAGGTCCAACTCCAGAATCAAAAATGGTGGATGAAGCTACGTTAGAGACTATGGAGGAACCTAATTGGAGCTTGAACCTACGAATTTGTGGGATGATCAACAGCGAGGAGTTCAACGGTACGGAAATCGTAAAGGCGATTAAGAAGAAGTTAGTTTTGTCCAAGAGTCCAGTGACACAGAGGCTGACTTTGGATTTGCTGGAGACTTGTACATCTAATTGTGAGAAAGTGTTTTCAGAAGTGGCGTCTGAGAAGGTGTTGGATGATATGGTTAAAATGATTGATGACCCTAAAACTGACAGTGGGAATCGGATTAAGGCTATGGAGCTTATTACTGCTTGGGGAGAATCCGAGGACCTTAGCTACTTGCCTGTGTTTCGTCAAACTTACATGGTAAACCCTAGTCTATTTTGCAGGAAATGTTTGTATTGAATGTATATAACATTTGGAGGGATAACGGATAACTAATCCGGGGTTTAATTTTAGGATGAGTTTATCCCTTGTAAGTTGGGATAAAGTTGCGGAATAACTTATCACGGATTAGTTATTCCGGGATTGTAGCGTTATCTTTATCCAACACTGAGTGTGGGATATCAATCCGTATAACTAATCTCGGGATAGCTTGTTATTAACCAAACGAGCACATGCATGTTCGAACTTTGATTTGTGTATCTTAAGGTTACTTTACCTATTTATACAAGTTTTATGTTTCTTTTGTGTACCTGCTGTAAGCATTTATGCCAGTGCAAAGGTCAAGTATTGTATGTGAATTTTGTATTCTCTCTCTTATTTTAGCATGCTTGGTATTATGTTTAAAATCCCTTGTAGAAGAACTTATCAACTCTCAATCAATCAGCAGAGCATCTAAGTTAGAGTTAGCTATATGAATTCTTTGTAATCATTTCTCTCCGTTTGAGTCCAAATCATTTTAATACTAGTTTGCTCTAATTGATCTTTTTTTAGGCAAAGTAGGGATTTTTTTTTAACTGGAGGTACTGGCATGTGTCCAACATTTGTTTATATCAGCCTTATATAGGGGTTTTATTTAGGCTGAGGACTCTGCAAATATTAATAGACTAGAAAATAGACATATTGAGGCAATATCTCAAGTTGGCTTTTTGCTCATGCAACTAAAGAATTCTCTTATTGTTTCATTTATTTTCCTAGATTAAATTTTTTTGAGGTGATAGAGAGAAGATGTGGGACAGGAGGTGTTGTTTAGGGATAGCAGCAAGTCATGTATTCTAGCGAAAAATAGGTGAATCTGGAGTATTCTCTCTCTCTCTCTCTCTCTCTCTTCCATTTATCTTTACTATTGTGGATGGGGTGGTGTTGAAAGTGTGGAGCGAAAGGGTGAAAAGTCTGCTTTCTTCTATTAGATGTAGATGTCAGGGACAAGACAACATGTTAGACGTTAGTTAACAGTGGAGAATATATGGCCGTAACGTCTCTGCAAGGGCTAAGGAGCATCAATGTGATAATTGTTGATTGTGCTTGTTGGAGATGCTATCAAAGTGCTTGTACTACATTGTTTTGATTATTGCTTGATTGTTTTATATGGTAAATATTCAGTTTTCTGCCGTCTCGCAGATTTGTCTGCATTTCGAGGCCTACTCTTTTCCTTTGTAGTGTTCACCTGATGAAAACAACTGTGTGGTGGTATGGATTGGACCTTTAGAGGAGGGGTGGGGCAGCACATGGTAGACCATTTAGGTGCATCTTATGCCAATGTTTACTAACTTCTAAAATCATACTAGATGAACATTGACGTGTGTTGGACTAGCAGATGATCTTTGAGTTCATGAATCATGCCTTGATTTACATTTGCATATTGCATGCCTTATTATCCAGAGGATAAAGGTGCTTAACTTTCTTTCCTTTTGATAGAACTTGAAGAGGCAATATCCCCTGGAGTCTCATATGAACGAGCAGCTACTCTCACCACCTGAAAGCTACCCTATTCCTGATACGGGGATGCGGAATCATGAGCAAACTACTTACATTGGTGAATCCATTGAAGAGAAGAAGGAACTTCTTGTAGTGACACGGAACAGTCTTGAGATCCTTTCCAGCATAATGAATTCTGATGTTGAACCAAAGCCCATCAAGGTTACTTTCTTATCTGCTCCATTTTGTTGGTTATGCTTCACTAAGTTAAAAGATTTTTAGTTCACTGTGGTCCTCTGCCCTTGGTTTCTTCCACTTCTATTCTGGACCTATGTTTTGTTACCCCATTACTTGGACTAGTACTGTTCATTTTTTTAATATTCTCTGATCTTTTACTATTCCAGGAGGAGTTAAGTCCCTTAGCTCATCCACGTGTGAAATGCCTGTCAAACCAAGTTGAAAATTGAAGAAACTCTTGTATATTAATTTAACATAAGGGCTACATTTACTTATCTAAACAAACAAATAAACAAACATGTCAGCTATATCATAACCTGCTGAACTACCATGTTCTTGAATTTGCTACATGATTTTAGAAACAATTGACGTTAAAACTCTAGAGCAAGTTAGCTTCCTATAAGCAAGGAGTTTGTTCAATTCTGGTTCAGTAAGGAACTAATGGTTATTTTTCTTGGTAAATCAACAAATTTTCATTAATAAACAATTTAAAAATGTAGCAGATTTCTATGTCTCTTATTGAAGTTGTTGCATGAATTTCTGAAAGAATTGAAGTTAAAGCTCTAAAGCAAATTAATTTCCAATTAGAAACAACTTTTGTTCGTAGCTGATTCCACTAGGAAACAATGTCAGACTTTTCTCTTTCTGGGTGATAAGTTAAGAATAAAAAAATTGTACAAGATGTATATGGTCTACTTGGTTCCCTTAAGGAACCAAAGTTTTAAACATGGAAACCAACTGCTTTCTTAAAATTCTTTTTACCAACTTCTTTGTGAAGTTAACCCCACAACAAATATTTTCTCCTATTTCTTTCGCCTCTATTTCTTACAATCTATCACCTTCAGCACACAAGGGTTGTTTTTATTTTGGGTCGATATCTTTTTCTTAAAATTATTTTGTTCAATATCTTAGGCCTCTCCTCCTGTAGTTTAAGAAAATAAGTAGACCTCCGCTCTAGCTTATGAATAAAATTAAAGGAATCTCCTACTAATGTCAGAGTAGAATGGCAATGATTTTACATCCTTTGATTAACATTTTATATCCACACTAAAATGTCATTTACTTGGAGTTTCTTTAATTGTGGTATTGCCATAGTCCTCTTGTGAGCACATGAAAGAATGTAATCCAAAATAGCCTTTGGTTTAGTAATTTCAACTTTTCAGATATTGTTGTCTATCTGCTATAAAAAGGGTGCCCAAGAGCCTATGAGGGGCTACCTTTTCATGTGATACACCACCGCCAGCATCATCCAAGAAAAAAAAAAACGTTAACTTGATTCTCTTAAGGAACCAACGTTTAAGACATGAGTACCTACCTTTTTTTTTTCCATCTCTATTTCTTACAGTTTATTCACATTCAGCACAAAATCTAGTTTAAATAAAAATGGAGAAATCTCCTGCTAATGTCAGAGCAGAATGGAAATAATTTACGTCTTCTGATTGAAGTTTATATCCATATTAAAATGTCATTCTCGAGTTTCTTTAGTTGTAGTATTGCCATGGTTCTCTTGTTAGCACATGGAAGAAAATATGCCAAAATAGCTTTTGATGTAGTCATTTCAGCTTTTAAGATTGTTGTTACATCTGCTATGAATAGGGTTCCCAAGATCCTATGAGGGGCTATCTTTTCCTGTGATAACCACCGGCAGCATAATTTAAGAAAAAAAAATCAAATTCTTGGGCCAAAAAGAAAATAAAAAGAAACAAAAGACTAGAAAACCTCTTCGTGCACCCTCGAAGAAAACTCAGGTATGGAACTTCTGACTAGCCACAGAAGGACGCCATTAAAAAGGTTGTCCATAGATATTCTGATGCTACACATACTCAATGCATATGGAATAGATCAGCAAGATTCTGATTCATGATATAACTGAACTAATTTTCGGTGCAATAGATTTTCTTCTGCTTCCTAGTTCCTAGTCCAATAACTTGCTTCACCCATCTCCAAATTGTTGAGAAGCTTTTCTCCCATGTTTTTCTTCCTTAACCCCTAGTAGAATGTTCCAAATTGGTTGTTGAAGGAGTGATTCTACTTATATGATCATGGGCAATGCTTACTTTACAAGCTTACTTTTGTGGTTGAATTTTTGACCTATAACATTGTAGCAAACCAAACCCAATATGGGCCTTATATTGTTCACATTCCAGATGTCTAGCCCTGGGCGAGCAGGAGAGCGGAAGAGGGGCTTAGACTGTTCATAGTGGCTGAGGGAATGAGTTGTTGCTCCTATATGGTCTTGGGAAAACCTCACATCACAAATTAGCTTCTAGGGTTGAGTCAAGTCCTAAGTCTATCTTCTCTCCAATCCCCAAGTACTTGAATCAACATTCTTTTACTTCCACAAAAAGCATAAGCCAAGTAGATCCAATACCTCATTTTTGTTCAATCATAAGAATTATGTAAGATGGACAAAAGAAGGAAAGAAAAGAAAAGAAAAAAGAAGATCCTAAAGGGGTTTCAGGATGAGATAAACAAGACAACAACACTTAAAAAAAGAAAAGATAAAGGCAACAGTGGGGCGATGATAGGTATTGAGGACTTGAGGAGGATTTGTGACAGAAATTAAGGTCTAAAGGATGGTGGTGACTAATGTGAGTTCACAAGGGAATAGAGTTTATGTGTGGGCAAGGGATCATATATCAACAGGGAAGAGGAAAGAAAAGTCTTTTAGAAGGTGTTAACGGGATTTAAGTTGAGCGTAGTAGCATATTGACGACATCAACCATAGAGCTTTTCATAGAGTTTACATATGAATGTCTAGTTTTTGATAGACTATAATGTTGTTTAAACTAAAATGGAGGACTTATTAGCTTCCCTAAAGTAGAGGCAAGGCTCAAATAAATGACATTATTTTTGGTCATTCTTTTATGTCCTGCAGGTGGTGGGGGTGGGTAGGATGCAAGAAAAGGGGCATGTACATATTTTTTAATGTCAGGGATGGCAAGTGAATTGCTTTTTAAAGGTTCCAAAATAACAGAATAAACCAAAATTCAGACATCTGACATCTGCACACACTTGTTTTCCTTCTATAATTCTCATCTTCATGCCAGCCCATTTCTTTTCATAGAACAATTTTCATCATGGCGCTGTCTTGTCAGAACTTCTGTTCTTTGTGCAAATAATACTCCCAGTTGGCCGTCGTAGTACCTCCTCTTTACTTTTCAGAAATACACCAACATGGCATCACCAAAACCTCCCTTCTTAGCCATATTGACTCTTAAATTTGAAGACTTCTCAGCAATTATTTTTTGATTAGAGTATTGTCATAATTATCACTCCACTCTCCGAGTGTCTTGAAAGAAGCACTTCCCTTAAGCACAATCAGAATATAGTGGGATAATAGTCATTAATACTATACAAAAGGAGTGAAAATGTAACAATTCCTTGTAATGCTCCTTAATTGATCAACAGAACGATATCAGAAGAAGTATTTTTTTGTCGTACCTTAACAATAAGATTTGTTAGGTAACCTGAATTAATAAGAGATAAATCAAGTATTCTACTAAGTTTACTTTTAAAAGGAAGGTAAACATAGTATGATTAATGAAGTAGGTTGAACACCATGAGGTTTCAGGTTTGAATCCGAGCAGAGACAAAACAATAGGTGATTTTTTCCCATCTGTTCTAGCCTCGGTGGATTGAGTTGCCTGGTACATGTTGCTAGTGAGAGATGGTAGGTATCCTGCGGAATAAGTGGAGGTGTGTGCAAGCTGGTTCAGAAACTACGGTTATCAAAAAACAAAAAAAAGGAAGCACAGTATGATGTTCCCATTGCTAAAATTGAAATGACCAGTTTAAACAAATACAACTAGTTTAGGCTTGCAACATTGAGTTGGGAATGTTATTAAAACTTTGAAGCTAGCTGAAGGTTCCTAGACTAAATTATAAAATGGAAAGGACGTTAGTGTAATTAGTAAAACTTGAATATGATCATATTTACATGTGAAATAATTGAAGTGCACTATTGTTGGAATTTAAGGATAAAAACATACATGCCAGCGGAAGATAAAAAGGAAACTCATTGAATCCTGTCGTGGTCATCCATCAAAATTCAAAAGTTGCCCAGACACCAGCACTATAAATTAATAAGTGAAAAGCAAGAACAAATATCTGGTGATGAAATAAACTGACCTACAAATGGGATTAATGCTTAATTCTAATCACATTACTAGTGAGTTGTATTGTCCTCAAACGCACATGCAAGTATGTACAATCAATAAATAATAAGGGTGAATCAAGTGTCGTTCCTACGGGGACCTTGAACATTTTACTAAATTAAACCTATTCTAATATCTAAGTAAGAAAGGTTAGAAGGTCATTTGTTGACTATTGAAAAACTAAGAATTGCAAATAATCATGAACTAAATAAATGAACGCTTGAAGATTGATGACTGTGATGAATGAATGCTTCCATAGTTATGGTGTTCTCCTGACAATCCTGCTTAAGTCTTTCAAATTATTTGGAGCTTTACTTTATCTGCATTATTAACCTACAACTAGAAGATTTCTACTTGCCTTTTCAAGTTATTCCAAACCCTGTATTTCTATCGGGTAGAGATATAAATAGTGCATTAAGTCGTTGGTTGTTGCTTAGAGCTATGCAGTTATTTATGCATTAGTTATTCCACCTTCTATTCTGCATAAAATAATACATAGATTCTGTCAGAATTTATACATTGCGCTTCTCTTCCAGGTTTAGGGGTATTACACTCTCTACTATACTTGTGCTATACTGTGAGTATAGCACAACTTCTTGGTTTTTTTCTCAAAATTTTCTTCTTTTCGGTCCAAGTTGTTCTTTTTTAATGCTCCAATTCATTTCTCTAGCTTTCCAAACAACAAGTGGTATAATCATTCTAAAAAAAAAGTTAATAGCATGGTTGGACATATTTACTACTAAGATCACCCAAACGACGATAAAAGTAAAGGTCAATTGACATCAAAATATTCTGTTGTTAAAACTTCTTGTTTGTGTGATTTAACATAGTTTATGTTCCATTGAAGAAATTGAAATTCCTCTAATTCCCCCTCTCAAAAGACAATCTGTTGTTATTCCATTAAAGAAATTGATATTCCTCTAGACTCCTCCCCCTCCCCCCTCTCTGTGTTTTTATCCATTTTCTTGGGGGCCTTCTGACGGGCAGGTTGACCTTTGAAACATGAATGAACTGATGTATTTGTGTTGCTGAAGGATGATCTGGCAGTGAGCATGTTGGAGAACTGCAAGCAGTCTTTGGCAGTTATACAAAGAATTGTGGAATCAACCTCAGGTGATGAGGGGTTGATGTTTGAAGCTTTAAATCTTCACGATGAGCTTCGACAAGTCATTTCTAGGTACGAGGAGATGGAAGCAGCTCTAGATTCAGGAGAAGAACTGCCTAAAACACCTGAAAATGGAAGTGGCCTGCCCAACACAGCTCTAGAGTCGGGAGAAAGACTGCCTAAAACACGCGAAAATGAAAGTGGCCAGCCTAATCTTGCTGATACCAGCGAAGCCAATTTAGAGAAGCTGTCTTTAAATGCAAGTGAAAGTCATGCTGTAGCACCTACAAAAGGAGATAGCAATCAGTCACTCCACGAGGTTGTAAAGCCGGGTATTTCAGGAGAGGAGAAGGCTTGATTAGAATAGGCAAACAAGGTGGTTGTAGTGTTTCTTGTTCCTCCTTTCTAGTTTACAGGTTAATGTTGTTCTGCAGTTTGTTTTTAGTAACAAGTACATCTGTTTTGTGTATATGTATTACTAGACATAACTTGCAAACATCAGCTTGTAATAACTACTAGATCATGGGATTTCAAATTATAATTCCTGAAGTGGTACTTCATCCCTCAGTTACAAACAAATGGGTTCGAAATCAGGATTTTAATCTGTCCAAGCCCCTTCTTCATGATTTCTTTTTTTTGAAATGTATACAGAATAATACCATATATTTTTTCATAAAAAGCACCAAATGATTGGTCAATGAAAAATAAACATAAAAAATGTATCAAAATAAGGCTAGAAAGAGGGGTTATGGTTTTTAACAGAAACTTTTCGTATCGTTTAATTTGTATTGTATAGTTAAAAACAATATGTGTGAACAAATTTGACGATACGAAAAAAAATAATAATTTACTACTACTTTACGTGCTTGCACGTATATAGTGACTAGACTTGACAAAGACACATAAACAAAAGAAAATCCAAAATGTCCCCCTCCAACCCCCAAAATAAAAAAGTAATATCCAAATGATGGTCAAACATATTTAATATGTGGATGGTCCTCTTAGCTCCAACCAATAATATCAATGGTTTTAAGTATTAGTAGTTTATATGACACTTTTGAACAAAAAAAAAAAACATAATCACATCCTCTGGTTTATTGATTCCATAAACCAGAGGGGAAAAACAAAAACACATTTTTGATATGGCCTAATCTCATTTTATATTTATATATTCTTAATATTAATTTAACTTTCTTGAATGATGCGGGAGGAAGTAGTTGTTCCTGTCGCGGAAGAAGAGGTTGTTGTTGATGATATCATGAGCAGCAGCGACACTGATACAGAATCATCAGATGAACATTTGGATCATGATGATAATGATGATCATCAACCTACTTTTGATCAGCCTGGTCAATTAGTATCTCCTCTCGACATCAAAGCTTCAAGAAAACACGCGTTGCTTAGATTAAGATGTAGGGTGGAAGATGCAATTCTTGGTGGATACATTTATGGTAAAAACAAAAACCAGTCTCTATCTGTTAAAACCATAACAGAGGATTTGACTGGAATTTCATTATGGGGTGTTCCATTATTACCAAGTGAAGATAACACGAGGACGGATATTGTTTTGTTGAATTTCTTGAGAGCTAAGGATTATGGTGTTTATGATGCGTATAAAATGATGAGGAAGACGTTGAGATGGAGAAGGGAATTTAGAGTAACGGAGATTCTTGATGAAAAACTATTTAGTCCTGACCTCGAGAAATTGTGGTATAACGATGATGGTAAAGATAGGGAAGGAAGGCTATTATGTTATAATGTGTTTAGGAATATCAAGAACAAAGAATTGGAAGAAGAGATTTGGGGAAGACATAATCATCATCACGAGTGTCTTAGATGGAGGATACATATTTTGGAGAAGGCAATTCAACAACTTGAATTTAAACAAGGAGGGGTTAATTCTGTTGTGATGATAACAGATTTGGGAAATTCACCGGGAAATGCTTGGAAAGAGGTTCGTTGGATTAACAGGAAGATGATGAGTTTGGTTCATGATCATTATCCTGGAATCATATACAAGAATGTACGCGAAATTTTCTCCCTTGTTTAGAAATTTTTCTTGAAATGTGATTTTGGATTGAAAATTTGATGGTAATATTGCAGATATTTATTAATGTTCCTGTTTGGTTTTCCACGGTTCATGCACTTAATCTGCGAATGATCACACAAAGAAGCAAGAATGCCTTCATATTTGTGAAGCCATCTAAAGTTACAGAGACCCTTCTCAAGTAATTACTCTCTCCGTTTCAATTTATTTTGTATTATTTTCCTCTTCGACAATTCTCTAGTTCTATATGAAGCACATGTTTAACACTACAAGATTAAATGACAGGTTGACACATTTTACATTCCTCGACTATATAATTCAGAAGTCCTTGTTTACATTTCTTTAAACTCTGTGTCAAGTCAAAACCAGACAAACAAATAGAAACAGAGGGATTATTAAGATTTTCTTTTAAATTGCTCAAAGATTTGTGTTGGATTGATAATATATAGGTATATTAGCCCAGAGAACTTATTAGCTGAATATGGTGGACTCAAAAAGGACAAGGATGTTGAGTTTTCAACTGATGACAAAGTTCTAGAGATAAGCATCAAACCATGTTCATTTTGCCTCATTAAAATGCCTGTCAAAGAGGTAGTGTTTGCTGCAATGCCTAGTTTTCATTTCCTTTTAAGTCCATTTATGGATCCGCGCATTGCTAATACGTGTATTATTTCTTGTAGGTTGAGGTGACGATAACTTGGGATTTGATAGTGGTGGGGAATGAAGTGAGTTACAGAGAAGAATTCATACCAGACGATGATTGTTCGTACAGAGTTATGCTTCAAGAAGATAAGAAAATGGTGGAGAGTGTAAGGAATTTTTTTCATATTAGAGAAGAAGGGAGAATAGTTATCACTATTGATAATCCTACTTACAAGAAGAAAACAGCCTTCTACAGATACAAAACTAAGCCTAGTGTACCACTGTATATGTGCCTAAAGTAATTAACATTTTTCTTCTCAGTTATCTTGTTTTAAGATTCTATCCTACTCCCTTTTTTCTGGATTATTGTAAAAGAGAGCAAAAAAAGAAAAAAAAAACTTAGGCCATAAAAGAAAGTTGTACATACATATATCTAAACTTAAATACTACTCCCTCTGTTTCAATTGTTTGTCTTACTTTTCCTTTTAGTCCGCTTATAAAATGTTTTCTACGATCTTAACTTTCATGTCAAGTCAAAATCAGAGATCACGGTTGATGCTTTAAAAATTTAGTACTAATAAGCAATTGAAATAGTAGATGTTAACGTCTTCTGTTATAAGTTTCCCTATAGCCCACAAAAAAACAAACACAAAAAGCTAATACAGGTGATTGGCATGGAGTGACTGTCTTTTTGAACAACCATGGCAAAGTGTTGAGATGAAGACAGCTTCACCATGCAATAGAAAACACGATAATCGCCACGCGGCCTTCCTATTTGTTACCCTCTAACGCTATAAGAACAGAGGCCTCAGTCTCTCCAAATCTCATCTTTCTATTGAATAAACAATCAAAAAATACTAATTAGCGATGGCGGTCACTACTAGGCTCTTGTTAGCTGTACTGTTCTTTGCTTTTCTCTTGTCTGCAGCAAATGCAATAAGAGAGTATCAGGGTCAGCAAGGTCAGGGAGGCACTCGTCTGACTCAAGCTCAACAATGCCGCTTACAGAGGATTACTGGAAGCCAGCCCTCTGATCGAATTGAGTCAGAGGGCGGCTTCTCTGAGCTATGGGATGAGAACGAGGAGCAATTCCAGTGCGCTGGAGTTGCTCCTCTGAGGTTTGTTATCTGTCGTAATTCTCTTTCTCTGCCTAAATTTCATCCCATGCCTGGCTTGGTTTACATCCAGCGTGGACAGGGAATAGTTGGCATTACTTACCCTGGCTGTGCTGAGACCTTCCAGTCACAGACCTTCCAGGCCGGCCGAGAGCCAAGGGAAGAGAGGGGCCAGGGCCTCGGAGGCGACCAGCACCAGAAAGTCCACCGTATACGCCAAGGTGATGTTGTGGCAATTCCAGCTGGTGCTGCTCATTGGTGCTATAACGACGGTGAGGAAGAGCTCGTAGCGGTAGCCGTTAACGACCTCAACCATCGATCCAACCAGCTTGATCAGAACTCCAGGGTAAAATCTTTCACTCCCCAATTTCTACAATTTGATGAATTTTTTGTTCATGATACAACTTCATATATAATGAGTTTTAACCTATAAACACAATTCACATAATTTGTTTATATATTGGTTGGCTATGTTTTGGAGTTTAGGTATTTTACTTGGCCGGTGGAGTACAAGAAAACGAAAGCCAAAGAGCTCAAACTGGTCTAAGAAAGCAAAGGAAACAGAAGTTCCAGAACATTTTCCGTGCTTTTGACACAGAATTGTTAGCCGAGGCCTTCAACATCCCCTCAGAGACTGTGAGGAAGATGCAAGAAGAACAGACGGAACGTGGAACAATTGTCAATGTGAGGGAAGGAATGAGCACTATTAAGCCCGATGAAGAAGAAGAAGGGCGATCACAACGAGGACAACAATGGTGGGAGAAAGTAACTCGAAATGGCTTGGAAGAGAACATCTGCACAATGAAAATCCGCACCAACATAGAAACTCAAAGACGAGCTGATATCTTCTCAAGGCAAGCAGGCAAAGTTAACCATGTTGGTCGCCAAAAACTTCCCATCCTCGAATACATTGACATGAGTGCTTCTAAAGGAACCATATATCCGGTAATCAAATCAATTCTTCTTGGCGAAAATTTCTGCTATTAGTATGACTTATATTGATTAAAATTGTGCCTTGGTGGATGCAGAATGCATTGATGAGCCCTCATTGGACATTGACCGGGCACAGCGTGGTATACGTTGAAAGAGGAGAAGCACAAGTGCAGGTAGTAGATCAGACCGGGCAACAAGTGATGAACGATAAGGTGAACCAAGGAGAAATGTTTGTGGTTCCTCAGTACTTCCCCGCAACGATTAAAGCAGGGGAAAATGGATTTGAATTTGTGGTGTTTAGGACAAGTAGTCAACCAATGAACAATCAACTTGCAGGTTACACATCAGTGATTAGAGCAATGCCTGTTGAGGTCCTCACAAACGCTTACCAGATATCGCCAAATGAAGCACAACGCTTGAAGATAAACAGGGGAGGAGAGAGCCTCCTTCTATCTCCTCAACGAAGGTCCTCTTAAAACGGCTTCAATGTCGATTAGTACTGTGTGTAACTTGTACCAAGCGTTTGTTAAAATCAATAAGATTGTTACTGAGTTCATAAGTGGTACCAACAAACACAAATTGAATGAGATTATATCAATGATCTTCCTTTTCTCACTCGCCTTTCGACTCAAAATCAACTCACTTTTATCGAATCTCTAGTATGGTAATAAAGCAAATATTGAACCAAGGATTTCAAGTTAATGATAGAAATCATGAGGGTATTCAATTGAATCTCACACAACAATAAGTCAGAGATAAAACTTGTGTTTTTTTTTATCAATATTTGCCAACATTATTTTATTTTCATATGGAGTTTATATGAAAACTAGTACATAATATTTCGAGTTCTTGTTTATTCATTCTCCCATATCTTATCAAATTCAAGAATCTTCTTCATGATATACGTCGATAACATACACTATTTGAAAATACATCAATATGAAAATGTCTCAATTTTTAAAAATTAGCTTATTGATTATGAAATTGAAATCTAAATAAAAAATAATATTAAAAGAGAAGTAAAACATGAATTGTAAAAAAACAAGATATTTAGCAAAATTATGGATGAATAATCATTAAAGCCACAAAAATCTCAATAAGAAGAATGAGTTACTCCATCAATAACCATCAATTTGTTGTACGTGTCCCTACAATCCACATTAATAAAAGAAGTAGAATAATATATTGTGATAATCTATGAGCTGATATAATATGAATAAGAAAAAATGATATTTTACATGGCAAAATACAATATACAAATAGAAGATTCCAAATAAATTCAAGAATTCATAAAACAACAAACCAGTTGAAAAAATAGTCATCTAAAGTGATAATGATGAAAGTAGGACACAAAATATCACTATTAAAATCTTATATAATATTATTATAGTTAAACAAAAAAAAAACATAAATGGTACCTGAAAATTGCCGAAATAATCTCATCAAAAGGAGGTAATTGGTGAACAAAAAATATTTCTCCATTAGTTAGAGATTTATATAAAAGAGGCTTACAAGCCTCACCATTAAGTTTTTTTTAAAAAAATATTTATAGGAATTATAAAATGGAGACCATAACTTTACCTCTACAATTTGATATTAAGATAAGAAATTAAAGACTATTAATGTCATTAACTCATAACTGAGTATTATTAATAATTAAAAGAGAAGATGAAAAGTTGAAGAATTTGTATATTTAATGAAATAATCATGAGCTTATACATGGGGAGATGGAGGGTTTGGAGGGTTGCTCTTTTTACTAACCAATTTAATATAATTTAATTTAATCATAGTAATTATAGATAGAAAATAAAACATTAATTAAATTATTTAGACATTTAAAAGAGAATATATATATATATATATATATATATATATATATATATATATATATATATATATATATATTAAGTTAGATATTTTAATTAGGAATTAACGGAAGTGCAAAAGTCTATCAACATTTTAATTAAAATGAAACAATTTAATATTTAAATTAAATAGTTAAAACGTTTTATAATATTTTAATTTATAGTAAAGATAAAATTGTAATTCAACTTTTAACTTTTTTTTATTTCCACTTATAATAATATATGATAAGATAATATTGTACGAATCTTAATCAAGCTCCATATGCTTCTAAACTAAAATAACTCTACTCGTAAGCATGAACTCATACCCGACTCTGAACATGGAACAGGTAAAACTTATTTAATATGCAAAAGAACAAGAAAAAATCAATGAGAATACATCAAACCCTATGTAGTCCTTGAGATCTAACATACTTAATAAATACATCTTTTGTGATAACACCGATTATGTTAGCAAGTATTTTTTCTAACTCGATGCTATAATTTGATGTTCACCCATTAGTTATAACATTGTTATTAGTATCCATTTTGTTGCTATCGAAAATTAAAAAAAAAAAAAAAAGCAGTCCAAATTAGCTCAAAAAAAAAAAGGGGGGCAAAAAGCTACGTTAGTTCTCCTTTTATTTGCCAAAGGTACAAGAACTTGCCGCTTATAGATACAATACAAAATAAGAGTTGCCATTACAAAGATGACCGTATAAGGTCCTCTGTTTTATTAAGTAGGCTTTTAGCTTAGCTTATTACATAGGAAGAAAAAAAGCAAGCAAAACGTTGTAATTAAGCAGCAGCAACTCTCCCATATTGGCTAGTTCTTCCTGAAGAGGTGAAAAGTAGAGTTTCCTCCCTGTTGAATTTGAGCCTCCTTGCCTCTTCCCTTGATATCTGGTAAGAATTAGCTATCACATCGACGGGTAATCCTCGAATTGCAGAAGTACGTCCACTCAGTGTGTTGATCATGGCATTGTCATTGGTGTTGAACACCACCCACTCAAAGATTTCGTTTTCGGCATGTTTCACCACAGCAAAGTTCTGTGGTACTATCACAACTTGCCCCTGTCTTACTCTGTCATCTAGCACTGCTTGTCCTCTGTGATCAACTATCTGTATCCTTGCTTCTCCCCTTGTTACGTAGAGTACGCTGTGTGCATTCGTCCACCAGTGTGGTGCCATGATCGAATTCTGCAGATTAGATTCGTATTAAGTCAAACAAATTAAAACAGAGGAAGTAGCAATAGCAATAGCAATAGCAAGACGTGGCTTACTCTGTAAAGAACTCCTTTGGCAGCGCTGAGGCGGAGGAAGCTGAGGATGGGTAGAGTGAGGCTGTTGACAGTGGTGAAGCGTCCGGCTTGAGGATTGTAGACATCAGCACGAGCAGGGTTATCGATGTTCTGTCTGAGTTTAGCGGAGCAGATGGTTTCTTCAATTCCGTTTGCACGAGGACCGTATTGTCCTTGCTCTTGTCTCTCCTCACGCTCCTCTTGTTCTTGTGAGAATGGTGGTCTCACAACTCTAAGCCCTTGATCAATGTTCACAATGTGGCCTCTCTGATCCTCCTCGCCCTGAAGCTTCCTTGCTGTTTGAGTACTTACGCCGAATGCCTCGGCCAACAACTCTAATTCAAAGCCTCTGAACACATTTCCAGATTGAAATTGCTCCTTCTGGAAGCTGCGTGCTCCTCCTTGCTGTCCCTGTTGCTGTTCTCCTTGTTGTGGGTTTCCAGCTATGAAGAATCTCTGCATAAAAAAGAAAACGAAAAATCAGATTCATTTATTTATTAATCAATATTGAGTGTGCTGTTAAAAAGTTTACATACCCTTGAATTTTGATCAAGCTGGTTTGCACTGTTACCGCTATCTTCGAAACAAACAAGTACAAGCTCTTCATTTCCTTCGTTATAAGCCCAGTGAGCAGCTCCAGCAGGGAAGGCAATAATGTCTCCCTGTTTGAACTGTCCAATCTTCTGATGACGATCTTGGAATCTTGATCCTGCACCCCTTTCACCTTGCTGAAATTGCTGTGATGACTGGAAAGTTTCAGGGCATCCAGAGTTCATGATCCCGTAAAATCCCCTACCTGTAACATTAATTAGTTTACAATCAATTGCATACCTTATCACTATCTCGCGACAAAAAATAATAATAAAAAAATACCTCGTTCAACATAGGCAAGGAGAGGAGTATTAAGGTAAGAAGGCAACAGCATGCCTCTAGACTGGATAACATGTCTAATGAGTGAAACACCAGCACATTGAAACTGTTGGTTATTTTTATCCCACAACTCAGTAACCCCTGCTTCAGCTTGAATGCGAACAGTGGGTTCCATAGGGTTAAGTCTATTAAGCTGACACTGACCTTGTTGCTGTTGGTATCTTTGCTGAGCAAAGGTACCATGCAACACTAGAAGAAAACTAAGGGAGAAACAAAGCCAGCTAGAACCCATAATTGCTTGATTTTTCTAACAAGAGGGAGATATATATATTATATGATTAATTAAATAAAACTATTGATTGCTGATGGGAAGTGGAGAATGGGTAGTAATGGTATTTATAGGGAGGAGAAATAAGGCAATGATTGACACATTGCACTTTGCATGGCTATGAAAACATGCTGAGTTACACCTAATAAAGTTAACACTCATGCATGTAGAGTTTAGGTGGCTTCATTCTTCTGTAAACAATACAAAAACTCATTTTGTTTTAGTCTGAATGAGTTTTCCATTAACAAGGTATCTACAGCACATTGTTTTTTTTTGTATTTTATTTATATTTATTCATATAATACAAGTGATTTAACGAGCTAGTTAATACTTTAATCTTTGAAAATTTAGTAGGACTTAATTTTGGGATATTATATAATGCTTTTGCTATCCTAATTTAAGTGTCTTATTTTATTTTGTTATTTTGGTTTGTTCCCAAAAAATCTCATTTTTAGTAAGTTTTCAATTTTATTATTTTAAGACAAACCAGATCATAAAATTTGAATAACTACATAAAATTTAAAATCTTTTAAATACTTGGATTTTATACTCAATCAAATTAAAATACTTAAATTAAAACCGAGGAAGTACTCTTTAATCATGTGTGCAGGCTACAACATATGATTATAGTATCTTTTTTTAAGACAATAGATAATTTATCTGTGCTTCGCATAGAATTGAAATACATTATTAAGCTCACATTGACCATTCGGTAATATTTGGATTTTCAATGTATACATTACATTGTAAAGATCATTTTATCTAAAGGCAATTCAAAATTTTAAAAGGGCTATATTTTTTTTATTTTTGATTTTTTATACTAAAAGAATGAGTCATAGAGATATTTTAAGTATAAGAAAGAAGTCTATGAAATCTCCATGGAAATAGTTTGTTAGAAGTAATGGAATTTTCTAAATTCCAAGACTTATAAAGAACAACATCAGAAGTTAAAGAAGAGACCAAAAATCCTCGAACAACAACGCTCCCAAGTAGAATGAAACATCACGTCCATACAAGAACATAATTAACTAATTCAAATAGAGGACCTTAGCTCCTTTCATATGACCGTAAAATTGTAAGTATCATAAATATTTTTCCTCAGGTCTAAGAGTAGTCATTACTATTGCTTAGGTTTCATATCACCAGTGCAACTTATTTGGAATAGAACCAAATTTATTTTTATGGTTTATATTATGCAGTTACAAAGAATTAATGTAATTATCAACCAAGCAGTAGGTGACATCATTCATAGCTGGATATTCTAAACCAAATTTTTTGCACATAACATATTAAAATCTCAAAGCATAATTTTCTGAGTGTTTGAGCTAACAAATATCCACAAATAATAATAAATACAACCTTACTTTCCTAACAATCAAGAAAAAAAAACGCATATTGCTTAACATATTTTTTAAAAACATAGTCTGTTGATCTTTATCCAAGTTTACAATTCACAAATTTAATTGACAGAAACCAAAAGTAAGAGTTATTACTTCTTTATCAAAAAAGCAAAAATAACTTTATCAAAAGAAAGAGTTATCACTAAGGCAAAAATGATCTTTATCAATAATTATAAATGTCCCTAGAAAAAGTTCATGACAACATTGAATCTAATGACAATTAATTAATGTAGGTAAAGGGTCCAACACTCTTCACTACTGTGCATATTCATTGCCGATAAAAACTATATTTGCTTTGATGTATTTTGGACATTTATTAGTTTCGAAACTTGGTCTCTTATTATGCCTAAAAAGACTAGATATGAGAAATTAGTTAACTTGCGATAAAAGAAGTAAACTATTTGTCTACTAATATTCTAGGAAGGGTGCAATGACATATAAAATGTGTGTACTTAAGAATGAACAATCAAAATAATATACTAACTGTGGCAAAGAAGAGAGCAATCTATTTGGTTCTTTTAACAAACTTCACCACTTTAAAAATTAGATAAAATAAGGTATTCTAACAAAGATTCCACATTTCTCCTCAAAAGTGCCTATAGGAAATTAGGAACTGGGAATTGTCTATTGCTACATCTGGGACATTTTGCGTAAATAATACCGGTTCCTTTCCCCCCTCCCTCAAATGCATGGGTATGCTACTTATGTAAACTTCAAGTGTGTCCATTCATTCAATTGTAACACAATATACTATAGTATATGATCCCTCAGTTGCTATTATTGTAGGTTCTTCCACATACACACACCTTATGCCCAAAGGCACTCTATGAAGCTGGAACGAAGTCAAGAAGTGAATATAAAACTTAAGATTAAAGAAAAAGAATACATGAAGATTCTTTTTTTACTCCTAGTGCAACATTGCAACGTCTTTCCAACCGTTGCACCACCAAAAAGTTCAATCTTTCAACCTCTTTGATACAGAGAAAGTAGATACTGCCAAAGACAGTTATGCATTCAGAATGATTTGTTTATCGAGTTCTTATTCATCATCTTCTTCCTCCTTTTTTTTCTTTCAAGTTCATCGGTATCAATTTTTATTAATTTTTTTTTTAAGTTTTTAATCTATAAACTTTCGATTCATATGGATGATGCTCCATCTTTTAGTATTTAGATTATCCAAATAGCTCTCAACCATTAATGATAATATATGTCGTATATTTGAATCTGACAACAAAGATTTTATTGCAAATAGATCAAAATAAAGAAACAATCCATAATTCATGAAAAATATGAGTTTGAAGTAGTTGAAAAAGGATGCATGCTCTTATTAGTGGCGTGAGTTGTTCTAAAGGGGCAAACAATGCATTTCTAAGTTAGAACGAGCCCAATGTGAAAAAATAAAATTTATCAATTTTTGTGTGCTAGTACATGAATTTTTTGTGATACGTGATCTCAATATGAATTTGGCCAACATTTTCATGAACGTCCGTTAAGATCTTATTAATGGCGTGAGTTGGTCCCGAGGGGCAAACAAACGCATTTTCAAGTTCAAATAAGCTCTAATGCGAAAAATTAAATTTTACCGATTTTCATGTACTATTGTCCATGTATATTTTGTGATACGTGATGTCGACTTGTTTTTTGCTAAAATTTTTAATGGACGTCTGTTACGACCTTATTAATGGTGTGAGTTGATCTTGAGGGGCAGAGAGACGCATTTCATGTTTAAACGAGCCCCAATGCGAAAAAAAAATAAAGTTACTAATTTTTGTATGTTATAGTCCATGAATTTTTGGTGATACATGCTCCCGACTTATTTTTGACCAAAATGTTACGATCTTATCAATGAATATTTATTTGTAGGACGAATCTCGTATGTGTTCTTAAGAGAGGGAAATTGTCTATTTTCTAGAGTCTCAAAGGGTCGTGGAAATATTCAATGGAAAAGAGATTCAACTCACTTAGAATCTATCGTAAATTTTGAACACCTTGGAGTGTTAAATAATTATGTAACTATATGAAATGAAATTTGATTTCAATTAGGCACATTAGCAATACTTTTTTACTGTGAAGTTTCATTTTGAATTTGGAAGTAAAAATAGGGAACTAAAAAACCTTAATGTAGTTAAAGAACATTTTACCTTATTTTGACACTCAATTTTGATCCTCTACAATGTAAATTAATTATCGAGTTTCTTTAATTACAGACGATTATAAATAATTGGTTTGTAAAATTTATAGTATGTTCAAGTTATTTTAAAATAATTTTGTCACTTTTTATAATTTTCAAAATAATATATACATTTTTATATAATCATGTGTATAATTAATACATTTTATGAATATTCAAAAATCGTCTAGAAAAAGTTCACTCTAATATTTTGTAGATTATATTTTCAAACTAATTATAAATAAACAAACTATTGCATTTTGTTAAGAAATAATCTTGTTTAAATCTTGACCCAATTACTAATTTAATTCAATTTAGTTACGTTGTTAATTTTAATTGGTAATTTGAAATAAGACCCCTTTAATTGTAATATTATTACCTCATTTTAAACTCTTTTTGACTTTCAGATCCCACTTCATTTCCCCCCAACGTTCACAATATTCTCTATAAAATTCAAATCAAACATACCAGACCTTCGTCTTCTTCTTCAAGAAACCAATACAGTGCAACGTTCACAATATTCTCAAAGCCTTGCGCTTCCGTACGAGGCCAAGATCAGACGGCTGAGTTCATCAATTTGTTGATTATTTCTGGTATGTTCAAATTTCGGATTAAACCCATTTTCATTCCCTTCATTGATAAAGATGGAAGAGGCAATTTCTGCATCTTCTTTTCGAATTAAACCCATTTTCATTCCCTTCATTGAGAAAGATGGAAGAGGCAATTTCTGCATCTTCTTTTCGAATTAAACCCATTTTCATTCCCTTCATTGAGAAAGATGGGAGAGGCAATTTCTGCATCTTCTTTTTGAATTAAACCCTTTTTCATTCCCTTCATAATGCTAATGGTGCATCTGAAACTCAATGGTAGGCATCTTGAGATTCAGTTTGGAGATGATGTGGGTACTCTGAAAGTCAGTGGTGCA
The DNA here is from genome assembly GCA_027789145.1 of Solanum arcanum. Taxonomy (NCBI): domain Eukaryota; kingdom Viridiplantae; phylum Streptophyta; class Magnoliopsida; order Solanales; family Solanaceae; genus Solanum; species Solanum arcanum. The sequence goes on from CM050941.1 coordinate 70,836,337, forward strand.
TCTTACATTCAGTTAATTGGGTCTTGCTCCTTGTAAGTATTCCATGAAAAGAAACACACAATATTGTTTGGCAAGGAGGACCGGAAGCAAGTTCAATAAGGTGATTCTTAGGAGGCTCTTCATGAGCAAGATTAACAAGCCTCCACTTCCTTTCTTGAGGCTGATTTTTTATGCCGAAGGAAAGGTATAGTGTTTAGGGATTTTTTTTGCGTTTTGTTTTGTTGATTAAGACGTATATCTTATTATGTTTGTGATTAAAGTGATGGTTTTGATATTTGCTTATCAGGACGATTAGACTGTTGTCCTTGTGGGTACTAGTTACCGACAATGTTTGGGCTTATAAGGTTCCAGAATTGAAGGTGTGTGCTTTGAGGTTCACAATGACAGTCAGGGCAAGGATTGAGAAGGCTGGTGGTGAATGCTTGACACTCGATCAGTTGGCTCTTAGGCTCCTCTTGGACAAAACACGGTATTGAATCATTTCCTTATAGTTCTGGTGGCTACTTGTAGCCGAGTAGGCTCTCAGGGTTACAGTATATTTGCACTTTTGGTGAAGTAGTAGATTGCCTTCAGTTGGAAAGGGGTGATAAGTCCCATTTTCTCAGCTTTTGATGTTTCTACTTTTGTTTAGTATTTGATTTTTCATGGATAAACTGAACATAAAAGCTTTTGGTATTTGGATATTGACCTTGAATGTTTGTCTTTTAGTTATCTTGCTGCATTTTCGAGTCTTATTTGTCTGTACACATTTGACTGGCTTTGTTTTTTTACTATATGTGACCAACAGTTGTGTCAAATTGAATAATTGATTCTTGTTAATATAAGACCATAATGAACTCTGTTATTTGAAGAACGAGACACACTTGTAAGTAGTAGGCTCTTGTGGTGGTAGGACTGGCGGTTCATTCAAATTGTATATACAATCAAACCACAACATTTTTAATATATACTATGTAGATTCTTGTAAAATGACATTAATATATATAATAATATACGTACCAGCCATGTATCTTGATGAGTTGTTTGATCATTTGCCTATATATATATATATATATTGTCAAAGTATACAAGTGGGTAGAGAATAATTAATATATATGACATGCAGATGTAGAGGTACCTGTTGGTGAATTTGGCTACTATAGGTAGTTGTTGATGAGTATATAAGTGCTGAATGGTATCAAGTGTGGCTCCATTTAGAGAGGTAGTGTGCTGTACAGTTTGCCTCCCTATATATGTGTCTAACCTGGAAGAAGTTCTAGCTGGTCAATCTTACATTTTAAAGCTCCGTATGAACTGCTGCATATCCAGCTGAAGACACCAATAAACCTCATGTAAAGCTGCTTGAATTTTTGCTTGGTTGTTAGTTCCTATGCCTCAGGGAATGGTAAAAGCATAGACTATATGTTGCCCTGGTAGTCTCTTAAAATCCCTCCTCCACCAATCTTGTATTTATTAGTTAGAGCACCACCATCGGTGTTAAGTTTGTATATACCCTGCATTGGTTGTTCCCTATGAACTGAAATAATTCTGATCTCATGGCTACAAATAAACAGTGGTTATGACGCTTTTTATGTCTCAAAAAATTAATAACTTTACCCTTATACTACTGGACTACTTGTTGCCATATTTTGCCGCACACCTATTATTCCACAAGTTCCAACAAAGAAGAACAAAAAGGGTATGAAGCATGAGTTTATGGACATCATTCTTAGGGTTCATAATCCACCAGATCATAAGAATGTGCCAAAGTGAATATGACTGTGCGTGACCCCAACAAAGCGAGAGGGAAGGGGGGAAGGGGGTAGAGGGGTACCTGAGTAGGAGCCTCGAGTGCCTCTCGGAGGAAGGGGGGGTAGAGGGGGTACCTGGGTAGGGAGCCTCGAGTGCCTCTCGAGAGGTAGAGGGGGTACCTCAGGTAGGGAGCCTCGAGTGCCTCTCGGGGGTAGAGGGGTACCTCGGGTAGGGAGCCTCGAGTGCCTCTCGGGGGGGTAGAGGGGTACCTCGGGTAGGGAGCCTCGAGAGTGCCTCTCGGAGGGTAGAGGGGGTACCTCAGGTGGGAGCCTCGAGTGCCTGCCGAGGAGAGGGGGTACCTGGGTAGGGAGCCTCGAGTGCCTCTCAGGAGGAAGGGGGGGTAGAGGGTACCTGGTAGGGAGCCTCGAGTGCCTCTCGAGGAAGGGGGTAGAGGGGGTACCTCAGGTAGGGAGCCTCGAGTGCCTCTCGGGGAGGGGAAGGGGGGGTGGGGGGGTACCTCGGGTAGGAGCCTAGAGTGCCTCTCGAGAGGAAGGGGGGGTAGAGGGTACCTCGGGTAGGGAGCCTCGAGTGCCTCTCGGGGGAAGGGGGGTAGAGGGGGTACCTCGGTAGGGAGCCTCGAGTGCCTCTCGGGGAAGGGGGTAGAGGGGTACCTCGGTGGAGAGCCTCGAGTGCCTCTCGAGGAAGGGGGGATAGAGAGGTACCTCAGGTAGGGAGCCTCGAGTGCCTCTCGAGAGGGGAAGAGGGGTACCTCGAGGTGGGAGCCTCGAGGTGCCTCTCGAGGGAAGGGGGGGATAGAGGGGGTACCTCAGTTTGGGAGCCTCGAGGTGCCTCTCGAGGAAGGGGGATAGAGGGGTACCTGAGGTGGGAGCCTCGAGTGCCTCTCGAGGGGATAGAGGGTACCTCGAGTAGAGCCTCGAGTGCCTCTCGAGGGGAAGGGGGATAGAGGGTACCTCAGTAGGAGCCTCGAGTGCCTCTCGAGGGGGGGATAGAGGGTACCCGAGTAGGGAGCCTCGAGTGCCTCTCGGGGGGATAGAGGGAGTACCCTGGGTAGGGAGCCTCGAGTGCATCTCGGGGGGATAGAGGGGGTACCTCAGGTAGGGAGCCTCGAGTGCCTCTCGGGGAAGGGGGGGTAGAGGGTACCTCAGTAGGGAGCCTCGAGGTGCCTCTCGAGGGAAGGGGGGATAGAGAGGGTACCTCGGTAGGGAGCCTCGAGTGCCTCTCGAGGGGGATAGAGGGGGTACCTGGGTAGGAGCCTCGAGTGCCTCTCGGAGTAGAGGGTACCTCGAGTAGGGAGCCTCGAGTGCCTCTGGGGAGGGGATAGAGAGGTACCTCGGGTAGGGAGCCTCGAGTGCCTCTCAGAGGAAGGGGGTAGAGGGGTACCTCGGGTAGGGAGCCTCGAGTGCATCTCGGGGGAAGGGGGTAGAGGGGGTACCTGGTGGGAGCCTCGAGTGCCTCTCGAGGAAGGGGGGGAAGAGGGGTACCTCGGTAGGAGCCTCGAGTGCCTCTCGGGGGGAGGAAGGGGGAAGGGGGGGGAAGAGGGGTACCTCGGGTAGGGAGCCTCGAGTGCCTCTCTGGGGGAGGAAGGGGAAGGGGGGGAAGAGGGGGTACCTCGGGTGCAGGAGCCTCGAGTGCCTCTCAGAGGGAAGGGGGGGGATAGGGGGTACCTCGAGGGGTGGGGAGCCTCGAGTGCCTCTCGAGGGAAGGGGGGGATAGAGGGGTACCTCGAGGTAGGGAGCCTCGAGTGCCTCTCGAGGAGGGAAGGGGGATAGAGGGGTACCTCAGTAGGGAGCCTCGAGAGTGCCTCGAGAGGGGAAGGGGATAGAGGGGGTACCTCGGTAGGGAGCCTCGAGTGCCTCTCGAGAGGGGATAGAGGGTACCTCAGGTGGGAGCCTCGAGTGCCTCTCGAGGAAAAGGGGGGATAGAGGGGTACCTCGAGTAGGGAGCCTCGAGTGCCTCTCGAGGAAGGGGGGATAGAGGGGTACCTCGGTAGGGAGCCTCGAGTGCCTCTCGAGGGGATAGAGGGTACCTCAGTAGGGAGCCTCGAGTGCCTCTCGAGGGGATAGAGGGGTACCTGGGTGGGAGCCTCGAGTGCCTCAGAGGATAGAGGGGGTACCTGGGTAGGAGCCTCGAGTGCATCTCGGGGGGATAGAGGGGGTACCTGGGTAGGGAGCCTCGAGTGCCTCTGGGGGGAGTAGGGGGGGTAGAGGGGTACCTCGGGTAGGGAGCCTCGAGAGTGCCTCTCGGGGGAAGGGGGGGAAGAGGGGTACCTCGGTAGGGAGCCTCGAGTGCCTCTGGCAGAGGAAGGGGGAAGAGGGGTACCTCAGGTAGGGAGCCTCGAGTGCCTCTCGAGGGAAGGGGGTAGAGGGGTACCTCGGAGGTGCAGGAGCCTCGAGTGCCTCTCGAGGGTGGGAAGGGGGGTAGAGGGGTACCTCGGAGGTGGGAGCCTCGAGGTGCCTCTCGAGGGGTGGGAAGGGGGGATGGGGGTACCTCAGTAGGGAGCCTCGAGAGTGCCTCTCGAGGGTGGGAAGGGGGATAGAGGGTACCTCAGTAGGGAGCCTCGAGTGCCTCTCAGAGGATAGAGGGGGTACCTCAGTAGGGAGCCTCGAGTGCCTCTCGAGGGGATAGAGGGGGTACCTCGGGTAGGGAGCCTCAGGTGCCTCTCGGGATGGGGGGATAGAGGGGGTACCTGGGTAGGAGCCTCGAGTGCATCTCGGGGGGATAGAGGGTACCTCGGGTAGGAGCCTCGAGTGCCTCGAGAGAAGAGGGGGGAAGAGGGGTACCTCGGGTAGGAGCCTCGAGTGCCTCTCGAGGAAGGGGGGAAGAGAGGGGTACCTGGTAGGGAGCCTCGAGTGCCTCTCGAGGAAGGGGGGGAAGAGGGGTACCTCGGTAGGGAGCCTCGAGTGCCTCTCGAGGAAGGGGGGGGAAGAGGGGTACACAGGTAGGGAGCCTCGAGTGCCTCTCGAGAGGGAAGGGGGGAAGAGGGGTACCTCAGGTAGGGAGCCTCGAGTGCCTCTCGAGAGGAAGAGGGAGGGAAGGGAAGGGGGAGGAAGGAAGGGAGGGGAAGGGGAGGGAGGGAGAGGGAGGAGAGGGAAGGGAGAGGGAAGAGGGAGAGGGGGGGAAGAGAGAGGGTACCTCAGTAGGAGCCTCAGAGTGCCTCTCGAGAGAAGGGGAGAAGAGGGGTACCTCGGGTAGGGAGCCTCGAGTGCCTGCCGGAGGGAAGGGGGGAAGAGGGGTACCTCAGGTAGGAGCCTCGAGTGCCTCTCGAGAAGGGGGAGAGGGGGTACCTGGTAGGGAGCCTCGAGAGTGCCTCTCGAGAGGGGGAGAGGGGTACCTGGTAGGAGCCTCGAGTGCCTCTCAGAGGAAGGGGGGGAAGAGGGGTACCTCAGGTAGGAGCCTCGAGTGCCTCTCGAGAGGAAGGGGGAAGAGGGTACCTCGGGTAGGGAGCCTCGAGTGCCTCTCGAGAAGGGAAGGGGAAGAGGGGTACCTCGGGTGGGAGCCTCGAGTGCCTGCCGGGGGAAGGGGGGGAAGAGGGGTACCTCGGGTAGGAGCCTCAGAGTGCCTGAGGAAGGGGAAGAGGGAAGAGGGTACCTGGTAGGGAGCCTCGAGGAGTGCCTCTCGAGGAAGGGGGGAGGGGGAAGAGGGGTACCTCGGTAGGAGCCTCGAGTGCCTCTGGGGGGTGGGGAAGGGGGAGGGGGGAAGAGAGGGGTACCTCAGGTAGGAGCCTCGAGAGTGCCTCTCGAGAGGGAAGAGGGTGCCTGGAGTAGGGAGCCTGAGTGCCTCTCGAGTGCCTCTCGAGTGCCTCTCGAGTGCCTCTCGAGTGCCTCTCGAGTGCCTCTCGAGTGCCTCTCGAGTGCCTCTCGAGTGCCTCTCGAGTGCCTCTCGAGTGCCTCTCGAGTGCCTCTCGAGTGCCTCTCGAGTGCCTCTCGAGTGCCTCTCGAGTGCCTCTCGAGTGCCTCTCGAGTGCCTCTCGAGTGCCTCTCGAGTGCCTCTGAGGTGCCTCTCGAGTGCCTCCGGGAGTGCCTCTGAGTGCCTCTGAGTGCCTCTCAGTGCCTCTCGAGTGCCTGCAGTGCCTCTGAGTGCCTCTCGAGTGCCTGGGAGTGCCTCTCGAGGTGCCTGCCTCTCAGAGTGCCTCTGAGGTGCCTCGAGTGCCTCTGGGAGTGCCTCGAGTGCCTGCAGTGCCTCTCGAGTGCCTCTGGGAGTGGGGGAAGAGGGGAAGGGGGGTGCCTAGGGGCTGGGAGACCTGAGGTGCCTCTCGAGGAAGGGGCACCTCGGGTAGGGGCCTCGAGGAGTGCCTCTCGGGGGGAAGGGGGGTACCTCAGGTGGGAGCCTCGAGTGCCTCTGGGGGAAGGGAGGTACCTGGGTAGGGAGCCTCGAGAGTGCCTCTCGAGGAAGGGGGTACCTCGGGTGAGGGCCTCGAGGTGCCTCTGGGAAGGGGGGGGAAGGGAGGGGAAGGGAAGGGGAGGGAGGGGTACCTCGGGTAGGGAGCCTCGAGTGCCTCTCGAGGGAAGGGAGGTACCTCGGGTAGGGAGCCTCGAGTGCCTCTCGAGGAAGGGGGTACCTCAGTAGGGAGCCTCTCGAGTGCCTCTCGAGGGAAGGGGGTACCTCGAGGGAGCCTCTCGAGTGCCTCTCGAGTGCCTCTCGAGTGCCTCTCGAGTGCCTCTGAGTGCCTCTCGAGTGCCTCTCGAGTGCCTGAGTGCCTCTCAGTGCCTCTCGAGTGCCTCTCAGTGCCGAGTGCCTCTCGAGTGCCTCTCAGAGTGCCTCTCGAGTGCCTCTCGAGTGCCTCTCGAGTGCCTCTCGAGTGCCTCTCGAGTGCCTGAGTGCCTCTCAGAGTGCCTCTGGAGTGCCTCTGAGTGCCTCTCAGGAGTGCCTCTGGGAGTGCCTCTCAGGTGCCTCTGAGAGTGCCTCTCGAGAGTGCCTCTGAGTGCCTCTCGAGTGCCTCTCAGTGCCTCTGGGAGTGCCTCTCAGTGCCTCTCGAGGTGCCTCTCGAGTGCCTGGGGGGGAAGGGGGGGGAAGGGGGAAGGGGGGAAGAGGGGGAAGGGGGGGGAAGGGGGGGGTACCTCAGGGTGGGAGCCTCGAGTGCCTCTCGGGGGAAGGGGGGTACCTGGGTAGGGAGCCTCGAGTGCCTCTCGAGGAAGGGGGTACCTCAGTAGGGAGCCTCGAGTGCCTCTCGAGGGGAAGGGGGGTACCTGAGGTAGGAGCCTCGAGTGCCTCTCGAGGGGGGAAGGGGGTACCTGGGTAGGGAGCCTCGAGTGCCTCTCGGGGGAAGGGGGGTACCTGGGTAGGGAGCCTCGAGAGTGCCTCTCGAGGAAGGGGGGGTACCTCAGTAGGGAGCCTCGAGTGCCTCTCAGAGGAAGGGGGGTACCTGGGTGGGAGCCTCGAGTGCCTCTCGGGGGAGGGGAAGGGGGTACCTGGTAGGAGCCTCGAGTGCCTCTCGGGGAGGGAAGGGGGAGGTACCTCGGGTAGGGAGCCTCGAGTGCCTCTCGGGGAGGGGAAGGGGGGAAGGGGAGGTACCTGGTAGGGAGCCTCGAGTGCCTCTCGGGAGGAGGGGAAGGGGGTACCTCAGGTAGGGAGCCTCGAGTGCCTCTCGGGAGGAGGGGAGGGGGGGGAAGGGGGTACCTGGTAGGGAGCCTCGAGTGCCTCTCGGGGAGGAGGAAGGGGAGGGGAAGAGGGGTACCTCGAGTAGGAGCCTCGAGTGCCTCTCGAGAGGAAGGGGAAGAGGGGTACCTCGGGTAGGAGCCTCGAGGTGCCTCTGAGGAGAGGAAGGGGGGAAGAGGGTACCTCGTGGTAGGAGCCTCGAGTGCCTCTCGGGAAGGGGGAAGAGGGGTACCTCGGTAGGAGCCTCGAGTGCCTCTCGAGAGGAAGGGGGGAAGAGGGGGTACCTGGGTAGGGAGCCTCGAGTGCCTCTCGAGAGGGGTAAGAGGGGTACCTCGGGTAGGAGCCTCGAGTGCCTCTCGAGAGGAAGAGGTGCCTCGGGTAGGGAGCCTCGAGTGCCTCTCGAGGAAGAGGGGGTACCTCAGTAGGGAGCCTCGAGTGCCTCTCGGGGGGAAGAGGGGTACCTCGAGTAGGGAGCCTCGAGTGCCTCTCGAGGAAGAGAGGGGTACCTCGGGTAGGGAGCCTCGAGTGCCTCTCGAGAGGAAGAGGGGGTACCTCGGGTAGGAGCCTCGAGTGCCTCTGAGAGGGAAGAGGGGTACCTCGGGTAGGGGGAGCCTCGAGTGCCTCTGGGGGAAGGGGAAGAGGGGTGCACTCAGGTGGGAGCCTCGAGTGCCTCTCGAGAAGGGGGGGAAGAGAGGGGTACCTCGGGTAGGAGCCTCGAGTGCCTCTGGGAGGAGGAAGGGGGGAGGGGGGAGAGAGGGGTACCTCGGGTAGGGAGCCTCGAGTGCCTCTCGAGGAGGAGGAGGGGGGGGAAGAGGGGGTACCTCGGTAAGGGAGCCTCGAGTGCCTCTCGAGAGAGAGAGGAAGGGGAAGGTACCTCGGGTAGGGAGCCTCGAGTGCCTCTCCCGAGGAAGGGGGAAGGGAGGTACCTCAGGTAGGAGCCTCGAGTGCCTCAGGGGAGGGAGGGGGGAAGAGGGGTACCTCGGGTAGGAGCCTCGAGTGCCTCTCGAGAGGAGGAAGGGTACCTGGGTAGGGAGCCTCGAGAGTGCCTCTCAGAGGGAAGGGGGGGAGGGGGGTACCTCAGGTAGGAGCCTCGAGTGCCTCTCGGGGAGGGGAAGGGGGAAGAGGGGTACCTCAGTAGGGAGCCTCGAGTGCCTCTGGGGAGGAGGGGAAGGGGGAAGAGGGGTACCTCGGGTAGGGAGCCTCGAGTGCCTCTGGGGAGGAGGAAGGGGGGAAGAGGGAGGTACCTGAGGTAGGGAGCCTCGAGTGCCTCTCAGAGGAAGGGGGGAAGAGGGGTACCTGAGGTAGGAGGAGCCTCCAGTGCCTCTGGGGGAAGAGGGGGTACCTCGGGTAGGGAGCCTCTAGTGCCTCTCGGGGGGAAGAGGGGTACCTCGGGTAGGGAGCCTCGAGTGCCTCTCGGGGGAAGAGGGGTACCTCGGGTAGGAGCCTCGAGTGCCTCTCGGGAAGAGGGGGTACCTCGGTAGGAGCCTCGAGTGCCTCTCGGGGGAAGAGGGGGTACCTCGGGGCGGGAGCCTCGAGAGTGCCTCTCGGAGGAAGAGAGGGTACCTCGAGTAGGGGCCTCGAGTGCCTCTCGGGGAGGAAGGGGGGGGGAAGAGGGGGTACCTCGGGTAGGAGCCTCGAGAGTGCCTCTCGGGGAGGGGAAGGGGGGGAAGAGAGGGGTACCTCGGGTAGGGCCTCGAGTGCCTCTCGGGGAGGGGAAGGGGGGGGAAGAGGGGTACCCGGGTAGGGAGCCTCGAGTGCCTCTCGGGGAGGAAGGGGGGGGGAAGAGGGGGTACCTGGGGTAGGGAGCCTCGAGTGCCTCGGGGGGAGGGAAGGGGAAGAGGGCACCTGGGTAGGGAGCCTCGAGTGCCTCTCGGGAGGGAGAGGGGAAGGGAAGAGGGGTACCTGGGTAGGGAGCCTCGAGTGCCTCTCGGGGAGGGAAGGGGGGGGAAGAGGGGGTACCTCGGTAGGGAGCCTCGAGTGCCTCCTGAGAGGAAGGGGGTAGAGGGCACCTCGGGGTGGGAGCCTCAGGTGCCTTTCGAGAGGAGGGGGTAGAGGGTACCTGGGGGTCGGGAGCCTCGAGTGCCTTCTGAGGGGAGGGGGTAGAGGGTACCTCGGGGCTGGAGCCTCGAGTGCCTTTCTGGGAAGGGGGTAGAGGGGTACCTCGGGTAGGAGCCTCGAGTGCCTCTCGGAGGAAGGGGGGTAGAGGGAGTGCAGCGGTGGAGCCTCGAGTCCCTCTCGGGAGGGAAGGGGGTAGAGGGGTACCTCGGGTAGAGCCTCGAGTCCCTCTCGGGAGTAGGGGAGGGGGTAGAGGGGTACCTCGGGTGAGAGCCTTGAGTGCCTCTCGGGGTAGAGGAAGAGGGGGGGTAGAGGGTACCTCGGGTAGGGAGCCTCGAGTGCCTCTCGGGAGTAGAGGGGAAGGAGGGGGTAGAGGGGTACCTCGGGATCACCCAAAAAATGGTTTGCTATAGCACACGAAAATTGTTGAAATGGGGGTATGCTCCCTTCGGGGCTCGTTTAACCTTCAAAATGGGTTGGACGGGCCTTGAGGATCAATCGGATGCATAAACAAGGTCTTGGCGGATGTCCACAAAAAAAATTGGCATTTTTGACGTCGGAATCAGGATCACCCAAAAAAAGGTTTGCTATAGCACACGAAAATCATTGAAATGAGGGGTATGCTCACTTCGAGGCTCGTTTGACCTTCAAGATAGATCGGACGGGCCGTGAGGGCCAACTAGATGTATAGACAAGGTTTTGACGGATGTCCACAAAAAAATTTGACATTTTTGACGTCGAAATTCGGATCACCCAAAAAATGGTTTTCTATAGCACACGAAAATTATGGAAATGAGGGGTATGCTCACTTCGAGGCTCGTTTAACCTTCAAAATGGGTCAGACGGGCCGTGAGGGCCAATCGGATGCATAGACAAGGTCTTGCAGGACGTCCACAAAAAAATTGACATTTTTGACGTCGGAATCTAGAAAAAATGGTTTGCTATAGCACACGAAAATCGTCGAAATAAGGGGTATGCTCGCTTCGGGGCTCTTTTGACCTTCAAAATGGGTCGGACGGGCCGTGAGGGCCCATCGGATGCATAGATAAGGTCTTGACGAATGTCCACAAAAAAATTTGGCATTTTTGACGTCGGAATCAGGATCACCCCAAAAATGGTTGCTATAGCACACGAAAATCGTCGAAATGAGGGGTATACTCGCTTCGGGGCTCGTTTAACCTTCAAAATGGGTCGAACGGGCCGTGAGGGCCACCTGGATGAAAAGAAAAGGTCTTGACGGACGTCCATAAAAAAATTTGGCTTTTTTGACGTCGGAAGTAGGAATACCCAAAAAATGGTTTGCTATAGCACACGAAAATCGTCGAAATGAGGGGCATGCTCGTTTCGAGGCTCGTTTGACCTTCAAACTGGGTCGGACGGGCCCTTAGGGCCAACTGGATGCATAGACAATGTCTTGAAGAACTTCCACAAAAAAATTTAGCATTTTTGATGTCGGAATCTAGATCACCCAAAAAATGGTTTGCTATAGCACACGTAAATCGTTGAAATGAGGGGTATGCTCACTTCGAGGCTCGTTTGACCTTCAAGATGGGTCAGACGTTCTGTGAGGGCCAACTTGATGCATAGACAAGGTCTTGATAGACGTCCATAAAATTTTTTGGCATTTTTGACGTCGGAATGCGGATCACCCAAAAAATGATTTGCTATAGCACACGAAAATTGTCAAAATGAGGGGTATGCTCTCTTCGGGGAACGTTTGACCTTCAGAATGGGTCAGACGGGCCGTGAGGGACAACCAGATGCATAGACAAGGTCTTGACAGACATCCACAAAAAAATTTGGCATTTTTGACGGCGGAATCAGGATCACCCCAAAAATGGTTCGCTATAGCACATCAAAATTGTCGAAATGAGGGATATGATCGCTTCGGGGTATGTTTGACCTTCAAAATCGGTCGGACGGGCCGTGAGGGCAACCCAGATGCATTGAAAAGGTCTTGAAGGAAGTCCACAAAAAAATTTGGCATTTTTGACGTCGGAATCTGGATCACCCAAAAAATTGTTTGCTACAGCACACAAAAATTGTCGAAATGAGGGCTATGCTCGCTTCGGGGCTCGTTTGACCTTCAAAATGGGTCGAACGGGCCGTGAGGGCCAACCAGATTCATTGAAAAGGTCTCGACAGACGTCCACAAAAAAATTTGACATTTTTGACGTCGGAATCCGGATCACCCAAAAAATGATTTGCTATGGCACACGAAAATCGTCGAAATGAGGGGTATGCTCGCTTCGGGGCTCGTTTACCTTCAAAATGGGTCGGATGGGCCGTGAGGGCCAACCGAATGCATAGACAAGGTCTTGACAGATGTCCACAAAAAAATTTGGCATTTTTGACGTCGGAATCCGTATCACCCAAAAAATGGTTTGCTATAGCACACAAAAATCGTCGAAATAAGGGGTATGCTTGCTTCGGTGCTCGTTTGACCTTCAAGATGGGTCGGACGGGTTGTGAGGGACAACTAGATGCATAGACAAGGTCTTGACGGACGTCTACAAAAAAATTTGGCATTTTTGACGTCGGAATCCGGATCACCCAAAAAATGGTTTGCTATAGCACACGAAAATCATCGAAATGAGGGGTATGCTCGCTTCGGGGCTCGATTCAAGATGGGTCAAACAGGCCGTGAGGGACAACCGGATGCATAGATAAGGTCTTAACAAACGTTCACTAAAAAAATTTGGCATTTTTGATGTCGGAATCTGGATCACCCAAAAAATAGTTTGTTATCGCATACAAAAATCGTCGAAATGAGGGGTATGATCGCTTCGGGGTATGTTTGACCTTCAAAATGGGTCGGACGGGCCGTGAGGGCAACCCGGATGCATAGAAAAGGTCTTGAAGGAAGTCCACAAAAAAATTTGGCATTTTTGACGTCGGAATCTTGATCACCCAATAAATTGTTTGCTACAGCACACAAAAATTGTCGAAATGAGGGCTATGCTCGCTTCGGGGCTCGTTTGACCTTCAAAATGGGTCGGACGGGGCGTGAGGGCCAACCGGATTCATTGAAAAGGTCTCGACAGACGTCCACAAAAAAATTTGACATTTTTGACGTCGGAATTCGGATCACCCAAAAAATGGTTTGCTATAGCACACGAAAATCGTCGAAATGAGGGGTATGCTCACTTCGGGGCTCGTTTACCTTCAAAATGGGTCGGATGAGCCGTGAGGGCCAACCGAATGCATAGACAAGGTCTTGACGGACGTCCACAAAAAAATGTGGCATTTTAGACGTCAGAATCCGAATCACCCAAAAAATGGTCTGCTATAGCACACGAAAATCGTCGAAATGAGGGGTATACTCGCTTCGGGGCTCGTTTGACCTTCAAAATGGGTCGGACAGAATGTGAGGGCCAATCAGATGCATAGACAAGGTCTTGATGGACGTCCACAAAAAATTTGGCATTTTTGAAGTCGTAATCCAGATCACCCAAAAAATGGTTTGCTATAGCACATGAAAATCGTCGAAATGAGGGGTATGTTCGCTTCGGGGCTCGTTTGACCTTCAAGATGGGTCAAATGGGCCATGAGGGCCAAATGGATGCATAGACAAGGTCTTGACAAACGTCCACAAAAAAATTTGGCATTTTTGACGTCGTAATCCAGATCACCCAAAAAATAGTTTGCTATCTCCCACGATAATCGTTGAAATGAGGGGTATGCTCGCTTCGAGGCTCGTTTGACCTTAAAAATGGGTCGTACGGGCCATGAGGGCCAACCGGATGCATAGTCAAGGTCTTGATACACAAAAACATTAGGCATTTTTGACGTCGGAATCCGGATCACCCAAAAAATGGTTTGCTATAGCACACGAAAATCATAGAAATGAGGGGTATGCTCGCTTCGGGGCTCGATTCAAGATGGGTCAGACAGGCCATGAGGGACAACCGGATGCATAGATAAGGTCTTAACAAACGTCCACAAAAAAAATTTGGCATTTTTGATGTCGGAATCCGGATCACCCAAACAATAGTTTGTTATAGCACACGAAAATCGTCGAAATGAGGGGTATGCTCGCTTCGAGGTTCGTTTAACCTTCAAAATGGGTCGGACTGGCCGTGAGAGCCAACCGGATGCATAGAAATGTCATGACGGACGTCCACAAAAAAATTTGGCATTTTTGACGTCAGAATCCGAATCACCCAAAAAATGGTTTGCTATAGCACACGAAAATCGTCGAAATGAGGGGTATGCTCGCTTCGGGGCTCGTTTGACCTTCAAAATGGGTCGGACAGGATGTGAGGGCCAATCGGATGCATAGACAAGGTCTTGACGGACGTCCACAAAAAAATTTGGCATTTTTGACGTCGTAATCCAGATCACCCAAAAACTGGTTTGCAATAGCACACGAAAATCGTCAAAATGAGGGGTATGCTCGCTTCGGGGCTTGTTTGACCTTCAAAATGGGTCGGACAGGATGTTAGGGCCAATCGGATGCATAGACAAGGTCTTGAAGCACGTCCACAAAAAAATTTGGCATTTTTGACATCGGAATCCGTATCACCCAAAAATGGTTTGCTATAGCACACGAAAATCGTCGAAATGAGGGGTATTCTTGCTTCGGTGCTCGTTTGACCTTCAAGATGGGTCGAACGGGCCGTGAGGGCCAACCGGATGCATAGATAAGGTCTTGACGGATGTCGACAAATTTTTTTTTTTGCATTTTTGACGTTGGAATCTGGATCACCCAAAAAATAGTTTGCTATAGAAAACAAAAATTGTCGAAATGAGGGGTATGCTCGCTTCGGGGCTCTTTTGATCTTCAAAATGGGTCGGACGGGCCGTGAGGGACAAACAGATGCACAGACAAGGTCTTGACGGATGTCCACAAAAACATTTGGCATTTTTGACATCGGAATCTGGATCACCCAAAAAATTGTTTGTTATAGCACAAGAAAATCATCGAAATGAGGGGTATGCTCGCTTCGGGGCTCGTTTGACCTTCAAAATGGTTCGGACGGGCCGTGAGGCCCCACCGGATGCATAGACAAGGTCTTGACGGACGCCCACAAAAAAATTTGGCATTTTTGACGTCAGCATCCGAATCACCCAAAAAATGGTTTGCTATAGCACACGAAAATCATCGAAATTAGGGGTATGCTCGCATTGGGGCTCGTTTGACCTTCAAAATGGGTCGGACGGGCCGTGAGGGCCAACCGTATGCATAGAAAAGGTCATGACGGACGTCCACGAAAAAATTTGGCATTTTCAACTTCGGAATCCAGATCACCCAAAAAATGGTATGCTATAGCACACGAAAATCTTCGAAATGAGGGGTATGCTCGCTTCGGGGTTCGTTTTACCTTCAAAATGGGTCGGACGGTTCATGAGGGCCCACCAAATGAATAGACAAGGTCTTGATGGACGTCCACAATTATTTTTTCATTTTTGACGTTGGAATCAGGATCACTCAAAAAATGGTTTGCTATAGCACACGAAAATTGTCGAAATGAGGGGTATGCTCACTTCGGGGCTCGTTTGACCTTCAAGATGGGTCGGAAGGGCCGTGAGGGCCAACCGGATGCAAAGATAAGGTCTTGACAGACGTCCACAAAAATATTTGGCATTTTTGACATCGGAATCCGGATCACCCAAAATATAGTTTGCTATAGCACACGACAATCATCGAAATGAGGGGTATGCTCGCTTAGGGGCTTTTTTGACCTTCAAAATGGGTAGGACGGGCCGTGAGGGCCCACAGGATACATAGAAAAGGTCTTGACGGACGTCCACAAAAAAAGTTGGCATTTTTGACGTCGGAATCTGGATTACCCAAAAAATTGTTTGCTATAGCACATAAAAATCGTCGAAATAAGGTGAATGCTCGCTTCGGGGCTCGTTTGACCTTCAAGATTGGGTCGTAAGGGCCGTGAGGGCCACTCGGATTCATAGACAAGGTCTTGACGGACGTCCACACAAAAATTTGGTTTGCTATAGCACACGAAAATCATCAAAATGACGGGTATGCTCGCTTCGGGGCTTGTTTGACCTTCAAGATGGGTCGGACAGGCCGTGAGGGTTAACCGAATGCATAGATAAGGACTTGACGGACGTCCACAAAATTTTTTTGGCATTTTTGACGTCGGAATCTGGATCACCCAAAAAATGGTTTGCTATAGCACATGAAAATTATCGAAATGAGGGGTCTTCTCGCTTCGCGGCTCATTTGATCTTTAAAATGGGTCGGACGAGCCATGAGGGCCATCCGGATGCATAGACAAGGTCTTGATGGACGTCCACAAAAAAATTGGCATTTTTGACGTCGGAATTCTAATCACCCAAAAAATGGTTTGCTATAGCACATCAAAATCGTCGAAATGAGGGTATGCTCGTTGTGGGGCTCGTTTGACCTTCAAAATGGGTCGGACGGGCTGTGAGGGCCAACCGAATGCATAGACAAGGTCTTGACGAACTTCCACAAAAACAATTGGCATTTTTGACGTTGTAATCCAGATCAACAAAAAAATGGTTTGCTATAGCACACGAAAATCGTCCAAATGAGGGGTATGCTTGCTTCGGGGCTTGTTTGCCTTTAAAATGGGTTGAACAGGCCGTAAGGGCCAACCAGTTGCATAGACAAGGTCTTGACGGACGCCCACAAAAAAAATTGGCATTTTTGACGTCGGAATCTGGATAACCCAAAATATGGTTTGCTATAGCACACGAAAATCATCGAAATGAGGGTTATGCTAGCTTCGGGCTCGTTTGACCTTTAAAATGGGTCGGACGGGCTGTGAGGGCCAACCGGATGCATAGACAAGGTCTTGACGGACGTTCACAAAAAATTTGGCATTTTGGACGTCGTAATCCGAATCACCCAAAAAATGGTTTGCTATAGCACACGAAAACCGTCGAAATGAGGGGTTTGCTCGCTTCGAGGCTCGTTTGACCTTCAAAATGGGACGGACTGGCCGTGAGGGACAACGGGATGCATAGACAAGGTCCTGACGGACGTCCACCAAAAAATTTGGCATTTTTGACGTTGGAATCCGGATCACCCAAAAAATTGTTTGCTATAGTAGACGAAAATCATCGAAATGAGGGGTATGCTCGCTTCGAGCTCGTTTGACCTTCAAAATAGGTCGGACGGGCCGTGAGGGCTAACCGGATGCGTAGACAAGGTCTTGACAGACGTCCACAAAATTTTTTTAGCATTTTTGATGTCAGGATCCGAATCACCCAAAAAAAGGTTTGCTATCGCCTACGAAAATCATCGAAATGAGGGGTATGCTCGCTTCGGGGCTCGTTTGACCTTCAAAATGGGTCGTACGGGCTGTGTGGGCCAACCGAATGCATAGACAAGGTCTTGACGGATGTACACAAAAATATTTGGCATTTTTGACGTCGGAATCCGGATCACCCAAAAAATGGTTTCCTATAGCACACGAAAATCGTCGAAATAAAGGGGTATGCTTGCTTCAGTGCTTGTTTGACCTTCAAGATGGGTCGGACGGGCTGTGAGGGACAACTAGATGCATAGACAAGGTCTTGACGGACGCCACAAAAAATTTGGCATTTTTGACGTCAGAATGCGGATAACCCAAAAAATGGTTTGCTATAGCACACGAAAATCGTCGAAATGAGGGGTATGCTCGCTTCGGGGCTCATTTTACCTTCAAAATGGGTTAGACGGGCCATGAGGGCCC
This sequence comes from Solanum arcanum, assembly GCA_027789145.1. Taxonomy (NCBI): domain Eukaryota; kingdom Viridiplantae; phylum Streptophyta; class Magnoliopsida; order Solanales; family Solanaceae; genus Solanum; species Solanum arcanum. The sequence continues at coordinate 70,853,406 of CM050941.1, forward strand.
ACCGGATGCATAGACAAGGTCTTGATGGACGTCAACAACTTTTTTTTTCATTTTCGACGTTGGAATCTGGATCACCTAAAAAATAGTTTTCTATAGCACATGAAATTCGTCAAAATGAGAGGTATGCTCGCTTCGGGGTTCGTTTAACCTTCAAAATGGGTCAGACTGGCCGTGAGGGCAAATCGGATGCATAGAAAAGGTCTTGACGGACGTCCACAAAAAAATTGGCATTTTTTGACTTTGGAATCTGGATCACCGAAAAAATGGTTTGCTATAGCACACGAAAATCATCGAAATGAGGGGCATGCTCGCTTCGGGACTCGTTTGACCTTCAAAATGGGTCGGACGGGCCGTGATGTCCAACAGGATGCATAGACAAGGTCTTGACGGACGTCCACAAAAAGAATTGGCATTTTTGACGTCGGAATCCGGATCACCCAAAAAATGGTTTGCCATAGCACACGAAAATCATCGAAACGAGGGGTATGCTCACTTCGGGGCTTGTTTGACCTTCAAGATGGGTCGGACGGGCCGTGAGGGCCAACCAGATGCATAGATAAGGTCTTGACGGACGTCCACAAAAAAATTTGGCATTTTTGACGACGGAATCCGGATAACCCAAACAAATAGTTTTTCATAGCACACGAAAATCGTCAAAATGAGAGGTATGCTCACTTCGGGGTTCGTTTAACCTTCAAAATGGGTCGGACGAACCGTGAGGGCCAATCGGATGCATAGAAAAGGTAATGACGGACGTCCACAAAAAAAATTGGCATTTTTGACGTGGGAATCCGGATCACCCAAAAAATGGTTTGCTATAGCACACGAAAATCGTCAAAATGAAGGGTATACTCGCTTCGGGGCTCGTTTGACCTTCAAAATGGGTCGGACGGGCCGTGAGGGACCATCGGATGCAAAGACAATGTCTTAAGGGATGTCAACAAAAAAAATTGACATTTTTGACGTCGGAATCTGGATCACCCAAAAAATGGTTTGCTATAGCACAAGAAGATTATCAAAATGAGGGGTCTGCTCGCTTCGGGGCTCGTTTGACCTTAAAAATGGGTCGAAACGGCCGTGAGGGCCAACCTGATGCATAGACAAGGTCTTGATGGACGTCCACAAAAAATTTGGCATTTTTGACGTCGGAGCCTGGATCACCCAAAAAATGGTTTTGCTATAGCACACGAAAATTGTCAAAATGTGAGGTATGCTCGCTTCGGGGCTCGTTTGACCTTCAAAATGGGTCGGACTGGCCGTGAGGGCCAACCGGATGCAAAGAAAAGGTCTTGACGGTCGTCCACAAAAAATTTGGCATTTTTGATGTCGAAATCTGGATCACCCAAAAAATGGTTTGCTACAGCACATCAAAATCGTCCAAATGAGGGGTATGCTCGCTTCGGGGCTCGTTTGACCTTCAAAATGGGTCGGACGGGCCGTGAGGGCCAATTGGATGCATAGACAAAGTCTTGACGGACGTCCACAAAAAAATTTGCATTTTTGACGTTGGAATCCGGAGCACCCAAAAAATGGTTTGCTATAGCACACGAAAATCGTCCAAATGAGGGGTATGCTCGCTTCGTGGCTCGTTTGACGTTCAAAATGGGTTGGAAAGGCCATGAGGGCCAACCGGTTGCATAGACAAGGTGTTGACGGACAGCCACAAAAAAAATTTGGCATTTTTGATGTTGGAATCCGAATCACCCAAAAAATGGTTTGCTATAGCTCACGAAAATCGTTGAAAAGAGGGGTATGCTCGCTTCGGAGATTGTTTGACCTTCAAAATGGGTCGGACGGGCCGTGAGGGCCAACCGGATGCATAGACAAGGTCTTGATGGACGTTCACCAAAAAAATTGGCATTTTTGACGTCGGAATCCGGATCACCCAAAAAATGGTTTGTCTATAGCACATGAAAATCGTCGAAATGAGGGGTATGCTTGCTTCGGGGCTCGTTTGACCTTAAAAATGGGTCGGACGGGCCGTGAGGGACAACCGGATGCATAGACAAGCACTTGATGGACGTCCACAAAAACATTTGGCATTTTTGATGTTGGAATCCGGATCACCCAAAAAATGGATTGCTATAGCACACGAAAATCGTTGAAATGAGGGGTATTCTCATTTCGGGGCTCGTTTGACCTTCAAAATGGGTCGGACCGGCCGTGAGGGACAACCGGATGCATAGACAAGGTCTTGATGGACGTCTACCAAAAAATTTGGCATTTTTTGATGTTGGAATCCGGATCACCTAAAAAATTGTTTGCTATAGCACACGAAAATCGTTGAAATGACGGGTATGCTCGCTTCGGGGCCCATTTGACCTTCAAAATAGGTCGGACGGGCCGTGAGGGACAACTGGATGCATAGACAAGGTTTTGAGGGATTTCCAAAAAAAACAATTTGGCATTTTTGACGTTGGAATCTGGATCACCCAAAAAATGGTTTGCTATAGCACACGAAAATCATCGAAATGAGGGGAATGATCGCTTCGGGGCTCGTTTGACCTTCAAAATGGGTCGGACGGGCCGTGATGTCCAACAGGATGCATAGACTAGGTCTTGACGGACGTCCACAAAAAAATTGGCATTTTTGACGTCGGAATCTGGATCACCCAAAAAATGGTTTGCTATAGCACACGAAAATCGTCGAAATGAGGGGTATGCTCGCTTCAGGGCTCGTTTGACCTTCAAAATGGGTCGGAATGGGCCGTGAGGGTCAACCGGATGCATAGACAAGGTCGTGACGGATGTCCACAAAAACATTTGGCATTTTGACGTCGAAATCCGGATCACCCAGAAAATGGTTTGCTATAGCACACGAAAATCGTCGAAACGAGGGGTATGCTCACTTCGGGGCTTGTTTCACCTTCAAGATGGGTCGGACGGGCCATGAGGGCCAGCCAGATGCATATATAGGGTCTTGACGGACGTCCACAAAAAAATTTGGCATTTTTGATGTTGGAATCCGGATAACCCAAAAAATAGTTTTCTATAGCACACGAAAATTGTCAAAATGAGAGGTATGTTCGCTTCGGGGTTCGTTTAACCTTCAAAATGGGTCGGACGAACCGTGAGGGCCAACCGGATGCATAAAAAAGGTCATGATGGACGTCCACAAAAAAATTGGCATTTTTGATGTGGGAATCCGGATCACCCAAAAAATGGTTTGCTATAGCATACGAAAATCGTCGAAATTAGGGGTATACTCGCTTCGGGGCTCGTTTGACCTTCAAAATGGGTCGGACGGGCCGTGAGGGACCTCCGGATGCAAAGACAATGTCTTAAGGGATGTCCACTAAAAAAATTGACGTTTTTGACGTCGGAATGTGGATCACCCAAAAAATGGATTGCTATAACACAAGAAAATTATCAAAATGAGGGGTCTGCTCGCTTCGGGGCTCGTTTGACCTTAAAAATAGGTCGGACGGGACGTGAGGGCCAACCTGATGCATAGACAAGGTCTTGACGAAAGTCGACAAAAAATTTGGCATTTTTGACGACGGAGCATGGATCACCAAAAAAATGATTTTGCTATAGCACACGAAAATTGTCAAAATGAGAGGTATGCTCGCTTCGGGGCTCGTTTGACCTTCAAATTGGGTCGGACGGTCCGTGAGGGCCAACCGGATGCAAAGAAAAGGTCTTGACAGACGTCCACAAAAAAAATTGGCATTTTTGATGTCGAAATCTGGATCACCCAAAAAATGGTTTGCTATAGCACATCAAAATCGTCCAAATGAGGGGTATGCTCGCTTCGCGGCTCGTTTGACCTTCAAAATGGGTCGAACGGGCCGTGAGGGCCAATCGTATGCATAGACAAGGTCTTGACGGACGTCCACAAAAAAAATTGGCATTTTTAACGTTGGAATCCGGAGCACACGAAAATCGTCCAAATGAGGGTATGCTCGCTTCAGGGCTCGTTTGAGCTTCAAAATGGGTCGGATAGGCCGTGAGGGCAAACTGGATGCATATACAAGGTCTTGACGGACGTCCACAAAAAAATTGGCATTTTTGACATAGGAATCCGGATCACCCAAATAATGGTTTGTTATAGCACACGAAAATCGTCGAAATGAGGGGTATGCTCGCTTCGGGGCTCGTTTGACCTTCAAAATGGGTGGACGGGACGTGAGGTTCAACCGGATGCATAGACAAGGTCTTGAAGGACGTCCACTAAAAAATTTGGCATTTTTGACGTCAGAATTCGGATCACCCAAAAAATGGTTTGCTATAGCACACGAAAATCGTCGAAATGAGGGGTATGCTTGCTTCGGGGCTCGTTTGACCTTCCAAATGGGTCGGACGGGCCGTGATGGCCAACCGGATGCATAGACAAGGTCTTGACGGACGCCACGAAAAAATTTGGCATTTTTGACGTCAGAATACGGATAACCCAAAAAATGGTTTGCTATAGCGCACGAAAATCGTCGAAAGAAGGGGTATGCTCGCTTCGGGGCTAGTTTGACCTTCCAAATGGGTCTGACGGGCCGTGATGGACAACCGGATGCGTAGACAAGGTCTTGACAGACGTCCACGAAAAATTTTGGCATTTTTGACGTCGTAATCTGGATCATCCAAAAAATGGTGTGTTATAGCACACGAAAATCGACGAAATGAGGGGTATGCTCGCTTCAGGGCTTTTTTGACCTTCCAAATGGGTCGGACGGGCCGTGATGGACAACCGGATACATAGACAAGGTCTTGATGGACGTCCACATAAAAATTTGGCATTTTTGATGTCGAAATCCGGATCACCCAAAAAATGGTGTGCTATAGCACACGAATATCGTCGAAATGAGGGGTATGCTCGCTTCGGGGCTCGTTTGACCTTTCAAATGGGTCGGACAAGCCGTGATGACCAACCGTATTTATAGACAAGGACTTGACGGACGTCCACAAAAAAAATTGGCATTTTTGACATCAAAATCCGGATCACCCAAAAAATGGTGTGCTATAGCACACGAAAATCGTCGAAATGAGGGGTATGCTCGCTTCGGGGCTTGTTTGACCTTCCAAATGGGTCGGACAAGCCGTGATGGCCAACCGTATGCGTAGACAAGGTCTTGACAGACGTCCACGAAAATTTTTGGCATTTTTGACGTCGTAATCCGGATCACCCAAAAAATGGTGTGCTATAGCACACGAAAATCGACGAAATGAAAGGGATGCTCGCTTCGGGGCTTGTTTGACCTTCCAAATGGGTCGGACAAGCCGTGATGGACAACTGTATGCGTAGACAAGGTCTTGACGGACGTCCACGAAAAAATTTCGCATTTTTGACATCGGAATCCGGATCACCCAAAAAATGGTGTGCTATAGCACACGAAAATCATCGAAATGAGGGGTTTGCTCGCTTCGGGGCTCGGTTGACATTCCAAATGGGTCAGAAAAGCTGTGATGGCCAACCGTATGCGTAGACAAGGTCTTGACGGACTTCCACGAAAAAAATTGGCATTTTTGACGTCGGAATCCGGATCACCCAAAAAATGGTGTGCTATAGCACACGAAAATCGACGAAATGAGGGGTATGCTCGCTTCGGGGCTTGTTTGACCTTCCAAATGGTTCGAAAAAGCCATGATGGCCAACCGTATGCATAGACAAGGTCTTGACGGATGTCCACGAATAAATTTGGAATTTTTTACCTCGGAATTCGGATCACCCAATAAATGGTGTGCTATAGCACATGAAAATCGTCAAAATGAGGGGTATGCTCGCTTCGGGGCTCGTTTGACCTTCTAAATTTGTCGGACAAGCCATGATGGCCAACCGTATGCATAGACAAGGTCTTGACGGATGTCCACCAAAAAATTTGGCATTTTTGACGTCGGAATCCGGATCACCCAGAAAATGGTGTGCTATAGCACACGAAAATCGTCGAAATGAGCGGTATGCTCGCTTCGGGGCTCGTTTGACCTTCCAAATGGGTCGGAATGGCCGTGATGGCCAACCGTATGCGTAGACAAGGTCTTGACGGACGTCCATGAAAAAATTTGGAATTTTTGACGTCGGCATCCGGATCACCCAAAAAATGGTGTGCTATAGCACACGAAAATCGTCGAAATGAGGGGTATGCTCGCTTCGGGGCTCATTTGACCTTCCAAATGGGTCGGACAAGCCGTGATGGCCATCCTTATGCGTAGACAAGGCCTTGACAGACGTCCATGAAAAAATTTGGCATTTTGATGTCGGAATCCGGATCACCCAAAAAATGGTGTGCTATAGCACACGAAAATCGTCGAAATGAGGGGTATGCTCGCTTTGGGACTCGTTTGACCTTCAAATGGGTCGGACAAGCCTTGATGGCCAAGCGTATGCATAGACAAGGTCTTGACTGACGTCCACGAAAAAAATTGGCATTTTTGACGTCGGAATTCGGATCACCCATAAAATGGTGTGCTATTGCACAAGAAAATCGTCGAAATGAGGGGTATGCTCTCTTCGGGGCTCGTTTGACCTTCCAAATGGGTCGGACAAGTCGTGATGGCCAACCATATGCATAGACAAGGTTTTGACGGACGTCAATGAAAATATTTGGCATTTTTGACGTCGGAATTCGGATCACCCAAAAAATAGTGTGCCATAGCACACGAAAATCGTCGAAATGAGGGGTATGCTCACTTCGGGCTCGTTTGACCTTCCAAATGGGTCGGACAGGCCGTGATGGCCAACCGTATGCATATACAATATCTTGACGGACGTCCACGAAAAACTTTGGCATTTTTGACGTCGGAATCTGGATCACCCAAAAAATGGTGTTCTATATAGCACACAAAAATCGTCGAAACGAGGGGTTTGCTCGCTTCGAGGCTCGTTTGACCTTCCAAATGGGTCGAAAAGGCCTTGATGGCCAACCGTATGCAAAGACAAGGTCTTGACGGACGTCCACGAAAAAATTTGGAATTTTTGACCTCGGAATTCGGATCACCCAAAAAATGGTGTGCTATAGCACATGAAAATCGTCAAAATGAGGGGTATGCTCGCTTTGGGGCTCATTTGACCTTCCAAATTGGTCGGACAAGACGTGATGGCCAACCGTATGCATAGACAAGGTCTTGACGGATGTCCACGAAAAAATTTGGCATTTTTGACATCGGAATCCAGATCACCCAAAAAATGGTGTGCTATAGCACACGAAAATTGTCAAAATGAGGGGTATGCTCGCATCGGGGCTTGTTTGACCTTCCAAATGGGTCGAAAAAGCCATGATGGCCAACCGTATGCATAGACAAGGTCTTGACGGATGTCCACGAATAAATTTGGAATTTTTTACCTCGGAATTCGGATCACCCAATAAATGGTGTGCTATAGCACATTAAAATCGTCAAAATGAGGGGTATGCTCGCTTCGGGGCTCGTTTGACCTTCTAAATTTGTCGGACAAGCCATGATGGCCAACCGTATGCATAGACAAGGTCTTGACGGATGTCCACCAAAAAATTTGGCATTTTTGACGTCGGAATCCGGATCACCCAAAAAATGGTGTGCTATAGCACACGAAAATCGTCGAAATGAGCGGTATGCTCGCTTCGGGGCTCGTTTGACCTTCCAAATGGGTCGAAAAAGCCGTGATGGCCAACCGTATGCATAGACAAGGTCTTGACAGACACGAAAAACTTTGGCATTTTTGACGTCGGAATCTGGATCATCCAAAAAATGGTGTGCTATAGCACACGAAAATTGTCGAAATGAGGGGTATGCTGGCTTCGAGGCTCGTTTGACCTTCCAAATGGGTCGGACAAGCCGTGATGGCAAACCGTATGCATAGACAAGGTCTTGACAGATGTCCACGAATATATTTGGCATTTTTGACCTCGGAATTAGGATCACCCAAAAAATGGTGTGCTATGGCACACAAAAATCGTCAAAATGAGGGGTATGCTCGCTTCGGGGCTCGTTTGACCTTCCAAATGGGTCGGACAAGCCGTGATCGCCAACCGAATGCATAGACAAGGTCTTGATGGACGTCCATGAAAATATTTGTCATTTTTGACGTCGGAATTCGGATCACCCAAAAAAGGTGTGCCATAGCACACGAAAATCGTCGAATTGAGGGGTATGCTCGCTTCGGGGATCATTTGACCTTCCAAATGGGTCGGACAGGCCGTGATGGCCAACCGTATGCATATACAATATCTTGACGGACGTCCACGAAAAACTTTGGCATTTTTGACGTCGGAATCTGGATCACCCAAAAAATGGTGTGCTATAGCACACGAAAATCGTCGAAATGAGGGGTATGCTCGCTTCGAGGCTCGTTTGACCTTCCAAATGGGTTGAACAAGCCGTGATGGCCAACCGTATGCATAGACAAGGTCTTAACGGATGTCCACGAAAAAATTTGGCATTTTTGACCTCGGAATCCGGATCACCCAAAAAATGGTGTGCTATAGCACATGAAAATCGTCAAAATGAGGGGTATGCTCGCTTCGAGGCTCGTTTGACCTTCTAAATTGGTCGGACAAGCTGTGATGGCCAACCGTATGCATAGACAAGGTCTTGAGGGATGTCCACGAAAAAATTTGGCATTTTTGACGTCGGAATCCAGATCACCCAAAAAATGGTGTGCTAGCACAAAAAAATCGTCGAAATAAGGGGTATGCTCGCTTCGAGGCTCGTTTGACCTTCCAAATGGGTCGGACAAGCCGTGATGGCAAACCGTATGCATAGACAAGGTCTTGACGGCCGTCCACGAAAAAATTTGGCATTTTTGACCTCGGAATTCGGATCACCGAAAAAATGGTGTGCCATAGCACACAAAAATCATCAAAATGAGGGGTATGCTCGCTTCGGGGCTCGTTTGACCTTTCAAATGGGTCGGACAAGCCGTGATGGCCTACCGTATGCATAGACAAGGTTTTGACGGACGTCAATGAAAATATTTGGCATTTTTGACGTCGGAATTCGGATCACCCAAAAAATAGTGTGCCATAGCACACGAAAATCGTCGAAATGAGGGGTATGCTCACTTCGGGCTCGTTTGACCTTCCAAATGGGTCGGACAGGCCGTGATGGCCAACCGTATGCATATACAATATCTTGACGGACGTCCACGAAAAATTTTGGCATTTTTGACGTCGGAATCTGGATCACCCAAAAAATGGTGTTCTATAGCACACAAAAATCGTCGAAATGAGGGGTATGCTCGCTTCGAGGCTCGTTTGACCTTCCAAATGGGTCGAAAAGGCCTTGATGGCCAACCGTATGCATAGACAATGTCTTGACGGACGTCCACGAAAAAATTTGGAATTTTTGACCTCGGAATTCGGATCACCCAAAATATGGTGTGCTATAGCACATGAAAATCGTCAAAATGAGGGGTATGCTCGCTTTGGGGCTCATTTGACCTTCCAAATTTGTCGGACAAGCCGTGATGGCCAACCGTATGCATAGACAAGGTCTTGACGGATGTCCACGAAAAAATTTGGCATTTTTGACATCGGAATCCAGATCATCCAAAAAATGGTGTGCTATAGCACACGAAAATTGTCAAAATGAGGGGTATGCTCGCATCGGGGCTTGTTTGACCTTCTAAATTTGTCGGACAAGCCATGATGGCCAACCGTATGGATAGACAAGGTCTTGACGGATGTCCACCAAAACATTTGGCATTTTTGACGTCGGAATCCGGATCACCCAAAAAATGGTGTGCTATAGCACACGAAAATTGTCGAAATGAGCGGTATGCTCGCTTCGGGGCTCGTTTGACCTTCCAAATGGGTCGAAAAAGCCGTGATGGCCAACCGTATGCATAGACAAGGTCTTGACGGACACGAAAAACTTTGGCATTTTTGACGTCGGAATCTGGATCATCCAAAAAATGGTGTGCTATAGCACACGAAAATTGTCGAAATGAGGGGTATGCTGGCTTCGAGGCTCGTTTGACCTTCCAAATGGGTCGGACAAGCCGTGATGGCAAACCGTATGCATAGACAAGGTCTTGACAGATGTCCACGAATATATTTGGCATTTTTGACCTCGGAATTCGGATCACCCAAAAAATGGTGTGCTATGGCACACAAAAATTGTCAAAATGAGGGGTATGCTCGCTTCGGGGCTCGTTTGACCTTCCAAATTGGTCGGACAAGCCGTGATGGCCAACTGTATGCATAGACAAGGTCTTGACGGACGTCCATGAAAATATTTGGCATTTTTGACCTCGGAATCCGGATCACCCAAAAAATGGTGTGCTATAGCACATGAAAATCGTCAAAATGAGGGGTATGCTCGCTTCGGGGCTCGTTTGACCTTCTAAATTGGTCGGACAAGCTGTGATGGCCAACCGTATGCATAGACAAGGTCTTGAGGGATGTCCACAAAAAAATTTGGCATTTTTGACGTCGGAATCCGGATCACCCAAAAAATGGTGTGCTACAGCACACGAAAATCGTCGAAATGAAGGGTATGCTCGCTTCGGGGATCCTTTGACCTTCCAAATGGGTCGGACAAGCCGTGATGGCCAACCGTATGTATAGACAAGGTCTTGATGGACGTCCATGAAAAAATTTGGCATTTTTGACGTCGGAATCTGGATCACCCAAAAAATGGTGTGCTTATAGCACACGAAAATCGTCGAAATGAGGGGTATGCTCGCTTCGAGGTTCGTTTGACCTTCCAAATGAGTCGAAAAAGACATGATGGCAAACCGTATGCGTGGAAACTGTCTTGACAGATGTCCACGAAAAAATTTGGCATTTTTGACATCGGAATCCGGATCACCCAAAAAATGGTGTGCTATAGCACACAAAAATCGTCGATATATGGGGTATGCTCGCTTCGGGGCTCGTTTGACCTTCCAAATGGGTTGGACAAGCCGTGATGGCCAACCCAATGCATAGACAAGGTCTTGACGGACGTCCACGAAAAAATTTGGCATTTTTGACGTTGGAATCCGGATCACCCAAAAAATGGTGTGCTACACACGAAAATCGTCAAAATGAGGGGTATGCTGGCTTCGGGCTCGTTTGACCTTCCAAATGGGTCGGAAAAGCCGTGATGGACAACCGTATGCATAGACAAGGTCTTGACGGACGTCCACGAAAAAATTCGGCATTTTTGACGTTGGAATCCGAATCAACCAAAAAAAGGTGTGCTATAGCACATGAAAATCGTCGAAATGAGGGGTATGCTCGCTTCGGGGCTTGTTTGACCTTCCAAATGGGTCGGACAAGCCGTGATGCCCAACCGTATGCATATACAAGGTCTTGACGGACGTGCACGAAAAAATTTGGCATTTTTGACGTCGGAATCTGGATCACCAAAAAATGGTGTGCTATAGCACACGAAAATCGTCGAAATGAGGGGTATGCTCGCTTCGGGGCTCGTTTGACCTTCCAAATGGGTCGGACAAGCCGTGATGGCCAACCGTATGCATAGGCAAGGTCTTGACGGACGTCCACGAAAAAATTTGGCATCTTTGACGTCGGAATCCGGATCATCAAAAATAGTGTGCTATTGCACACGAAAATCATCGAAATGAGGGGTATGCTCGCTTCGGGGCTCGTTTGACCTTCCAAATGGGTCGTACAAGCCGTGATGGCCAACCGTATGGAAAGACAAGGTCTTGACGGACGTCCACGAAAAACTTTGGCATTTTTGACGTCGGAATCCGGATCACCCAAAAAATGGTGTGCTATGGCACCAAAATCGTCGAAATGAGGGGTATGCTCGCTTCGAGGCTCGTTTCACCTTCCAAATGGGTCGGATAAGCCGTGATGGCCAACCGTATGCATAGACAAGGTCTTGACGGACGTCCACGAAAAAATTTGGCATTTTTGACCTCAGAATTTGGATCACCCAAAAAATGGTGTGCTATAGCACACAAAAATCGTCAAAATGAGGGGTATGCTCGCTTCGGGGCTCGTTTGACCTTCTAAATGGGTCGGACAAGCCGTGATGGCCAACTGTATGCATAGACAAGGTCTTGACGGACGTCCATGAAAATATTTGGCATTTTTGACATCCGAATTTGGATCACCTAAAAAATGGTGAGCCATAGCACACGAAAATCGTCGAAATGAGGGGTATGCTCGCTTCGGGGCTTGTTTAACCTTCCAAATGGGTCGGACAAGCCGTGATGGCCAACCGTATGCATAGACAAGGTCTTGACGGACGTCCACGAAAAACTTTGGCATTTTTGACGTCGGAGTCCGGATCACCCAAAAAATGGTGTGCTATATAGCAAACAAAAATCGTGGAAATGAGGGGTATGCTCGCTTCGAGGCTCGTTTGACTTACCAAATGGGTCGAACAAGCCGTGATGGCCAACCGTATGCATAGACAAGGTCTTGACGGACGTCCACAAAAAAATTTGGCATTTTTGACCTCGGAATTCGGATCACCCAAAAAATGGTGTGCTATAGCACATGAAAATCGTCAAAATGAGGGGTATGCTCGCTTCAGGGCTCGTTTGACCTTCCAAATAGGTCGGACAAGCCGTGATGGCCAACCGTATGCATAGACAAGGTCTTGATGGACGTCCACGATAAACTTTGGCATTTTTGACGTCGGAATCCGGATCATCCAAAAAATGGTGTGCTATAGCACACGAAAATCGTCAAAATGAGGGGTATGCTCGCTTCGGGGCTTGTTTGACCTTCCAAATGGGTCGGACAAGCCGTGATGCCCAACCATATGCATATACAAGGTCTTGACGGACGTGCACGAAAAAATTTGGCATTTTTGACGTCGGAATCCGGATCACCCAAAAAATGGTGTGCTATAGCACACGAAAATCGTCGAAATAAGGGGTATGCTCGCTTTGAGGCTCGTTTGACCTTCCAAATGGGTCGGACAAGACGTGATGGCCAACCGTATGCATAGACAAGGTCTTGACGGACGTCCACGAAAAAATTTGGCATTTTTGACCTCGGAATTCGGATCACCCAAAAAATGGTGTGCTATAGCACACAAAAATCGTCAAAATGAGGGGTATGCTCGCTTCGGGGCTCGTTTGACCTTCCAAATGGGTCGGACAAGCCGTGATGGCCAACTGTATGCATAGACAAGGTCTTGACGGACGTCCATAAATTTTTTTTGCATTTTTGACGTCGGAATTCAGATCACCCAAAAAATGGTGTGCTATAGCACACAAAAATCGTCAAAATGAGGGGTATGCTCGCTTCGGGGCTCGTTTGACCTTCCAAACGGGTCAGACAAGCCGTGATGGTCAACCGTATGCATAGACAAGGTCTTGACGGACGTCCATGAAAAAATTTGGCATTTTTGACGTCGGAATCTGGATCACCCAAAAAATGGTGTGCTATAGCGCACAAAAATCATCGATATGAGGGGTATGCTCGGTTCGGGGCTCGTTTGACCTTCCAAATGGGTTGGACAAGCCGTGATAGCCAACCGTATGCATAGACAAGGTCTTGACGGACGTCCATGAAAATATTTGGCATTTTTGACGTCAGAATTCGGATCACCCTAAAAATGGTGTGCCATAGCACACGAAAATCGTCGAAATGAGGGGTATGCTCGCTTCGGGGCTTGTTTGACCTTCCAAATGGGTCGGACAAGCCGTGATGGCCAACCGTATGCATAGACAAGGTTTTGACGAACGTCAATGAAAATATTTGGCATTTTTGACGTCGGAATTCGGATCACCCAAAAAATAGTGTGCCATAGCACACGAAAATCGTCGAAATAAGGGGTATGCTCACTTCGGGCTCGTTTGACCTTCCAAATGGGTCGGACAGGCCGTGATGGCCAACCGTATGCATATACAATATCTTGACGGACGTCCACGAAAAACTTTGGCATTTTTGACGTCGGAATCTGGATCACCCAAAAAATGGTGTTCTATAGCACACAAAAATCGTCGAAATGAGGGGTATGCTCGCTTCGAGGCTCGTTTGACCTTCCAAATGGGTCGAAAAGGCCTTGATGGCCAACCGTATGCATAGACAAGGTCTTGACGGACGTCCACGAAAAAATTTGGAATTTTTGACCTCGGAATTTGGATCACCCAAAATATGGTGTGCTATAGCACATGAAAATCGTCAAAATGAGGGGTATGCTCGCTTTGGGGCTCATTTGACCTTCCAAATTTGTCGGACAAGCCGTGATGGCCAACCGTATGCATAGACAAGGTCTTGACGGATGTCCACGAAAAAATTTGGCATTTTTGACATCGGAATCCAGATCATCCAAAAAATGGTGTGCTATAGCACACGAAAATTGTCAAAATGAGGGGTATGCTCGCATCGGGGCTTGTTTGACCTTCTAAATTTGTCGGACAAGCCATGATGGCCAACCGTATGGATAGACAAGGTCTTGACGGATGTCCACCAAAACATTTGGCATTTTTGACGTCGGAATCCGGATCACCCAAAAAATGGTGTGCTACAGCACACGAAAATCGTCGAAATGAAGGGTATGCTCGCTTCGGGGATCCTTTGACCTTCCAAATGGGTCGGACAAGCCGTGATGGCCAACCGTATGTATAGACAAGGTCTTGATGGACGTCCATGAAAAAAATTGGCATTTTTGACGTCGGAATCTGGATCACCCAAAAAATGGTGTGCTTATAGCACACGAAAATCGTCGAAATGAGGGGTATGCTCGCTTCGAGGCTCGTTTGACCTTCCAAATGAGTTGAAAAAGACATGATGGCAAACCGTATGCGTGGAAACTGTCTTGACAGATGTCCACGAAAAAATTTGGCATTTTTGACATCGGAATCCGGATCACCCAAAAAATGGTGTGCTATAGCACACAAAAATCATCGATATATGGGGTATGCTCGCTTCGGGGCTCGTTTGACCTTCCAAATGGGTTGGACAAGCCGTGATGGCCAACCCAATGCATAGACAAGGTCTTGACGGACGTCCACGAAAAAATTTGGCATTTTTGACGTTGGAATCCGGATCACCCAAAAAATGGTGTGCTACACACGAAAATAGTCAAAATGAGGGGTATGCTGGCTTCGGGCTCGTTTGACCTTCCAAATGGGTCGGAAAAGCCGTGATGGCCAACCGTATGCATAGACAAGGTCTTGACGGACGTCCACGAAAAAATTCGGCATTTTTGACGTTGGAATCCGAATCAACCAAAAAAAGGTGTGCTATAGCACATGAAAATCGTCGAAATGAGGGGTATGCTCGCTTCGGGGCTTGTTTGACCTTCCAAATGGGTCGGACAAGCCGTGATGCCCAACCGTATGCATATACAAGGTCTTGACGGACGTGCACGAAAAAATTTGGCATTTTTGACGTCGGAATCCGGATCACCGAAAAATGGTGTGCTATAGCACACGAAAATCGTCGAAATGAGGGGTATGCTCGCTTCGGGGCTCGTTTGACCTTCCAAATGGGTCGGACAAGCCGTGATGGCCAACCGTATGCATAGGCAAGGTCTTGACGGACGTCCACGAAAAAATTTGGCATTTTTGACGTCGGAATCCGGATCATCAAAAATAGTGTACTATTGCACACGAAAATCATCGAAATGAGGGGTATGCTCGCTTCGGGGCTCGTTTGACCTTCCAAATGGGTCGTACAAGCCGTGATGGCCAACCGTATGGAAAGACAAGGTCTTGACGGACGTCCACGAAAAACTTTGGCATTTTTGACGTCGGAATCCGGATCACCCAAAAAATGGTGTGCTATGGCACCAAAATCGTCGAAATGAGGGGTATGCTCGCTTCGAGGCTCGTTTGACCTTCCAAATGGGTCGGATAAGCCGTGATGGCCAACCGTATGCATAGACAAGGTCTTGACGGACGTCCACGAAAAAATTTGGCATTTTTGACCTCAGAATTTGGATCACCCAAAAAATGGTGTGCTATAGCACACAAAAATCGTCAAAATGAGGGGTATGCTCGCTTCGGGGCTCGTTTGACCTTCTAAATGGGTCGGACAAGCCGTGATGGCCAACTGTATGCATAGAAAAGGTCTTGACGGACGTCCATGAAAATATTTGGCATTTTTGACATCCAATTTGGATCACCTAAAAAATGGTGAGCCATAGCACACGAAAATCGTCGAAATGAGGGGTATGCTCGCTTCGGGGCTTGTTTAACCTTCCAAATGGGTCGGACAAGCCGTGATGGCCAACCGTATGCATAGACAAGGTCTTGACGGACGTCCACGAAAAACTTTGGCATTTTTGACGTCGGAGTCCGGATCACCCAAAAAATGGTGTGCTATATAGCAAACAAAAATCGTGGAAATGAGGGGTATGCTCGCTTCGAGGCTCGTTTGACTTACCAAAAGGGTCGAACAAGCCGTGATGGCCAACCGTATGCATAGACAAGGTCTTGACGGACGTCCACAAAAAAATTTGGCATTTTTGACCTCGGAATTCGGATCACCCAAAAAATGGTGTGCTATAGCACATGAAAATCGTCAAAATGAGGGGTATGCTCGCTTCAGGGCTCGTTTGACCTTCCAAATAGGTCGGACAAGCCGTGATGGCCAACCGTATGCATAGACAAGGTCTTGATGGACGTCCACGATAAACTTTGGCATTTTTGACGTCGGAATCCGGATCATCCAAAAAATGGTGTGCTATAGCACACGAAAATCGTCAAAATGAGGGGTATGCTCGCTTCGGGGCTTGTTTGACCTTCCAAATGGGTCGGACAAGCCGTGATGCCCAACCGTATGCATATACAAGGTCTTGACGGACGTGCACGAAAAAATTTGGCATTTTTGACGTCGGAATCCGGATCACCGAAAAATGGTGTGCTATAGCACACGAAAATCGTCGAAATAAGGGGTATGCTCGCTTTGAGGCTCGTTTGACCTTCCAAATGGGTCGGACAAGCCGTGATGGCAAACCGTATGCATAGACAAGGTCTTCACGGACGTCCACGAAAAAATTTGGCATTTTTGACCTCGGAATTCGGATCACCCAAAAAATGGTGTGCTATAGCACACAAAAATCGTCAAAATGAGGGGTATGCTCGCTTCGGGGCTCGTTTGACCTTCCAAATGGGTCGGACAAGCCGTGATGGCCAACTGTATGCATAGACAAGGTCTTGACGGATGTCCATAAATTTTTTTTGCATTTTTGACGTCGGAATTCAGATCACCCAAAAAATGGTGTGCTATAGCACACAAAAATCGTCAAAATGAGGGGTATGCTCGCTTCGGGGCTCGTTTGACCTTCCAAACGGGTCAGACAAGCCGTGATGGCCAACCGTATGCATAGACAAGGTCTTGACGGACGTCCATGAAAAAATTTGGCATTTTTGACGTCGGAATCTGGATCACCCAAAAAATGGTGTGCTATAGCGCACAAAAATCATCGATATGAGGGGTATGCTCGGTTCGGGGCTCGTTTGACCTTCCAAATGGGTTGGACAAGCCGTGATAGCCAACCGTATGCATAGACAAGGTCTTGACGGACGTCCATGAAAATATTTGGCATTTTTGACGTTAGAATTCGGATCACCCTAAAAATGGTGTGCCATAGCACACGAAAATCGTCGAAATGAGGGGTATGCTCGCTTCGGGGCTTGTTTGACCTTCCAAATGGGTCGGACAAGCCGTGATGGCCAACCGTATGCATAGACAATGTCTTGACGGACGTCCACGAAAAACTTTGGCATTTTTGACGTCGGAATCTGGATCACCCAAAAAATGGTGTTCTATAGCACATGAAAATCGTCGAAATGAGGGGTATGCTCGCTTCGAGGCTCGTTTGACCTTCCAAATGGGTCGAACAAGCCTTGATGGCCAACCGTATGCATTGACAAGGTCTTGACGGACGTCCATGAATAATTTTGGAATTTTTGACTTCGGAATTCGGATCACCCAAAAAATGGTGTGCTATAGCACATGAAAATCGTCAAAATGAGGGGTATGCTCGCTTTGAGCTCGTTTGACCTTCCAAATTGGTCGGACAAGCCGTGATGGCCAACCGTATGCATAGACAAGGTCTTGACGGATGTCTACGAAAAAATTTGGCATTTTTGAAGTCGGAATCCGGATCATCCAAAAAATGGTGTGCTATAGCACACGAAAATCGTCAAAATGAGGCGTATGCTCACTTCGGGGCTCGTTTGACCCTCCAAATGGGTCGGACAATCCGTTATGGTCAACCGTATGCATAGACAAGGTCTTGACGGACGTCCACGAAAAAATTTGGCATTTTTGACGTCAGAATCCGGATCACCCAAAAAATTGTGTGCTATAGCACACGAAAATCATCGAAATGAGGCGTATGCTCGATTCGGGGCTCGTTTGACCCTCCAAATGGGTCGGACAAGCCGTGATGGCCAACCGTATGCATAGACAAGGTCTTGACGGACGTCCACGAAAAAATTTGGCATTTTTGACGTCGGAATCCGGATCACCCAAAAAATGGTGTGCTATAGCACACGAAAATCGTCAAAAGGAGGCGTATGCTCGCTTCGGGGCTCGTTTGACCCTCCAAATGGGTCGGACAAGCCGTGATGGCTAACCGTATGCATAGACAAGATCTTGACGGATGTCCACAAAAAAATTTGGCATTTTTGACGTCGGAATCTGGATCACCCAAAAAATGGTGTGCTATAGCACACGTAAATCGTCGAAATGAGGCGTATGCTCGCTTCAGGGCTTGTTTGACCCTCCAAATGGGTTGTACAAGCCGTGATGGCCAACCGTATGCATAGACAAGGTCTTGACGGACGTCCATGTAAAAATTTGGCATTTTTGACGTCGAAATCCGAATCACCCAAAAAATGGTGTGCTATAGCACACGAAAATCGTCGAAATGAGGCGTATGCTCGCTTCGGAGCTCGTTTGACCCTCCAAATGGGTCGGACAAGCCGTGAAGGCCAACCGTATGCATAGACAAGGTCTTGACGGATGTCCACGAAAAAATTTGGCATTTTTTACGTCGGAATCTGGATCACCCAAAAAATGGTGTGCTATAGCACACGAAAATCATCGAAATGAGGCGTATGTTTGCTTCGGGGCTCGTTTGATCCTCCAAATGGGTCGGACAAGCCGTGTTGGCAAACCGTATGCACAGACAAGGTCTTGACAGACGTCCACGAAAAAATTTGGCATTTTTGACGTCGGAATCTGGATCACCCAAAAAATAGTGTGCAGCACACGAAAATCGTCGAAATGAGGCGTATGCTCGCTTCGGGGCTCGTTTGACCCTCCAAATGGGTCGGACAAGCCGTGATGGCCAACCGTATGCATAGACAAGGTCTTGACGGACGTCCACAAAAAAATTTGGCATTTTTGACGTCGGAATCCGGGTCACCCAAAAAATGGTGTGCTTTAGCACACGAAAATTGTCGAAATGAGGCGTATGCTCGCTTCGGGGCTCGTTTGACCCTCCAAATGGGTCGGACAACCCGTGATGGCAAACCGTATGCATAGACAAGGTCTTGACGTACGTCAAAATCTGGATCACCCAAAAAATGGCGTGCTATAGAACACGAAAATCGTCGAAATGAGGCGTATGTTCGCTTCGGGGATCGTTTGACTCTCCAAATGGGTCGGACAAGCCGTGATGGCCAACCGTATGCATAGACAAGGTCTTGATGGACGTCCACGAAAAAATTTGGCATTTTTGACGTCGGAATTCGGGTCACCCAAAAAATGGTGTGCTATAGCACACGAAAATAGTCGAAATGAGGCGTATGCTCGCTTCGGGGCTCGTTTGACCCTCCAAATGGGTCGGACAAGCCATGATGGCCAACCGTATGCATAGACAAGGTCTTGACGGACGTCTACGAAAAAATTTGACATTTTTGACGTCGAATCCGGATCACCGAAAAAATGGTGTGCTATAGCACACGAAAATCGTCGAAATGAGGCGTATGCTCACTTCGGGGCTCGTTTGACCCTCCAAATGGGTCGAACAAGCCGTGATGGCCAACCGTATGCATAGACAAGGTCTTGACGGACGTCCACAAAAAAATTTGGCATTTTTGACGTCGGAATCCGGGTCACCCAAAAAATGGTGTGCTATAGCACACGAAAATAGTCGAAATGAGGCGTATGCTCGCTTCGGGGCTCGTTTGACCCTCCAAATGGGTCGTACAAGCCGTGATGGCCAACCGTATGCATAGACAAGGTCTTGACGGACGTCCACGAAAAAATTTGGCATTTTTGACGTTGGGATCCGGATCACCCAAAAAATGGTGTGCTATAGCACACGAAAATCGTCGAAATGAGGCGTATGCTCGCTTCGGGGCTCGTTTGACCCTCCAAATGGGTCGGACAAGCCGTGATGGCCAACCGTATGCATAGACAAGGTCTTGAAGGACATCCACGAAAACATTTTGCATTTTTTACATCGGAATCCGGATCACCCAAAAAATGGTGTGCTATAGCACACGAAAATCGTCGAAATGAGGCGTATGCTCACTTCGGGGCTCGTTTGACCCTCCAAATGGGTCGGACAAGCCGTGATGGCCAACCGTATGCTTAGACAAGGTCTTGACGGACGTCCACGAAAAAATTAGGCATTTTTGATGTCGGAATCCGGATCACCCAAAAAATGGTGTGCTATAGCACACGAAAATCGTCGAAATGAGGCGTATGCTCGCTTCGGGGATCATTTGACTCTCCAAATGGGTCGGACAAGCCGTGATGGACAACCGTATGCATAGACAAGGTCTTGACGAACGTCCACGAATAAATTTGGCATTTTTGACGTCGGAATCCGGGTCACCCAAAAAATGGTGTGCTATAGCACACGAAAATCGTCGAAATGAGGCGTATGCTCGCTTCGGGGCTCGTTTGACCCTCCAAATGGGTCAGACAAGCCGTGATGGCCAACCGTATGCATAGACAAGGTCTTGATGGACGTCCACGAAAAAATTTGGCATTTGTGACGTCGGAATCCGGATCACCCAAAAAATGGTGTGCTATAGCACACGAAAATCGTCGAAATGAGGCGTATGCTTGCTTCGGGGCTCGTTTGACCCGCCAAATGGGTCGGACAAGCCGTTATGGCCAACCATATGCATAGACAAGGTCTTGACGGACGTCCACAAAAAAAATTGGCATATTTGACGTCGGAATTCGGATCACCCAAAAAATGGTGTGCTATAGCACACGAAAATCGTCGAAATGAGGCGTATGCTCGCTTCGGGGCTCGTTTGACCCTCCAAATGGGTCGGACAAGCCGTGATGGCCAACCGTATGCTTAGACAAGGTCTTGACGGACGTCCACGAAAAAATTAGGCATTTTTGATGTCGGAATCCGGATCACCAAAAAAATGGTGTGCTATAGCACACGAAAATCGTCAAAATGAGGCGTATGCTAGCTTCGGGGGCTCGTTTGACCCTCCAAATGGGTCAGACAAGCCGTGGTGGCCAACCGTATACATAGACAAGGTCTTGATGGACGTCCACGAAAAAATTTGGCATTTTTGACGTCGGAATCGGATCACCCAAAAAATGGTGTGCTATAGCACACGAAAATCGTCGAAAGGAGGCGTATGCTCGCTTCGGGGCTCGTTTGACCCTCCAAATGGGTCGGACAAGCCGTGATGGCCAACTGTATGCATAGACAAGGTCTTGACGGACGTCCACAAAATTATTTGGCATTTTTGACGTCGGAATCCGGATCACCCAAAAAATGGTGTGCTATAGCACACGAAAATCGTCGAAATGAGGCGTATGCTCGCTTCGGGGCTCGTTTGACCCTCCAAATGGGTCGGACAAGCCGTGATGGCCAACCGTATGCATAGACAAGGTCTTGACGGACGTCCACGAAAAAATTTAGACGTCGGAATCCGGATCACCCAAAAAATGAAAACGTCGAAATGAGGCGTATGCTCGCTTCGGGGCTCGTTTGACCCTCCAAATGGGTCGGACAAGCCGTGATGGCCATTCGTATGCATAGACAAGGGCTTGACGGACGTCCACAAAAAAATTTGGCATTTTTGACGTCGGTATCCGGATCACCCAAAAAATGGTGTGCTATAGCACATGAAAATCGTCGAAATGAGGCGTATGCTCGCTTCGGGGCTCGTTTGACGTATGCATAGACAAGGTCTTGACGGACGTCCACGAAAAAATTTGGCATTTTTAACGTCGGAATCCGGATCACCCAAAAAATGGTGTGCTATAGCACACGAAAATTGTCGAAATGAGGCGTATGCTCGCTTCAAAGCTCGTTTGACCCTCCAAATGGGTCGAACAAGCCGTGATTGCCAACCGTATGCATAAACCAGGTCTTGACGGACGTCCACAAAAAAATTTGGCATTTTTGACGTCGGAATCCGGATCACCCAAAAAATGGTGTGCTATAGCACACGAAAATCGTCGAAATGAGGCGTATGCTCGCTTCGGGGCTCGTTTGACCCTCTAAATGGGTCGGACAAGCCGTGATGGCCAACCGTATGCATAGAAAAGGTCTTGACGAACGTCCACGAAAAAATTTGGCATTTTTGACATCGGAATCCGGATCACCCAAAAAAGGGTGTGCAATAGCACACGAAAATTGTCGAAATGAGGCATATGCTCGCTTCGGGGCTCGTTTGACCTTCCAAATGGGTCGGACAAGCCGTGATGGCCAACCGTATGCATAGACAAGGTCTTGACGGACGTCCACGAAAACATTTGGCATTTTTGACGTCGGAATCCGGATCACCCAAAAAATGGTGTGCTATAGCACACGAAAATTGTCGAAATGAGGCGTATGCTCGCTTCGGGGCTCGTTTGACCCTCCAAATGGGTCGGACAAGCCGTGATGGCCAACCGTATGCATAGACAAGGTCTTGACGGCCGTCCACAAAAACATTGGGCATTTTTGACGTCGAAATCCGGATCACCCAAAAAATGGTGTGTTATAGCACACGAAAATCGTCGAAATGAGGCGTATGCTCGCTTCGGGGCTCGTTTGACCCTCCAAATGGGTCGTACAAGCCGTGATGGCCAACTGTATGCATAGACAAGGTCTTGACGGACGTCTACGAAAAAATTTGGCATTTTTGACGTCAGAATCCGGATCACCCAAAAAATGGTGTGCTATAGCACACGAAAATCGTCGAAATGAGGCATATGCTCGCTTCGGGGCTCGTTTGACCCTCCAAATGGGTCGGACAAGCCGTGATGGCCAACCGTATGCATAGACAAGGTCTTGACGGACATCCACGAAAAAATTTGGCATTTTTGACGTCGGAATCCGGATCACCCAAAAAATGGTATGGTGTGCTATAGCACACGAAAATCGTCGAAATGAGGCGTATGCTCGCTTCGGGGCTCGTTTGACCCTCCAAATGGGTCGGACAAGCCGTGATGGCCAACCGTATGCATAGATATGGTCTTGACGGACGCCCACGAAAAAATTTGGCATTTTTGACATCGGAATCCGGATCACCCAAAAAAGGGTGTGCAATAGCACATGAAAATCGTCGAAACAAGGTGTATGCTCGCTTCGGGGCTCGTTTGACCTTCCATATGGGTCGGACAAGCCGTGATGGCCAACCGTATGCATATACAAGGTCTTAACGGACGTCCAAGAAAAAATTTGACATTTTTGACGTCGGAATCTGGATCACCCAAAAAATGGTGTGCAATAGCACACGAAAATCGTCGAAATGAGGCGTATGCTCGCTTCGGGGCTTGTTTGACCTTCCAAATGGGTCTAACAAGCCGTGATGGCCAACCGTATGCATAGACAAGGTCTTGACGGACGTCCACCAAAAAATTTGGCATTTTTGACGTCAGAATTTAGATCACCCAAAAAAGGGTGTGCAATAACACACGAAAATCGTCGAAATGAGGCGTATGCTCGCTTCGGAGCTCGTTTGACCCTCCAAATGGGTCAGACAGGCCGTGATGGCCAACTGTATGCATAGACAAGGTCTTGAAGGACGTCCACGAAAAAAATTGGCATTTTTGACGTCGGAATCTGGATCACCCAAAAAATGGTGTGCAATAGCACACGAAAATCGTTGAAATGAGGCGTATGCTCGCTTCGAGGCTCGTTTGACCCTCCAAATGGGTCGGACAAGCCGTGATGGCCAACCGTATGAAAAGACAAGGTCTTGACGGACGTCCACGAAAAAATTTGGCATTTTTGACGTCGGAATCCGGATCACCCAAAAAATGGTGTGCTATAGCACACGAAAATCATCGAAATGAGGCGTATGCTCGCTTCGGGGATCGTTTGACCCTCCAAATGGGTCGGACAAGCCGTGATGGCCAACCGTATGAATAGACAAGGTCTTGACAGACGTCCACAAAAAAATTTGGCATTTTTGACTACGGAATCCGGATCACCCAAAAAATGATGTGCTATAGCACACGAAAATCGTCGAAATGAGGCGTATGCTCGCTTCGGGGCTCGTTTGACCCTCCAAATGGGTCGTACAAGCCGTGATGGCCAACTGTATGCATAGACAAGGTCTTGAAGGACGTCCACAAAAAAATTTGACATTTTTGACGTCGGTATCTGGATCACCCAAAAAATGGCGTGCAATAGCACACGAAAATCGTTGAAATGAGGCGTATGCTCGCTTCGAGGCTCGTTTGACCCTCCAAATGGGTCGGACAAGCCGTGATGGCCAACCGTATGAATAGACAAGGTCTTGACGGACGTCCACGAAAAAAATTGGCATTTTTGACGTTGGAATCCGGATCACCCAAAAAATGGTGTGCTATAGCACACGAAAATCATTGTAATGAGGCGTATGCTCGCTTCGGGGCTCGTTTGACCCTCCAAATGGGTCGGACAAGCCGTGATGGCCAACCGTATGCATAGACAAGGTCTTGATGGATGTCCACGAAAAAATTTGGCATTTTTGACTACGGAATCCGGATCACCCAAAAAATGGTGTGCTATAGCACACTAAAATCGTCGAAATGAGGCGTATGCTTGCTTCGGGGCTCGTTTGACCCTCCAAATGGGTCGGACAAGCCGTGAAGGACAACCGTATGCATAGAAAAGGTCTTGAAGGACGTCAACGAAAATATTTGGCATTTTTGACGTCGGAATTCGGATCACCCAAAAAATGTTGTGCTATAGCACACGAAAATTGTCGAAATAAAGCGTATGCTCGCTTCGGGGCTCGTTTGACCCTCCAAATTGGTTGGACAAGCCGTGATGGCCAACCGTATGCATAGACAGGGTCTTGACGGACGTCCACGAAAATTTTTGGCATTTTTGACATCGGAATCCGGATCACCCAAAAAATGGTGTGCTATAGCACACGAAAATCATCGAAATGAGGCGTATGCTCGCTTCGGGGCTCGTTTGACTCTTCAAATGGGTCGTACAAGCCGTGATGGCCAACCGTATGCATAGACAAGGTCTTGATGAACGTCCACGAAAAAATTTGGCATTTTTGACGTTGGAATCTGGATCACCCAAAAAATGGTGTGCTATAGCACACGAAAATCATTGAAATGAGGCGTATGCTCGCTTCGGGGCTCGTTTGACCCTCCAAATGGGTCGGACAAGCCGTGATAGCCAACCGTATGCATAGACAAGGTCTTGACGGATGTCCACGAAAAAATTTGGTATTTTTGACTACGGAATCCGGATCACCCAAAAAATGATGTGCAATAGCACACGAAAATCGTCGAAATGAGGCGTATGCTCGCTTCGGGGCTCGTTTGACCCTCCAAATGGGTCGTACAAGCCGTGATGGCCAACTGTATGCATAGACAAGGTCTTGACGGACGTCTACAAAAAATTTTGGCATTTTTGACGTCAGAATCCGGATCACCCAAAAAATGGTGTGCTATAGCACACGAAAATCATCGAAATGAGGCGTATGCTCGCTTCGGGGCTCGTTTGACCCTCCAAATGGGTCGGACAAGCCGTGATGGCCAACCGTATGCATAGACTAGGTCTTGACGGACGTCCACGAAAAAATTTGGCATTTTTGACGTCGGAATCCAGATCACCCAAAAAATGGTGTGCTATAACACACAAAAATTGCCGAAATGAGGCGTATGCTCGCTTCAAGGCTCGTTTGACCCTCCAAATGGGTCGAACAAGCCGTGATTGCCAACCGTATGCATATACAAGGTCTTGACGGACGTCCACAAAAAAATTTGGCATTTTTGACGTCAGAATCCGTATCACCCAAAAAATGGCGTGCTATAGCACACGAAAATCATCGATATGAGGCGTATGCTCGCTTCGGGGCTCGTTTGACCCTCCAAATGGGCCGGACAAGCCGTGATGGCCAACCGTATGCATATACAAGGTCTTAACGGACGTCCACGAAAAAATTTGACATTTTTGACGTCGAAATCTGGATCACCCAAAAAATGGTGTGCAATAGCACACGAAAATCGTCGAAATGAGGCGTATGCTCGCTTCGGGGCTCGTTTGACCTTCCAAATGGGTCGAACAAGCCGTGATGGCCAACCGTATGCATAGACAATGTCTTGACGGACGTCCACCAAAAAATTTGGCATTTTTGACGTCAGAATCTGGATCACCCAAAAAAGGGTGTGCAATAGCACACGAAAATCGTCGAAATGAGGCGTATGCTCACTTCGGGGCTCGTTTGACCCTCCAAATAGGTCAGACAAGCCGTGATGGCCAACCGTATGCATAGACAAGGTCTTGAAGGACGTCCACGAAAAACTTTGGCATTTTTGACGTCGGAATCCGGATCACCCAAAAATGGTGTGTCAGAGCACACCTAAAATCGTCGAAATGAGGCGTATGCTCGCTTCGGGGCTCGTTTGACCCTCCAAATGGGTCGGAAAAGCCGTGATGGCCAACCGTATGCATAGACAAGGTCTTGAAGGACGTCCACAAAAAAATTTGGCATTTTTGACGTCGGAATCCGGATCACCCAAAAAATGGTGTGCTATAGCACACGAAAATCATCGAAATGAGGCGTATGCTCGCTTCAGGGCTCGTTTGACCCTCAAAATGGGTCAGACAAGCCGTGATGGACAACCGTATGCATAGACAAGGTCTTGACGGACGTCCACGAAAAAATTTGGCATTTTTGACGTCGAAATCCGGATCACCCAAAAAATGGTGTGCTGTAGCACACGAAAATTGTCGAAATGAGGCGTATGCTTGATTCGGGGCTCGTTTGACCTTCCAAATGGGTCGAACAAGCCGTATTGGCCTACCGTATGCATAGACAAGGTCTTGACGGACGTCCAACAAAAAATTTGGCATTTTTTACGTCAGATCACCCAAAAAAGGGTGTGCAATAGCACACAAAAATCATCGAAATGAGGCGTATGCTCGCTTCGGGGCACGTTTGACCTTCCAAATGGGTCGGAGAAGCCGTGATGGCCAACCGTATGCATAGACAAGGTCTTGACGGATGTCCACGAAAAAATTTGGCATTTTTGACGTCAGAATCCGGATCACCCAAAAAACGGTGTGCTATAGAACCAAAAATCGTCGAAATGAGGCGTATGCTCGCTTCGGGGCTCGTTTGACCCTCCAAATGGGTCGAACAAGCCGTGATGGCCAACCGTATGCATAGACAAGGTCTTGACGGACGTCCACCAAAAAAGCATTTTTGACGTCAGATCACCCAAAAAAGGGTGTGCAATAGCACACGAAAATCGTCGAAATGAGGCGTATGCTCGCTTCGGGGCACGTTTGACCTTCCAAATGGGTCGGACAAGCCGTGATGGCTAACCGTATGCATAGAAAAGGTCTTGACGGATGTCCACGAAAAAATTTGGCATTTTTGACGTCAGAATCCGGATCACCCAAAAAATGGTGTGCTATAGAACACGAAAATCGTTGAAATGAGGCATATGCTCGCTTCGGGGCTCGTTTGACCCTCCAAATGGGTCAGAAAAGCCGTGATTGCCAACCGTATGCATAGACAAGGTCTTGACGAACGTCCACGAAAAAATTTGGCATTTTTGACGTCGGAATTCGGATCACCCAAAAAATGGTGTGCTATAGCACACGAAAATCGTTGACATGAGGCGTATGCTCGCTTCGAGGCTCGTTTGACCCTCCAAATGGGTCGGACAAGCCGTGATGGCCAACCATATGCATAGACAAGGTCTTCACAGATGTCCACGAAAAAATTTAGCATTTTTTACGTCGGAATCCGGCTCACTCAAAAAATGGTGTGCTATAGCACACGAAAATCGTCGAAATGAGGCGTATTCTCGCTTCGGGGCTCGTTTGACCCTCCAAATGGGTCGGATAAGCCGTGATGGCCAATCGTATGCATAGACAAGGTCTTGGCGGACGTCCACCAAAAAATTTGGCATTTTTGACGTCGAAATCCGGATCACCCAAAAAATGGTGTGCTATAGCACACGAAAATCATCGAAATGAGGCGTATGCTCGCTTCGGGGCTCGTTTGACTCTCCAAATAGGTCGTACAAGCCGATATGGCTAACCGTATGCATAGACAAGGTCTTGACGGACGTCCACAAAAAAATTTGGCATTTTTGACGTCAGAATCCGGATCACCCAAAAAATGGTGTGCTATAGCACATGAAAATCGTCGAAATGAGGCGTATGCTCGCTTCGGGGCTCGTTTGACCCTCCAAATGGGTTGGACAAGCCGTGATGGCCAACCGTATGCATAGACACGGTCTTGACGGACGTCCACGAAAAAATTTGGCATTTTTGACGTCGGAATCCGAATCATCCTAAAAATGGTGTCCTATAGCACACGAAAATCGTCGAAATGAGGTGTATGCTCGCTTCGGGGCTCGTTTGACCCTCCAAATGGGTCAGACAAGCCGTGATGGCCAACCGTATGCACAGACAGGGTCTTGACGGACGTCCACGAAAAATTTTGGAATTTTTGACGTCGAAATCCGGATCACCCAAAAAATGGTGTGCTATAGCACACGAAAATCGTTGAAATGAGGCATATGCTCGCTTCGGGGCTCGTTTGACCCTCCAACTGGGTCGGACAAGCCGTGATGGACAACTGTATGCATAGACAAGGTCTTGACGAACGTCCATGAAAAAATATGGCATTTTTGACGTCGGAATCCGGATCACCAAAAAAAGGGTGTGCAATAGCACACGAAAATCGTCGAAATGAGGCGTAAGCTCACTTCGGGGCTCGTTTGACCCTCCAAATGGGTCGAACAAGCCGTGATGGCCAACCGTATGCATAGACAAGGTCTTAAAGGACGTCCACCAAAGAATTTGGCATTTTTGACGTCGGAATCCGGATCACCCAAAAAAAGGTGTGCTATAGTACACGAAAATCGTCGAAATGAGGCGTATGCTCGCTTCGGGGCTCGTTTGACCCTCCAAATGGGTTGGACAAGCCGTGATGGCCAACCGTATGCATAGACAAGGTCTTGACGGACGTCCACGAAAAAATTTGGCATTTTTGACGTCGGAATCTAAATCACCCAAAAAATGGTGTGCTATAGTACACGAAAATCGTTGAAATGAGGCATATGCTCGCTTCGGGGCTCGTTTGACCCTCCAAATGGGTCGGAAAAGCCGTGATGGACAACCGTATGCAAAGACAAGGTCTTGACGGACGTCCACGAAAAGATTTGGCATTTTTGACGTCGGAATCCGGATCACCCAAAAAATGGTGTGCTATAGCACACGAAAATCGTCGAAATGAGGCGTATGCTCGCTTCGGGGCTCGTTTAACCATCCAAATGGGTCACACAAGCCGTGATGGCCAACCGTATGCATAGACAAGGTATTGACGAATGTCCACAAAAAAATTTGGCATTTTTGACGTCGGAATCCGGATCACCCAAAAAATGGTGTGCTATAGCACACGAAAATCATCGATATGAGGCGTATGCTCGCTTGGGGGCTCGTTTGACCCTCCAAATGTGTCGGACAAGCCGTGATGGCCAACCGTATGCATATACAAGGTCTTGACGGACGTCCATGAAAAAATCTGGCATTTTTGACGTCGGAATCTGGATCACCCAAAAAAGGGTGTGCTATAGCACACGAAAATTGTCGAAATGAGGCGTATGCTCGCTTCGGGGCTCGTTTGACCTTCCAAATGGGTCGAAGAAGCCGTGATGGCCAACCGTATGCATAGACAAGGCCTTGACGGACATCCAACAAAAAATTTGGCATTTTTGACGTCTGATCACCCAAAAAAGGGTGTGCAATAGCACACGAAAATCATCGAAATGAGGCGTATGCTCGCTTCGGGGCACGTTTGACCTTCCAAATTGGTCGGACAAGCCGTAATGGCCAACCGTATGCATAGACAAGGTCTTGACGGATGTCCACGAAAACATTTGGCATTTTTGACGTCAGAATCCGGATCACCCAAAAAATGGTGTGCTATAGAACATGAAAATCGTCGAAATGAGGCGTATGCTCGCTTCGGGGCTCGTTTGACCCTCCAAATGGGTTGGACAAGCCGTGATGGCCAACCGTATGCATAGACACGGTCTTGACAGACGTCCACAAAAAATTTTGGAATTTTTGACGTCGGAATCCGGATCACCCAAAAAATGGTGTGCTATAGCACACGAAAATCGTTGAAATGAGGCATATGCTCGCTTCGGGGCTCGTTTGACCCTCCAAATGGGTCAGACAAGCCGTGATGGACAACTGTATGCATAGACAAGGTCTTGACGAACGTCCATGAAAAAATTTGGCATTTTTGACGTCGGAATCCGGATCACCCAAAAAAGGGTGTGCAATAGCACACGAAAATTGTCGAAGTGAGGCGTAAGCTCGCTTCGGGGCTCGTTTGACCCTCCAAATAGGTCGAACAAGCCGTGATGTCCAACCGTATGCATAGACAAGGTCTTGACGGATGTCCACGAAAACATTTGGCATTTTTGACGTCAGAATCCGGATCACCCAAAAAATGGTGTGCTATAGAACATGAAAATCGTCGAAATGAGGCGTATGCTCGCTTCGGGGCTTGTTTGACCCTCCAAATGGGTCGAACAAGCCGTGATGGCCAACCGTATGCATAGACAAGGTCTTGACGGACGTCCACCAAAAAATTTGGCATTTTTGACGTCAGATCACCCAAAAAAGGGTGTGCAATAGCACATGAAAATCGTCGAAATGAGGCGTATGCTCGCTTCGGGGCACGTTTGACCTTCCAAATGGGTCGGACAAGCCGTGATGGCCAACCGTATGCATAGACAAGGTCTTGACGAACGTCCACGAAAAAATTTGGCATTTTTGACGTCGGAATTCGGATCACCCAAAAAATGGTGTGCTATAGCACACGAAAATCGTTGAAATGAGGCGTATGCTCGCTTCGAGGCTCGTTTGACCCTCCAAATGGGTCGGACAAGCCGTGATGGCCAACCGTATGCATAGACAAGGTCTTCACAGACGTCCACGAAAAAATTTGGCATTTTTTACGTCGGAATCCGGCTCACTCAAAAAATGGTGTGCTATAGCACACGAAAAACGTCAAAATGAGGCGTATTCTCGCTTCGGGGCTCGTTTGACCCTCCAAATGGGTCGGATAAGCCGTGATGGCCAATCGTATGCATAGACAAGGTCTTGGCGGACGTCCACGAAAAAATTTGGCATTTTTGACGTCGGAATCCGGATCACCCAAAAAATGGTGTGCTATAGCACACGAAAATCATCGAAATGAGGCGTATGCTCGCTTCGGGGCTCGTTTGACTCTCCAAATAGGTCGTACAAGCCGTGATGGCTAACCGTATGCATAGACAAGGTCTTGACGGACGTCCACAAAAAAATTTGGCATTTTTGATGTCAGAATCCGGATCACCCAAAAAATGGTGTGCTATAGCACACGAAAATCGTCGAAATGAGGCGTATGCTCGCTTCGGGGCTCGTTTGACCCTCCAAATGGGTTGGACAAGCCGTGATGGCCAACCGTATGCATAGACAAGGTCTTGACGACGTCCACGAAAAAATTTGGCATTTTTGACGTCGGAATCTGGATCATCCAAAAAATGGTGTCCTATAGCACACGAAAATCATCGAAATGAGGCGTATGCTCGCTTCGGGGCTCGTTTGACCCTCCAAATGGGTCGGACAAGCCGTGATGGCATACCGTATGCACAGACAGGGTCTTGACGGACGTCCACAAAAAATTTTGGAATTTTTGACGTCGGAATCCGGATCACCCAAAAAATGGTGTGCTATAGCACACGAAAATCGTTGAAATGAGGCATATGCTCGCTTCGGGGCTCGTTTGACCCTCCAAATGGGTCAGACAAGCCGTGATGGACAACTGTATGCATAGACAAGGTCTTGACGAACGTCCATGAAAAAATTTGGCATTTTTGACGTCGGAATCCGGATCACCCAAAAAAGGGTGTGCAATAGCACACGAAAATTGTCGAAGTGAGGCGTAAGCTCGCTTCGGGGCTCGTTTGACCCTCCAAATAGGTCGAACAAGCTGTGATGGCCAACCGTATGCATAGACAAGGTCTTGACGGACGTCCACCAAAGAATTTGGCATTTTTGACGTCGGAATCCGGATCACCCAAAAAAGGGTGTGCTATAGTACACGAAAATCGTCGAAATGAGGCATATGCTCGCTTCGGGGCTCGTTTGACCCTCCAAATGGGTCGGACAAGCCGTGATGGCCAACCGTATGCATAGACAAGGTCTTGACGGACGTCCATGAAAAAATTTGGCATTTTTGACGTCAGAATCTGGATCACCCAAAAAATGGTGTGCTATAGTACACGAAAATCGTCGAAATGAGGCATATGCTCGCTTTGGGGCTCGTTTGACCC
Source organism: Solanum arcanum (assembly GCA_027789145.1). Classification (NCBI taxonomy): domain Eukaryota; kingdom Viridiplantae; phylum Streptophyta; class Magnoliopsida; order Solanales; family Solanaceae; genus Solanum; species Solanum arcanum. The sequence goes on from CM050941.1 coordinate 70,885,958, forward strand.
TCCAAATGGGTCGGACAAGCCGTGATGGACAACCGTATGCAAAGACAAGGTCTTGACGGACGTCCACGAAAAGATTTGGCATTTTTGACATCGGAATCCGGATCACCCAAAAAATGGTGTGCTATAGCACACGAAAATCGTCGAAATGAGGCGTATGCTCGCTTCGGGGCTCGTTTGACCATCCAAATGGGTCAGACAAGACGTGATGGCCAACCGTATGCATAGACAAGGTCTTGACGAATGTCCACGAAAAAATTTGGCATTTTTGACGTCGGAATCCGAATCACCCAAAAAATGGTGTGCTATAGCACACGAAAATCATCGAAATGAGGCGTATGCTCGCTTCGGGGCTCCTTTGACCCTCCAAATGTGTCGGACAAGCCGTGATGGCCAACCGTATGCATAGAAAAGGTCTTGACGGACGTCCACGAAAAGATTTGGCATTTTTGACATCAGAATCTGGATCACCCAAAAAAGGGTGTGCTATAGCACACGAAAATCGTCGAAATGAGGCGTATGCTCGCTTCGGGGCTCGTTTGACCCTCCAAATGGGTCGTACAATCCGTCATGGCCAACCGTATGCAAAGACAAGGTCTTGACGGACGTACACGAAAAAATTTGGCATTTTTGACGTCGGAATCCGGATCACCCAAAAAATGGTGTGCTATAGCACACGAAAATCGTCGAAATGAGGCGTATGCTCGCTTCGGGGCTCGTTTGACCCTCCAAATGGGTCGGACAAGCCGGGATGGCCAACCGTATTCATAGACAAGGTCTTTACTAACGTCCACGAAAAAAATTGGAATTTTTGACGTCAGAATCCGGATCACCCAAAAAATGGTGTGCTATAGCACACGAAAATCGTCGAAATGAGGCGTATGCTCGCTTTGGGGCTCGTTTGACCTTCCAAATGGGTCGTACAAGCTGTGATGGCCAACCGTATGCATAGACAAGGTCTTGACGGACATCCACGAAAAAATTAGGCAATTTTGACGTCGGAATCCGCATCACCCAAAAAATGGTGTGCTATAGCACATGAAAATCGTCGAAATGAGGCGTATGCTCGCTTCGGGGCTCGTTTGACCCTCCAAATGGGTCGGAAAAGCCGTGATGGCCAACCGTATGCATAGACAAGGTCTTGACGGACGTCCATGAAAAGATTTGGCATTTTTGACGTCGGAATCTGGATCACCCAAAAAATGGTATGGTGTGCTATAGCACACGAAAATCGTCGAAATGAGGCGTATGCTCGCTTCGGGGCTCGTTTGACCCTCCAAATGGGTCGGACAAGCCGTGATGGACAACCGTATGCATAGACAAGGTCTTGACGGACGTCCACGAAAAAATTTGGCATTTTTGACGTCGGAATCCGGATAACCCAAAAAATGGTGTGCTATAGCACACGAAAATCGTCGAAATGAGGCGTATGCTCGCTTCGGGGCTCGTTTGACCCTCCAAATGGGTCGGACAAGCCGTGATGGCCAACCGTATGCATAGACAAGGTCTTGACGGACGTCCACGAAAAAATTTGGCATTTTTGACGTCGGAATCCGGATCACCCAAAAAATGGTGTGCTTATAGCACACGAAAATTGTCGAAATGTGGCGTATGCTCGCTTCGGGGCTCGTTTGACCCTTTAAATGGGTTGGACAAGCTGTGATGGCCAACCGTATGCATAGACAAGGTCTTGATGGACGTCCACGAAAAATTTTGGCATTGTTGACGTCGGAATCCGGATCACCCAAAAAATGGTATGGTGTGCTATAGCACACGAAAATCGTCGAAATGAGGCGTATGCTCGCTTCGGGGCTCGTATGACCCTCCAAATGGGTCGGACAAGCCGTGATGGCCAACCGTATGCATAGACAAGGTCTTGACGGACGTGCACGAAAAAATTTGACATTTTTGACGTCGGAATCCAGATCACCCAAAAAATGGGTGCTATAGTACACGGAAATCGTCGAAATGAGGCGTATGCTCGCTTCGGGGCTCGTTTGACCCTCCAAATGGGTCGGACAAGCCGTGATGTCCAACCGTATGCATATACAAGGTCTTGACGGACGTCCAAGAAAAAATTTGGCATTTTTGACGTCGGAATCCGGATCACCCAAAAAAGGGTGTGCAATAGCACACGAAAATCGTCGAAATGAGGCGTATGCTCGCTTCGGGGCTCGTTTGACCCTCCAAATGGGTCGGACAAGCCGTGATGGCCAACCGTATGCATAGACAAGGTCTTGACGGACGTCCACGAAAACATTTGGCATTTTTAACGTCGGAATCCGCATCACCCAAAAAATAGTTTGCTATAGCACACGAAAAGCGTCAAAATGAGGCGTATGCTCGCTTCGGGTCTCGTTTGACCCTCCAAATGGGTCAGACAAGCCGTGATGGCCAACCGTATGCATAGACAAGGTCTTGACGGACGTCCACGAAAAAATTTGGCATTTTTGATGTCGGAATCTGGATCACCCAAAAAATGGTGTGCTATAGCACACGAAAATCGTCGAAATGAGGCGTATGCTCGCTTCGGGGCTCGTTTGACCCTCCAAATGGGTCAGACAAGCCGTGATGGCCAACCGTATGCATAGACAAGGTCTTGACGGACGTCCACGAAAAAATTTGGCATTTTTGACGTCGGAATCTGGATCACCCAAAAAATGGTGTGCTATAGCACACGAAAATCGTCGAAATGAGGCGTATGCTCGCTTCGGGGCTCGTTTGACCCTCCAAATGGGTCAGACAAGCCGTGATGGCCAAGCGAATGCATAGAAAAGGTCTTGACGGACGTCCATGAAAACATTTGGCATTTTTGACGTCGGAATCCGGATCACCCAAAAAAGGGTGTGTAATAGCACACGAAAATCATCGAAATGAGGCGTATGCTCGCTTCAGGGCTCGTTTGACCTTCCAAATGGGTCGTACAAGCTGTTATGGCCAACCGTATGCATAGACAAGGTCTTGACGGACGTCCACGAAAAAATTTGGCATTTTTGACGTCGGAATCCGCATCATCCAAAAAATGGTGTGCTATAGCACACGAAAATCGTCGAAATGAGGCGTATGCTCGCTTCGGGGCTCGTTTGACCCTCCAAATGGGTCGGACAAGCCGTGATGGCCAACCGTATTCATAGACAAGGTCTTGACGGACGTCCACGAATAAATTTGGCATTTTTGACGTCGGAATCCGGATCATCCAAAAAATGGTGTTCTATAGCACACGAAAATCGTCGAAATGAGGCGTATGCTCACTTCGGGGCTCGTTTGACCCTCCAAATGGGTCGGACAAGCCCTGATGGCCAACCGTATGCATAGAAAAGGTCTTGACGGACGTCCACGAAAAAATTTGGCATTTTTGACGTCGAAAATCCGGATCATCAAAAAAATAGTGTCCTATAGCACACGAAAATCGTTGAAATGAGGCGTATGCTCGCTTCGGGGCTCGTTTGACCCTCCAAATGGGTCGGACAAGCCCTGATGGCCAACCGTATGCATAGAAAAGGTCTTGACGAACGTCCACGAAAAAATTTGGCATTTTTGACGTCGGAATCCGAATCACCCAAAAAAGGGTGTGCTATAGCACACGAAAATCGTCGAAATGAGGCGTATGCTCGCTTCAGGGCTCGTTTGACCTTCCATATAGGTCGGACAAGCCGTGATGGCCAACCGTATGCATAGACAAGGTCTTGACGGACGTCTACGAAAAATTTTGGCATTTTTGACGTCGGAATCTGGATCACCCAAAAAATGGTGTGCTATAGCACACGAAAATCGTAGAAATGAGGCGTATGCTCGCTTCAGGGCTCATTTGACCCTCCAAATGGGTCGGACAAGCCGTGATGGCCAACCGCATGCATAGACAAGGTCTTGACTGATGTCCACGAAAAAATTTGGCATTTTTGACGTCGGAATCTGGATCACTCAAAAAATGGTGTGCTATAGCACACGAAAATCATCGAAATGAGGCGTATGCTCGCTTCGGGGCTCGTTTGGCCCTTCCAAATGGGTCGGATAAGCCGTGATGGCCAACCGTATGCATAGACAAGGTCTTGACGGACGTCCACGAAAAAATTTGGCATTTTTGACGTCGGAATCTGGATCACCCAAAAAATGGTGTCCTATAGCACACGAAAATCGTCGAAATAAGGCGTATGCTCGCTTCGGGGCTCGTTTGACCTTCCATATGGGTCGGACAAGCCGTGATGGCCAACCGTATGCATAGACAAGGTCTTGACGGACGTCTACGAAAAAATTTGGCATTTTTGATGTCAAAATCCGGATAATCCAAAAAATGGTGTCCTATAGCACACGAAAATCGTCGAAATGAGCTGCATGCTCGCTTCGGGGATCGTTTGACCCTCCAAATGGGTCGTACAAGCCGTGATGGCCAACCGTATGCATAGAAAAGGTCTTAACAGACGTCCACGAAAAAATTTGGCATTTTTGACGTCGGAATCCGGATCACCTAAAAAAGGGTGTGCTATAGCCCACGAAAATCGTTGAAATGAGGCGTATGCTCGCTTCAGGGCTCGTTTGACCCTCCAAATGGGTCGGGCAAGCCGTGATGGCCAACCGTATGCATAGACAAGGTCTTGACGGACGTCCACGAAAAAATTTGGCATTTTTGACGTCGGAATCTGGATCACCCAAATATGGTGTGCTATAGCACATGAAAATCGTCGAAATGAGGCGTATGCTCGCTTCGGGGCTCGTTTGACCTTCCATATGGGTCGGACAAGCCGTGATGGCCAACCGTATGCATAGACAAGGTCTTGACGGACGTCTACGAAAAATTTTGGCATTTTTGACGTCGGAATCTGGATCACCCAAAAAATGGTGTGCTATAGCACACGAAAATCGTAGAAATGAGGCGTATGCTCGCTTCAGGGCTCGTTTGACCCTCCAAATGGGTCAGACAAGCCCTCATGGCCAACCGTATGCATAGAAAAGGTCTTGACGGACGTCCACGAAAAAATTTGGCATTTTTGATGTTGGAATCCAGATAACCCAAAAAATGGTGTGCTATAGCACACGAAAATCGTCAAAATGAGGCGTATGCTCGCTTCGGGGCTCGTTTGGCCCTTCCAAATGGGTCAGACAAGCCGTGATGTCCAACCGTATGCATAGACAAGGTCTTGATGGACGTCCACGAAAACATTTGGCATTTTTGACGTCGGAATCTGGATCACCCAAAAAATGGTGTGCTATAGCAGACGAAAATCGTCGAAATGAGGCGTACGCTCGCTTCGGGGCTCGTTTGACCCTCCAAATGGGTCAGACAAGCCGTGATGGACAACCGTATGCATAGACAATGTCTTGATAGACGTCCAAAAAAAAATTTGGCATTTTTGACGTCGGAATCCGGATCACCCAAAAAATGGTGTGCTATAGCACACGAAAATCGTCGAAATGAGGCGTATGCTCGCTTCGGGGCTCGTTTGCCCCTCCAAATGGGTCGCGGACAAGCCGTGATGGCCAAGCGTATGCATAGACAAGGTCTTGATGGATGTCCACGAAAAAATTTGGCATTTTTGACATCGGAATCCGGTCACCCAAAAAAGGGTGTGCTATAGCACACGAAAATCGTCGAAATGAGGCGTTTGCTCGCTTCGGGGCTCGTTTGACCCTCCAAATGGGTCGGGCAAGCCGTGATGGCCAACCGTATGCATAGACAAGGTCTTGAAGGACGTCCACGAAAAAATTTAGCATTTTTGACGTCGAATCGGATCACCCAAAAATGGTGTGCTATAGCACATGAAAATCGTCGAAATGAGGCGTATGCTCGCTTCGGAGCTCGTTTGACCCTCCAAATGGGTCGGACAAGCTGTGATGGCCAACTGTATGCATAAACAAGGTCTAGACGGACGTCCACGAAAGTTTGGATTTTTGACGTCGGAATCCGGATCACCCAAAAAATGGTGTGCTATAGCACACGAAAATCGTCGAAATGAGGCGTATGCTCGCTTCGGGGCTCGTTTGACCCTCCAAATGGGTCGGACAAGACGTGATGGCCAACCGTATGCATAGACAAGGTCTTGACAGACGTCCACGAAAAAATATGGCATTTTTGACGTCGGCATCCGAATCACGCAAAAAATGGTGTGCTATAGCACACGAAAATCGTCGAAATGAGGCGTATGCTCGCTTCGGGGCTCGTTTGACCCTCCAAATGGGTCGGACAAGCAGTTATGGCCAACCGTATGCATAGACAAGGTCTTGATGGACGTCCACAAAAAAATTTGGCATTTTTGACGTCGGAATCCGGATCACCAAAAAAATGGTGTGCTATAAAACACGAAAATCGTTGAAATGAGGCGTATGCTCGCTTCGGGGCTCGTTTGACCCTCAAAATGGGTCGGGCAAGCCGTGATGGCCAACCGTATGCATAGACAATGTCTTGACGGACGTCCATGAAAAATTTAGCATTTTTGACGTCGAATCCGGATCACCCAAAAAATAGTGTGCTATAGCACACGAAAATCGTCGAAATGAGGCGTATGCTCGCTTCGGGGCTCGTTTGACCCTCCAAATGGGTCGTACAAGCTTTGATGGCCAACCGTATGCATAGAGAAGGTCTTGACGGACGTCCACGAAAAAATTTGGCATTTTTGACGTCGGAATCTGGATCACCCAAAAAATGGTGTGCTATGGCATACGAAAATCGTCGAAATGAGGCGTATGCTCGCTTCGGGGATCGTTTGACCCTCCAAATGGGTCGGACAAGCCGTGATGGCCAACCGTATGCATAGGCAAGGTCTTGACGGATGTCCACGAAAAAATTTAGCATTTTTGACATTGGAATCCGGATCAGTATAAAAATTGTGTGCTATAGCACACAAATATCGTCGAAATGAGGCGTATGCTCGCTTCGGGGCTCGTTTGACCCTCCAAATGGGTCGGACAAGCCGTGATGGCCAACCGTATGCATAGAAAAGGTCTAGATAGACGTCCACAAAAAAATTTGGCATTTTTGACGTCGGTATCCGGATCACCCAAAAAATGGTGTGTAATAGCACACGAAAATCGTCGAAATGAGGTGTATGCTCGCTTCGTTGCTCGTTTGACCCTCAAAATGGGTCGGACAAGCCGTGATGGCCAACCGTGTGCATAGACAAGGTCTTGACGGACGTCCACAAACAAATTTGGCATTTTTGACGTCGGAATCCGGATCACCCAAAAAATGGTGTTTTATAGCACACGAAAATCGTCGAAATGAGGCGTATGCTCGCTTCGGGGCTCGTTTGCCCCTCCAAATGGGTCGCGGACAAGCCGTGATGGCCAAGCGTATGCATAGACAAGGTCTTGATGGATGTCCACGAAAAAATTTGGCATTTTTGACATCGGAATCCGGTCACCCAAAAAAGGGTGTGCTATAGCACACGAAAATCGTCGAAATGAGGCGTTTGCTCGCTTCGGGGCTCGTTTGACCCTCCAAATGGGTCGGGCAAGCCGTGATGGCCAACCGTATGCATAGACAAGGTTTTGAAGGACGTCCACGAAAAAATTTAGCATTTTTGACGTCGGAATCCGGATCACCCAAAAAATGGTGTGCTATAGCACATGAAAATCGTCGAAATGAGGCGTATGCTCGCTTCGGAGCTCGTTTGACCCTCCAAATGGGTCGGACAAGCTGTGATGGCCAACTGTATGCATAAACAAGGTCTAGACGGACGTCCACGAAAGTTTGGATTTTTGACGTCGGAATCCGGATCACCCAAAAAATGGTGTGCTATAGCACACGAAAATCGTCGAAATGAGGCGTATGCTCGCTTCGGGGCTCGTTTGACCCTCCAAATGGGTCGGACAAGACGTGATGGCCAACCGTATGCATAGACAAGGTCTTGACAGACGTCCACGAAAAAATATGGCATTTTTGACGTCGGCATCCGAATCACGCAAAAAATGGTGTGCTATAGCACACGAAAATCGTCGAAATGAGGCGTATGCTCGCTTCGGGGCTCGTTTGACCCTCCAAATGGGTCGGACAAGCAGTTATGGCCAACCGTATGCATAGACCAGGTCTTGATGGACGTCCACAAAAAAATTTGGCATTTTTGACGTCGGAATCCGGATCACCAAAAAAATGGTGTGCAATAAAACACGAAAATCGTTGAAATGAGGCGTATGCTCGCTTCGGGGCTCGTTTGACCCTCAAAATGGGTCGGGCAAGCCGTGATGGCCAACCGTATGCATAGACAATGTCTTGACGGACGTCCATGAAAAATTTGGCATTTTTGACGTCGAATCCGGATCACCCAAAAAATAGTGTGCTATAGCACACGAAAATCGTCGAAATGAGGCGTATGCTCGCTTCGGGGCTCGTTTGACCCTCCAAATGGGTCGTACAAGCTTTGATGGCCAACCGTATGCATAGAGAAGGTCTTGACGGACGTCCACGAAAAAATTTGGCATTTTTGACGTCGGAATCTGGATCACCCAAAAAATGGTGTGCTATGGCATACGAAAATCGTCGAAATGAGGCGTATGCTCGCTTCGGGGATCGTTTGACCCTCCAAATGGGTCGGACAAGCCGTGATGGCCAACCGTATGCATAGGCAAGGTCTTGACGGATGTCCACGAAAAAATTTAGCATTTTTGACATTGGAATCCGGATCAGTATAAAAATTGTGTGCTATAGCACACAAATATCGTCGAAATGAGGCGTATGCTCGCTTCGGGGCTCGTTTGACCCTCCAAATGGGTCGGACAAGCCGTGATGGCCAACCGTATGCATAGAAAAGGTCTAGATAGACGTCCACAAAAAAAATTGGCATTTTTGACGTCGGTATCCGGATCACCCAAAAAATGGTGTGCTATAGCACACGAAAATTATCGAAATAAGGCGTATGCTCGTTTCGGGGCTCGTTTGACCCTCCAAATGGGTCGGACAAGCCGTGATGGCCAACCGTATGCATAGACAAGGTCTAGACGGACGTCCACAAAAAAATTTGGCATTTTTGACGTCGGAATCCGGATCACCCAAAAAATGGTGTGCAATAGCACACGAAAATCGTCCAAATGAGGCGTATGCTCGCTTCGGGGCACGTTTGACCCTCCAAATGGGTCGGACAAGCCGTGATGGCCAACCTTATGCATATACAAGGTCTTGAAGGATGTCCACGAAAAAATTTAGCATTTTTGACATCGGAATCCGGATCACTAAGAAAATTGTGTGCTATAGCACACGAAAATCATCGAAATGAGGCGTATGCTCGCTTCGGAGCTCGTTTGACCCTCCAAATGGGTCGGACAAGCCGTGATGGCCAACCGTATGCATAGAAAAGGTCTAGATAGACGTCCACAAAAAAATTTGGCATTTTTGACGTCGGAATCCGGATCACCCAAAAAATGGTGTGCTATAGCACACGAAAATTATCGAAATAAGGCGTATGCTCGTTTCGGGGCTCGTTTGACCCTCCAAATGGGTCGGACAAGCCGTGATGGCCAACCATATGCATAGACAAGGTCTAGACGGACGTCCACGAAAAAATTTGGCATTTTTGACGTCGGAATCCGGATCACCCAAAAAATGGTGTGCAATAGCACACGAAAATCGTCCAAATGAGGCGTATGCTCGCTTCGGGGCTCGTTTGACCCTCCAAATGGGTCGGACAAGCCGTGATGGCCAACCTTATTCATATACAAGGTCTTGAAGGATGTCCACGAAAAAATTTAGCATTTTTGACATCGGAATCCGGATCACTAAGAAAATTGTGTGCTATAGCACACGAAAATCGTCGAAATGAGGTGTATGCTCGCTTCGGGGCTCGTTTGACCCTCCAAATGGGTCGGACAAGCCGTGATGGCCAACCGTATGCATAGACAAGGTCTAGACGGACGTCCACAAAAAAATTTGGCATTTTTGACGTCGGAATCCGGATAACCTAAAAAATGGTGTGCTATAGCACACGAAAATCTTCGAAATGAGGCGTATGCTCGCTTCGGGGATTGTTTGACCCTCTAAATGGGTCGGGCAAGCCGTGATGGCCAACCGTATGCATTGACAAGGTCTTGACGGACGTCCGCGAAAAAATTTGGCATTTTTGACGTCGGAATCCGGATCACCCAAAAAATGGTGTGCTATAGCACACGAAAATTATCGAAATGAGGCGTATGCTCTTTTCGGGGCTCGTTTGACCCTCTAAATGGGTCGTACAAGCCGTGATGGCCAACCGAATGCATAGAAAAGGTCTTAACGAACGTCCACGAATAATTTTGGCATTTTTGACGTCGGAATCCGGATCACCCAAAAAATGGTGTGCTATAGCACACGAAACTCGTCGAAATGAGGCGCATGCTCGCTTCAGGGCTCGTTTGACCCTCCAAATGGGTCGGACAAGCCGTGATGGCCAACCGTATGCATAGACAAGGTCTTGACGGACGTCCACAAAAAATTTTTGCATTTTTGACATCGAAATTCGGATCACCCCAAAAAATGGCGTGCTATAGCACACGAAAATCGTCGAAATGAGGCGTATGCTCGCTTCGGGGCTCGTTTGACCCTCCAAATGGGTCGAACAAGACGTGATGGACAACCTTATACATAGACAAGGTATTGACGGACGTCCAAGAAAATTTTTTGCATTTTTGACGTCGGAATCTGGATCACCCAAAAAATGGTGTGCTATAGCACACAAAAATCATCGAAATGAGGCGTATGCTCGCTTCGGAGCTTGTTTGACCCTCCAAATGGGTCGGACAAGCTGTGATGGCCAACCGTATGCATAGACAAGTTCTTGACAGACGTCCACGAAAAAATTTGACATTTTTGACGTCGAAATCAGGATCACCCAAAAAATGGTGTGCTATAACACACGAAAATCATCGAAATGAGGCGTATGCTCGCTTCGGGGCTCGTTTGACCCTCCAAATGTTTTGGAAAAGCCGTGATGGCCAACCGTATGCATAGAAAAGATCTTGACGGACGTCCACAAAAAAATTTGGCATTTTTGATGTCAGAATTTGGATCACCCAAAAAATGGTGTGCTATAGCACACGAAAATCGTCGAAATGAGGCATATGCTCGCTTCGGGGCTCGTTTGACCCTCCAAATGGGTCGGACAAGCCGTGATGGCCAACCGTATGCATAGACAAGGTCTTGACGGACGTCCACGAAAAAATTTGGCATTTTTGACATCGGAATTCGGATCACCCAAAATATGGTGTGCCATAGCACACAAAAATCATCGAAATGAGGCGTATGCTCGCTTCGAGGCTCGTTTGACCCTCCAAATGGGTCGGACAAGCCGTGATCGCCAACCGTATGCATAGACAAGGTCTTGACGGACGTCCACAAAAAAATTTGGCATTTTTGACGTCGGAATCCGGATCACCCAAAAAATGGTGTGCTATAGCACACGAAAATCGTCGAAATGAGGCGTATACTCGCTTCGGGGCTCGTTTGACCCTCCAAATGGGTCGAAGAGCCGTTATGGCCAACCGTATGCAAAGAGAGGTTTTGACGGACGTCCACGAAAAAATTTGGCATTTTTGACGTCGGAATCCGAATCACTAAAAAAATGGTGTGCTATAGCACACGAAAATCGTCAAAATGTGGCGTATGCTCGCTTCGAGGCTCGTTTGACCCTCCAAATGGGTCGGACAAGCCGTGATGGCCAACCGTATGCATAGAAAAGGTCTTGACGGACGTCCACGAAAACATTTGGCATTTTTGACGTCGGAATCCGGATCACCCAAAAAATAGTGTGCTATAGCACACGAAAATCATCGAAATGAGGCGTATGCTCGCTTCGGGGCTCGTTTGACCCTCCAAATGGGTCGGACAAGCCGTAATGGCCAACCGTATGCATAGACAAGGTCTTGACGGACGTCCACGAATAAATTTGGCATTTTTGACGTCGGAATTCGGATCACCCAAAATATGGTGTGCTATAGCACACGAAAATCGTTGAAATGAGGCGTATGCTCGCTTCGGGGCTCGTTTGACCCTCCAAATGGGTCGAACAAGCCGTGATGGCCAACCGTATTCATAGACAAGGTCTTGACGGACGTCCACGAAAAAATTTGGCATTTTTGACGTCGGAATCCGGATCACCCAAAAAATGGTGTGCTATAGCACACAAAAATCGTCGAAATGAGGCGTATGCTCGCTTCGGGGCTCGTTTGGCCCTCCAAATGGGTCGGACAAGCCGTGATGGCCAACCGTATGCATAGACAAGGTCTTGACGGACGTCCACGAAAACATTTGGAATTTTTGACGTCGGAATCCGGATCACCCAAAAAATAGTGTGCTATAGCACACGAAAATCGTCGAAATGAGGCGTATGCTCACTTCAGGGCTCGTTTGACCCTTTAAATGGGTCGGACAAGCCGTGATGGCCAACTGTATGCATAGATAAGGTCTTGACGGACGTCCATAAAAAATTGTCATTTTTAACGTCGGAATTCGGATCACCCAAAATATGGTGTGCTATAGCACACGAAAATTGTCGAAATGAGGCGTATGCTCGCTTCGGGGCTCGTTTGACCATCCAAATGGGTCGGACAAGCCGTGATGGCCAACCGTATTCATAGAAAAGGTCTTGACGGACGTCCACGAAAAAATTTGGCATTTTTGACGTCGGAATCCGGATCACCCAAAAAATTGTGTGCTATAGCACACGAAAATCGTCGAAATGAGGCGTATGCTCGCTTCGGGGCTTAATTGACCCTCCAAATGGGTTGGAAGAGCCGTGATGGCCAACCGTATGCAAAGAGAAGGTCTTGACGGACGTCCACGAAAAATTTCAGAATTTTTGACGTCAGAATCTGGATCACCAAAAAAATGGTGTACTATAGCACACGAAAATCGTCGAAATGAGGCGTATGCTCGTTTCGTTGCTCGTTTGACCCTCCAAATGGGTCGAACAAGCCGTGATGGCCAACCGTATGCATAGACAAGGTCTTGACAGACGTCCACGAAAAAATTTGGCATTTTTGACGTCGGAATCCGGATCACCCAAAAAATGGTGTGCTATAGCACACGAAAATCGTCGAAATGAGGCGTATGCTCGCTTCGGGGATCGTTTGACCCTCCAAATGGGTCGTACAAGCCGTGATTGCCAACCATATGCATAGATAAGGTCTTGACGGACGTCCACGTAAAAATTTGGAATTTTTGACGTCGGAATTCGGATCACCCAAAATATGGTGTGCTATAGCACACAAAAATCGTTGAAATGAGGCGTATGCTCACTTCGGGGCTCGTTTGACCCTTCAAATGGGTCGGACAAGCCGTGATGGCACCCCGTATTCATAGACAAGGTCTTGACGGACTTCTACGAAAAAATTTGGCATTTTTGACGTCGGAATCCGGATCACCCAAAAAATGGTGTGCTATAGCACACGAAAATCGTCGAAATGAGGCGTATGCTCGCTTCGGGGCTCGTTTGACCCTCCAAATGGGTCGGACAAGCCGTGATGGCCAACCGTATGCATAGACAAGGTCTTGACGGACGTCCACGAAAAAATTTGGAATTTTTGACGTCGGAATTCGGATCACCCAAAAAATGGTGTGCTATAGCACACGAAAATCGTCGAAATGAGGCGTATGCTCGCTTCGGGGCTCGTTTGACCCTCCAAATGGGTCGAACAAGCCGTGATGGCCAACCGTATTCATAGACAAGGTCTTGACGGACGTCCACGAAAAAAATTGGCATTTTTGACGTCAGAATCCGGATCACCCAAAAAATGGTGTGCTATAGCACACGAAAATCGTCGAAATGAGGCGTATGCTCGCTTCGGGGCTCGTTTGACCCTCCAAATGGGTCGGACAAGCCGTGATGGCCAACCGTATGCATAGAAAAGGTCTTGACGGATGTCCACGAAAAAATTTGGCATTTTTGACGTCGGAATCCGGATCACCCAAAAAATTGTGTGCTATAGCACACGAAAATCGTCGAAATGAGGCGTATGCTCGCTTCGGGGCTTGTTTGACCCTCCAAATGGGTTGGAAGAGCCATGATGGCCAACCGTATGCAAAGAGAAGGTCTTGACGGACGTCCACGAAAAAATTTGGAATTTTTGACGTCAGAATCTGGATCACCAAAAAAATGGTGTGCTATAGCACACGAAAATCGTCGAAATGAGGCGTATGCTCGTTTCGGGGCTCGTTTGACCCTCCAAATGGGTCGGACAAGCCGTGATGGCCAACCGTATGCATATACAAGGTCTTGACGGACGTCCACGAAAAAATTTGGCATTTTTGACGTCGGAATCCGGATCACCCAAAAAATGGTGTGCTATAGCACACGAAAATCGTCGAAATGAGGTGTATGCTCGCTTCGGGGCTCGTTTAACTCTCCAAATGGGTCGTACAAGCCGTGATGGCCAACCGTATGAATAGACAAGGTCTTGACGGACGTCCACAAAAAAATTTGGCATTTTTGACGTCGAAATCCGGATCACCCAAAAAATGGTGCGCTATAGCACACGAAAATCATCGAAATGAGGCGTATGCTCGCTTCAGGGCTGGTTTGACCCTCCAAATGGGTCGGACAAGCCGTGATGGATAACCATATGCATAGACAAGGTCTTGACGGACGTCCATGAAAAAATGTAACATTTTTGACGTCGGATTCCGGATCACCCAAAAAATGGTGTGCTACAGCACACGAAAATCATCGAAATGAGGCGTATGCTCGCTTCGGGGCTCGTTTGACCCTCCAAATGGGTCGTACAAGCCGTGATTGCCAACCATATGCATAGATAAGGTCTTGATGGACGTCCACGAAAAAATTTGGCATTTTTGACGTCGAAATTCGGATCACCCAAAATATGGTGTGCTATAGCACACGAAAATCGTCGAAATGAGGCGTATGCTCGCTTAGGGGCTCGTTTGACCCTTCAAATGGGTCGGACAAGCCGTGATGGCACCCCGTATGCATAGACAAGGTCTTGACGGACTTCTACGAAAAAATTTGGCATTTTTGACGTCGGAATCCGGATCACCCAAAAAATGGTGTGCTATAGCACAAGAAAATCGTCGAAATGAGGCGTATGCTCGCTTCGAGGCTCGTTTGACCCTTCAAATGGGTCGGACAAGCCGTGATGGCCAACCGTATCCATAGACAATGTCTTGACGGACGTCCACGAAAAAATTTGGCATTTTTGACGTCGGAATCCGGATCACCCAAAAAATGGTGTGCTATAGCACACGAAAATCGTCGAAATAAGGCGTAGGATCGCTTCGGGGCTCGTTTGACCCTTCAAATGGGTCGGACAAGCCGTGATGGCACCCCGTATGCATATAAAATGTCTTGACGGACTTCTACGAAAAAATTTGCCACTTTTGACGTCGGAATCTGGATCACCCAAAAAATGGTGTGCTATAGCACACGAAAATCATCGAAAAGAGGCGTATGCTCGCTTCGGTGCTCGTTTGACCCTCCAAATGGGTCGGACAAGCCGTGATTGCCAACCGTATGCATAGACAAGGTCTAGACGGACGTTCACGAAAAAATTTGGCATTTTTGACGTCGGATTCCGTATCACCCAAAAAATGGTGTGCTATAGCACACGAAAATCGTCGAAATGAGGCGTATGCTCGCTTCGGGGCTCGTTTGTCCCTCCAAATGGGTCGGACAAGCCGTGATGGCCAACCATATGCATAGACAAGGTCTTGACGGACGTCCACGAAAACTTTTTGCATTTTTTACTTCGGAATCCGGATCACCCAAAAAATGGTGTGCTATAGCACACGAAAATTGTCGAAATGAGGTGTATGCTCGCTTCGGGGCTCGTTTGACCCTCCAAATGGGTTGGACAAGCCCTGATGGCCAACCGTATATATAGACAAGGTCATGACGGACGTCCACAAAAAAAATTAGCATTTTTGACGTCGGAATCCGGATCACCCAAAAAATGGTGTGCTATAGCACACGAAAATCGTCGAAATGAGGCATATGCTCGCTTCGGGGCTCGTTTGACCCTCCAAATGGGTCGAACAAGCCGTGATGGCCAATCGTATGCATAGACAAGGTCTTGACAGACGTCCACAAAAACATTTTGCATTTTTGACGTCGGAATCCGGATCACCCAAAAAATGGTGTGCTATAGCACACGAAAATCGTCGAAATGAGGTGTATGCTCGCTTCGGGGCTCGTTTGACCCTCCAAATGGGTCGAACAAGCCGTGATGGCCAACCGTATGCATAGAAAAGGTCTTGACGGACGTCCATGAAAAAAATTTGCATTTTTGACGTCGGAATCCGGATCACCCAAAAAATGGTGTGCTATAGCACACGAAAATCGTCGAAATGAGGCGTATGCTCGCTTCGGGGCTTGTTTGACCCTCCAAATGGGTCGGACAAGCCGTGAGGGCCAACCATATGCATAGACAAGGTCTTCACGGATGTCCACGAAACAATTTGGCAATTTTGACGTCGGAATCCGGATCACCCAAAAAATGGTGTGCTATAGCACACGAAAATCATCGGAATGAGGCGTATGCTCGCTTCGGGGCTCATTTGACCCTCCAAATGGGTCGTACAAGCCGTGATGGACAACCGTAGCATAGACAAGGTCTTGACGGACGTCCACAAAAAAATTTGGCATTTTTGACGTCGGAATCCGGATCACCCAAAAAATGGTGTGCTATCGCACACGAAAATCGTCGAAATGAGGCGTATGCTCGCTTCGGGGCTCATATGACCCTTCAAATGGGTCGAACAAGCCGTGATGGCCAACCGTATGCATAAACAAGGTCTTGACAGACGTCCACGAAAAAATTTGGCATTTTTGACGTTGGAATCTGGATCACCCAAAAAATGGTGTGCTATAGCACACGAAAATCGTTGTAATAAGGCGTATGCTCGCTTCGGGGCTCGTTTGACCCTCCAAATGGGTCGGACAAGCTGTGATGGCCAACCGTATGCATAGAAAAGGTCTTGACGGACATCCACGAAAAAATTTGGTGTTTTTGACGTCAGAATCCGGATCACCCAAAAAATGGTGTGCTATAGCACACGAAAATCGTCGAAATGAGGCGTATGCTCGCTTCGGGGCTCGTTTGACCCTCCAAATGGGTCGTACAAGCCGTGATGGCCAACCGTATGCATAGAAAAGGTCTTGACGGACGTCCACGAAAAAATTTGGTGTTTTTGACGTCAGAATCCGGATCACCCAAAAAATGGTGTGCTATAGCACACGAAAATCGTCGAAATGAGGCGTATGCTCGCTTCGGGGCTCGTTTGACCCTCCAAATGGGTCGAACAAGCCGTGATGGACAACCGTATGCATAGACATGGTCTTGACGGACGTCCACAAAAATTTTTTGCATTTTTGACGTCGGAATCCGGATCACCCAAAAAATGGTGTGCTATAGCACACGAAAATCGTCGAAATGAGGCATATGCTCGCTTCGGGGCTCGTTTGAACCTCCAAATGGGTCGAACAAGCCGTGATGGCCAACCGTATGCATAGACAAGGTCTTGACGGACGTCCACGAAAACATTTGGCATTTTTGACGTCGGAATCCAGATCACCCAAAAAAAAGTGTGCTATAGCACACGAAAATCGTCGAAATGAGGCGTATGCTCGCTTCGGGGCTCGTTTGACCCTCCAAATGGGTCGGACAAGCCCTGATGGCCAACCGTATGCATAGACAAGGTCTTGACGGACGTCCACGAAAAAAATTGGCATTTTTGACGTCGGAATCCGGATCACCCAAAAAATGGTGTGCTATAGCACACGAAAATCGTCGAAATGAGGCGTATGCTCACTTCGGGGCTCGTTTGACCCTCCAAATGGGTTGGAAGAGCCGTGATGGCCAACTGTATGCAAAGAGAAGGTCTTGACGGACGTCCATGAAAAAATTTAGAATTTTTGACGTCAGAATCCGGATCACCCAAAAAATTGTGAGCTATAGCACACGAAAATCGTCAAAATGAGGCGTATGCTCGCTTCGGGGCTTGTTTGACCCTCCAAATGGGTTGGAAGAGCCGTGATGGCAAACTGTATGCAAAGAGAAGGTCTTGACGGACGTCCACGAAAAAATTTGGAATTTTTGACGTCAGAATCCGGATCACCAAAAAAATGGTGTGCTATAGCACACGAAAATCGTCGAAATGAGGCGTGTGCTCGCTTCGGGGCTAGTTTGACCCTCCAAATGGGTCGGGCAAGCCGTGATGGCCAACCGTATGCATATACAAGGTCATGACGGACGTCCACGAAAAAATTTGGCATTTTTGACGTCAGAATCCGGATCACCCAAAAAATGGTGTGCTATAGCACATGAAAATCATCGAAATGAGGCGTATGCTCGCTTCGGAACTCGTTTGACCCTCCAAATGGGTCGGACAAGCCGTGATGGCCAACCGTATGCATAGACAAGGTCTTGACGGACGTCCACGAAAAAATTTGGCATTTTTGACGTCGGAATCCGGATCACCCAAAAAATTGTGTGCTATAGCACACGAAAATCGTCGAAATGAGGCGTATGCTCGCTTCGGGGCTTGTTTGACCCTCCAAATGGGTCGGAAGAGCCGTGATGGCCAACTGTATGCAAAGAGAAGGTCTTGACGGACGTCCATGAAAAAATTTGGAATTTTTGACGTCAGAATCCGGATCACCCAAAAAATGGTGTGCTATAGCACACGAAAATCGTCGAAATGAGGCGTATGCTCGTTTCGGGGCTCGTTTGAACCTCCAAATGGGTCGGACAAGACGTGATGGCCAACCGTAAGCATAGACAAGGTCTTGATGGAAGTCCACGAAAAAATTTGGCATTTTTGACGTCGGAATCCGAATCACCCAAAAAATGGTTTGCTATATCACACGAAAATCGTCGAAATGAGGCGTATGCTCGCTTCGGGGCTCGTTTGACCCTCCAAATGGGTCGTACAAGCCGTGATGGCCAACCGTATGCATATACAAGGTCTTGAAGGACGTCCACAAAAAAATTTGGCATTTTTGACGTCGGAATCTGGATCACCCAAAAAATGGTGTGCTATAGCACACGAAAATCGTCGAAATGAGGCGTAGGATCGCTTCGGGGCTCGTTTGACCCTTCAAATGGGTCGGACAAGCCGTGATGGCCAACCGTATGCATAGACAATGACTTGAAGAACGTCCACGAAAATATATGGCATTTTTGACGTCGGAATCCGGATCACCCAAAAAATGGTGTGCTATAGCACACGAAAATCGTCGAAATGAGGCGTAGGATCGCTTCGGGGCTCGTTTGACCCTTCAAATGGGTCGGACAAGCCGTGATGGCACCCCGTATGCATAGACAAGGTCTTGACGGACGTCTTCGA
Organism: Solanum arcanum; assembly: GCA_027789145.1. NCBI lineage: Eukaryota > Viridiplantae > Streptophyta > Magnoliopsida > Solanales > Solanaceae > Solanum > Solanum arcanum. Next base: position 70,905,210 of record CM050941.1, read on the forward strand.
AAAAATTTGGCATTTTTGACGTCGGAATCCGGATCACCCAAAAAATGGTGTGCTATAGCACACGAAAATCGTCGAAATGAGGCGTATGCTCGCTTCAGGGCTCGTTTGACCCTCCAAATGGGTCGGACAAGCCGTGATGGCCAACCGTATGCATAGACAAGGTCTTGACGGACGTCTTCGAAAAAATTTGGCGTTTTTGACGTCGGAATCCGGATCACCCAAAAAATGGTGTGCTATAGCACACGAAACTCGTCGAAATGAGGCGTATGCTCGCTCCGGGGATTGTTTGACCCTCCAAATGGGTCGGACAAGCCGTGATGGCCACCCGTATGCATATACAAGGTCTTGACGGATGTCCACGAAAAAATTTGGCATTTTTGACGTCGGAATCTGGATCACCCAAAAAATGGTGTGCTATAGCACACGAAAATCGTCGAAATGAGGCGTATGCTCGCTTCGGAGCTCGTTTGACCCTCCAAATGGATCGAAAAAGCCGTGATGGCCAACCGTATGCATAGACAAGGTCTTGACGGACTTCCACGAAAATTATTTGCATTTTTGACGTCGGAATCCGGATCACCCAAAAAATGGTGTGCCATAGCACATGAAAATCGTCGAAATGAGGCGTATGCTCGCTTCGGGGCTCGTTTTACCCTCCAAATGGGTCGAACAAGCTGTGATGGCCAACCGTATGCATAGACAATGTCTTGACGGACGTCCACGAAAAAAATTGGCATTTTTGACGTCAGAATCCGGATCACCCAAAAAATGGTGTGCTATAGCACATGAAAATCGTCGAAATGAGGCGTATGCTCGCTTCGGGGCTCGTTTGACCCTCCAAATGGGTTGGACAAGCCGTGATGGCCAACCGTATGCATAGACAAGGTCTTGACGGATGTCCACGAAAAAATTTGGCATTTTGACGTCGGAATCCGGATCACCCAAAAAATGGTGTGCTATAGCACACGAAAATCGTCGAAATGAGGTGTATGCTCTCTTCGTTGCTCGTTTGACCCTCAAAATGGGTCGGACAAGCCGTGATGGCCAACCGTGTGCATAGACAAGGTCTTGACGGACGTCCAAGAAAAAATTTGGCATTTTTGACGTCGGAATCCGGATCACCCAAAAAATGGTGTGCAATAGCACACGAAAATCGTCGCAATGAGGCGTATGCTCGCTTCAGGGCTCGTTTGACCCTCCAAATGGGTCGGACAAGCCGTGATGGCCAACCGTATGCATAGACAATGTCTTGACGGATGTCCACAAAAAAATTTGGCATTTTTGACGTCGGAATCAGGATCACCCAAAAAATGGTGTGCTATAGCACATGAAAATCGTCGAAATGAGGCGTATGCTCGCTTCGGGGCTCGTTTGACCCTCCAAATGGGTCGGACAAGCCGTGATGGACAACCGTATGCATAGACAAGGTCTTGAAGGACGTCCACGAAAAACTTTGGCATTTTTGAAGTCAGAATCCGGATCACCCAAAAAATGGTGTGCTATAGCACACGAAAATCGACGAAATGAGGCGTATGCTCGCTTCGGAGCTCGTTTGACCCTCCAATTGGGTCGTACAAGCCGTGATGGCCAACCGTATGCATAGACAAGGTCTTGATGGACGTCCACGAAAAAATTTGGCATTTTTGACGTCAGAATCCGGATCACCCAAAAAATGGTCTGCAATAGCACACGAAAATCATCGAAATGAGGCGTATGCTCGCTTCGGGGCTCGTTTTACCCTCCAAATGGGTCAGACAAGCCGTTTTGGCCAACCGTATGCATAGACAAGGTCTTGACGGACGTCCACGAAAAAATTTGGTATTTTTGACGTCGGAATCCGGATCACCCAAAAATGGTGTGCTATAGCACACGAAAATCGTCGAAATGAGGCGTATGCTCGCTTCGGGGCTCGTTTGACCCTCCAAATGGGTCGGACAAGCCTTGATGGCCAACTGTATTCATAGACAAGGTCTTGACGGACGTCCAAGAAAACATTTTGCATTTTTAACGTCAGAATCCGGATCACCCAAAAAATGGTGTGCTTTAGCACACGAAAATCGTCGAAAACAGGCGTATGCTCGCTTCGGGGCTCGTTTGAACCTCCAAATGGGTCGGAAAAGCCGTTATGGCCAACCGTATGCATAGACAAGGTCTTGACGGATGTCCACGAAAAAATTTAGCATTTTTGACGTCAGAATGCGGATCACCCAAAAATTGGTGTGCTATAGCACACGAAAATCGTCGAAATGAAGCGAATGCTCGCTTCGGAGCTCGTTTGACCCTCCAAATGGATCGGACAAGTCGTGATGGCCAACCGTATGCATATGCAAGGTCTTGAAGGACGTCCACGAAAACATTTGACATTTTTGACGTCGGAATCCGGATCACCCATAAAAAAGTGTGCTATAGCACACGAAAATCGTCAAAATGAGGCGTTTGCTCGCTTCGGGGCTCGTTTGACCCTCCAATTGGGTCGGACAAGCCGTGATGACCAACCTTATGCATAGACAAGGTCTTGATGGACGTCCACGAAAACATTTGGCATTTTTGACGTTGGAATCCGGATCACCCAAAAAATGGTGTGCTATAGTACACGAAAATCGTCAAAATGAGGCGTATGCTTGCTTCGGGGCTCATTTGACCCTCCAAATGGGTCGGACAAGCCATGATGGCCAACCTTATGCATAGACAAGGTCTTGACGGACGTCCACGAAAAAATTTGGCATTTTTGACGTCGGAATCTGGATCATCCAAAAAATGGTTTGCTATAGCACACGAAAATTGTCGAAATCAGGCGTATGCTCGCTTCGGGGCTCGTTTGACCCTCCAAATGGGTCAGACAAGCCGTTTTGGCAAACCGTATGCATAGACAAGGTCTTAACGGACGTCCACGAAAAAATTTGGCATTTTTGACGTCGGAATCCGGATCACCCAAAAATTGGTGTGCTATAGCACACGAAAATCGTCGAAATGAAGCGAATGCTCGCTTCGGAGCTCGTTTGGCCCTCCAAATGGGTCAGACAAGCCGTGATGGCCAACCATATGCATAGACAAGGTCTTGACGGATGTCAACAAAAAAATTTGGCATTTTTGACGTCGGAATCCGGATCATCTAAAAAATGGTGTGCTATAGCACACGAAAATCGTCGATGAGGCGTATGCTCGCTTTGGGGCTCGTTTGACCCTCCAAATGGGTCGAACAAGCCGTGATGGCTAACCGTATGCATAGACAAGGTCTTGACGTACATCCACGAAAAAATTTGGCATTTTTGACGTCGGAATCCGAATCACCCAAAAAATGGTGTGCTATAGCACACAAAAATCGTCGAAATGAGGCGTATGCTCGCTTCGGGCCTCGTTTGACCCTTCAAATGGGTCGGACAAGCCATGATGGCCAACCGTATGCATAGACGAGGTCTTGAGGGACGTCCACGAAATTTTTTTGCATTTTTGACGTCGGAATCCGGATCACCCAAAAAATGGTGTGCTATAGCACACGAAAATTGGCGAAATGAGGCGTATGCTCGCTTCGGAGCTCGTTTGACCCTCCAAATGGGTCGTACAAGACGTGATGGCCAACCGTATGCATATACAAGGTCTTGAAGGACGTCCACGAAAAAAATTGGCATTTTTGACGTCGGAATCTGGATCACCCAAAAAATGGTGTGCTATAGCACACGAAAATCGTCGAAATGAGGTGTATGCTCGCTTCGGGGCTCGTTTGACCCTCCAAATGGGTCGGACAAGCCGTGATGGCCAACCGTATGCATAGACAAGGTCTTGATGGACGTCCACGAAAAAAATTGGCATTTTTGACGTCGGAATCCGGATCACCCAAAAAATGGTGTGCTATAGCACACGAAAATCATCGAAATGAGGCGTATGCTCGCTTCGGGGATCGTTTGACCCTCCAAATGAGTCGGACAAGCCGTGATGGCCAACCTTATGCATAGAAAACGTCTTGACGGACGTCCATGAAAAAATTTGGCATTTTTGACGTCGGAATCCGGATCACCCAAAAAATGGTGTGCTATAGCACACGAAAATCGTCGAAATGAGGCGAAAGCTCGCTTCGGGGCTCGTTTGACCCTCCAAATGGGTCGGACAAGCCGTAATGGCCAATCGTATGCATAGAAAAGGTCTTGACGGACGTCCACAAAAAAAATTGGCATTTTTGACGTCGGAATCCGGATCACCCAAAAAATGGTGTGCTATAGCACACGAAAATCGTTGAAATGAGGCGTATGCTTGCTTCGGGGCTCGTTTGACCCTCCAAATGGGTCGGACAAGCCGTGATGGCCAACCGTATGCATAGACAAGGTCTTGACGGACGTCAACGAAAAAATGTGGCATTTTTGACGTCGGAATCCGGATCACCCAGAAAATGGTGTGCTATAGCACACAAAAATCGTCGAAATGAGGCGTATGCTCACATCGGGTCTCGTTTGACCCTCCAAATGGGTCAGACAAGCCGTGATGGCCAACCATATGCATAGACAAGGTCTTGATGGACGTCCACGAAAAAATTTGGCATTTTTGACGTCGGAATCCGGATCACCCAAAAAATGGTGTGCTATAGCACACGAAAATCGTCGAAATGAGGCGTATGCTCGCTTCGGGGCTCGTTTGACCCTCCAAATGGGTCGGACAAGCCGTGATGGCCAACCGTATGCATAGACAAGGTCTTGACGGACGTCCACGAAAAAATTTGGCATTTTTGACGTCGAAATCCGGATCACCCAAAAAATGGTGTGCTATAGCACACGAAAATCGTTGAAATGAGGCGTATGCTCGCTTCGGGGCTCGTTTGACCCTCCAAATGGGTCGGACAAGCCGTGATGGCCAACCTTATGCATAGACAAGGTCTTGACGGACGTCCACGAAAAAATTTGGCATTTTTGACGTCAGAATCTGGATCACCCAAAAAATGGTGTGCTATAGCACACGAAAATCGTCGAAATGAGGCGTATGCTCGCTTCGGGGCTCGTTTGACCCTCCAAATGGGCCGGACAAGCCGTGATGGCCAACCGTATGCATAGACAAGGTCTTGACGGACGTCCACGAAAAAATTTGGCATTTTTGACGTCAGAATCCGGATCACCCAAAAAATGGTGTGCTATAGCACACGAAAATCGTCGAAATGAGGCGTATGCTCGCTTCGGGGCTCGTTTGACCCTCCAAATGGGCCGGACAAGCCGTGATGGCCAACCGTATGCATAGACAAGGTCTTGACGGACGTCCACGAAAAAATTGGCATTTTTGACGTCAGAATCCGGATCACCCAAAAAATGGTGTGCTATAGCACACGAAAATCGTCGAAATGAGGCGTATGCTCGCTTCGGGGCTCGTTTGACCTTCCAAATGGGTCGGAAAAGCCGTGATGGCCAACTGTATGCATAGACAAGGTCTTGATGGACGTCCACGGAAAAATTTTGCATTTTTGACGTCGAAATCCGGATTACCCAAAAAATGGTGTGCTATAGCACACGAAAATCGTCGAAATGAGGCGTGTGCTCGCTTCGGGGATCGTTTGACCCTCCAAATGGGTCGGACAAGCTGTGATGGCCAACCTTATGCATAGAAAAGGTCTTGACGGACGTCCACGATAAAATTTGGCATTTTTAACTTCAGAATCTGGATCACCCAAAAAATGGTGTGATATTGCACACGAAAATTGTCGAAATGAGGCGTATGCTCGCTTCGGGGCTCGTTTGACCCTCCAAATGGGTCGTACAAGCCGTGATGGCCAACCATATGCATAGACAAGGTCTTGACGGATGTCCACGAAAAAAATTGGCATTTTTGACGTCGGAATCCAGATCACCCAAAAAATGGTGTGCTATAGCACACAAAAATCGTCGAAATGAGGCGTATGCTCGCTTCGGGCCTCGTTTGACCCTTCAAATGGGTCGGACAAGCCGTGATGGCCAACCTTATGCATAGACAAGGTCTTGAAGGACGTCCATGAACAAATTTGGCAATTTTGACGTCGGAATCTGGATCACCCAAAAAATGGTGTGCTATAGCACACGAAAATCGTCGAAATGAGGCGTATGCTCGCTTCGGGGCTCGTTTGACCCTCCAAATGGATCGGACAATCCGTGATAACGAACCGTATGCATAGACAAGGTCTTGACGGACGTCCACGAAAAAATTTGGCATTTTTGACGGCAGAATCCGGATCACCCAAAAATAGTGTGCTAGAGCACACGAAAATCGTCGAAATGAGGCGTATGCTCGCTTCGGGGCTCGTTTGACCCTCCAAATGGGTCTGACAAGCCGTGATGGCCAACCGTATGCATAGACAAGGTCTTGAGGGACGTCCACGAAAAACATTGGCATTTTTGACGTCGTAATCCGGATCACCCAAAAAATGGTGTGCTATAGCGCACGAAAATCATCGAAATGAGGCGTATGCTCGCTTTGGGGCTCGTTTGACCCTCCAAATGGGTCGGAAAAGCTGTGATGGCCAACCGTATACATAGACAAGGTCTTGACGGACGTCCACGAAAACATTTGGCATTTTTGACGTCGGAATCCGGATCACCCAAAAAATGGTGTGCTATAGCACACGAAAATCGTCGAAATGAGGCGTATGGTCACTTCGGGGCTCGTTTGACCCTCCAAGTGGGCCGTACAAGCCGTTATATCCAACCGTATGCATAGACAAGGTCTTGACGGACGTCCACGAATAAATTTGGCATTTTTGACGTCGGAATCCGGATCACCCAAAAAATGGTGTGCTATAGCACACGAAAATCGTCGAAATGAGGCGTATGCTCGCTTCGGGGCTCATTTGACCCTCCAAATGGGTCGGACAAGCAGTGATGGCCAACCGTATGCATAGACAAGGTCTTGACGGACGTCCATGAAAACATTTGGGATTTTTGACGTCGGAATCCGGATCACTTAAAAATGGTGTGCTATAGCACACGAAAATCGTCGAAATGAGGCGTATGCTCGCTTCGGGGCTTGTTTGACCCTCCAAATGGGTCGGACAAGCCGTGATGGCCAATCGTATGTATAGACAAGGTCTTGACGGACGTCCACGAAAAAATTTGGCATTTTTGACGTCGAAATCTGGATCACCCAAAAACTGGTGTGGTATAGCACACGAAAATCGTCGAAATGAGGCGTATGCTCGCTTCGGGGCTCGTTTGACCCTCCAAATGGGTCGGACAAGCCATTATGGCCAACCGTATGCATAGAAAAGGTCTTGACAGACGTCCACGAAAAAATTTGGCATTTTTGACGTCAGAATCTGGATCACCCAAAAAATGGTGTGCTATAGCACACGAAGATCATCGAAATGAGGCGTATGCTCGCTTCGGGGCTCGTTTGACCCTCCAAATGGGTCGGACAAGCTGTGATGGACAACCGTATGCATAGACAAGGTCTTGACAGACGTCCACGAAAACATTTGGCATTTTTGACGTCGGAATCCGGATCACCCAAAAATGGTGTGCTATAGCACACAAAAATCATCGAAATTAGGCGTATGCTCGCTTCGGGGCTCGTTTGACCCTCCAAATGGGTCGGACAAGCCGTGATGGCCAACTGTATGCATAGACAAGGTCTTGAAAGACGTCCACGAAAAACATTGGCATTTTTGACGTCGGAATCCGGATCACCCAAAAAATGGTGTGCTATAGCGCATGAAAATCGTTGAAATGAGGCGTATGCTCGCTTCGGGGCTCGTTTGACCCTCCAAATGGGTCGGACAAGCAGTGATGGCCAACCGTATGCATAGACAAGGTCTAGACGGACGTCCACAAAAACATTTGGCATTTTTGACGTCGGAATCCGGATCACCCAAAAAATGGTGTGCTATAGCACACGAAAATCGTCGAAATGAGGCGTATGCTCGCTTCGGGGCTCGTTTGACCCTCCAAATGGGTCGGACAAGCCGTGATGGCCAACCTTATGCATAGACAAGGTCTTGACGGACGTCCACGAAAAAATTTGGCATTTTTGACGTCAGAATCTGGATCACCCAAAAAATGGTGTGCTATAGCACACGAAAATCGTCGAAATGAGTCGTATGCTCGCTTCGGGGCTCGTTTGACCCTCCAAATGGGTCGGACAAGCCGTGATGGCCAACCGTATGCATAGACAAGGTCTTGACGGACATCCACGAAAAAATTTGGCATTTTTGACGTCGAAATCCGGATCACCCAAAAAATGGTGTGCTATAGCACACGAAAATCGTTGAAATGAGGCGAATGCTCGCTTCGGTGCTCGTTTGACCCTCCAAATGGGTCGTACAAGCCGTGATGGCCAACCGTATGCATAGACAAGGTCTTGACGGACGTCCACGAAAAAAATTGGCATTTTTGACGTCGGAATCTGGATCACCCAAAAAATGGTGTGCTATAGCACACGAAAATCGTCGAAATGAGGCGTATGCTCGCTTCATGGCTCGTTTGACCTTCCAAATGGGTCGGAAAAGCCGTGATGGCCAACTGTATGCATAGACAAGGTCTTGATGGACGTCCACGGAAAAATTTTGCATTTTTGACGTCGAAATCCGGATCACCCAAAAAATGGTTTGCTATAGCACACGAAAATCGTCGAAATGAGGCGTGTGCTCGCTTCGGGGATCGTTTGACCCTCCAAATGGGTCGGACAAGCTGTGATGGCCAACCTTATGCATAGAAAAGGTCTTGACGGACGTCCACGATAAAATTTGGCATTTTTAACTTCAGAATCTGGATCACCCAAAAAATGGTGTGATATTGCACACGAAAATTGTCGAAATGAGGCGTATGCTCGCTTCGGGGCTCGTTTGACCCTCCAAATGGGTCGTACAAGCCGTGATGGCCAACCATATGCATAGACAAGGTCTTGACGGATGTCCACGAAAAAAATTGGCATTTTTGACGTCGGAATCCAGATCACCCAAAAAATGGTGTGCTATAGCACACAAAAATCGTCGAAATGAGGCGTATGCTCGCTTCGGGCCTCGTTTGACCCTTCAAATGGGTCGGACAAGCCGTGATGGCCAACCTTATGCATAGACAAGGTCTTGAAGGACGTCCATGAACAAATTTGGCAATTTTGACGTCGGAATCCGGATCACCCAAAAAATGGTGTGCTATAGCACACGAAAATCGTCGAAATGAGGCGTATGCTCGCTTCGGGGCTCGTTTGACCCTCCAAATGGATCGGACAATCCGTTATAACGAACCGTATGCATAGACAAGGTCTTGACGGACGTCCACGAAAAAATTTGGCATTTTTGACGGCAGAATCCGGATCACCCAAAAATAGTGTGCTAGAGCACACGAAAATCGTCGAAATGAGGCGTATGCTCGCTTCGGGGCTCGTTTGACCCTCCAAATGGGTCTGACAAGCCGTGATGGCCAACCGTATGCATAGACAAGGTCTTGAGGGACGTCCACGAAAAACATTGGCATTTTTGACGTCGTAATCCGGATCACCCAAAAAATGGTGTGCTATAGCGCACGAAAATCATCGAAATGAGGCGTATGCTCGCTTCGGGGCTTGTTTGACCCTCCAAATGGGTCGGACAAGCCATGATGGCCAGCCGTATGCAAAGACAAGGTCTTGACGGATGCCCACAAAATTTTTTTGCATTTTTGACGTCGTAATCCGGATCACCCAAAAATAGTGTGCTAGAGCACACGAAAATCGTCGAAATGAGGCGTATGCTCGCTTCGGGGCTCGTTTGACCCTCCAAATGGGTCGGACAAGCCGTGATGGCCAACCGTATGCATAGACATGGTCTTGACGGACGTCCACGAAAAAATTTGGCATTTTTGACGTCGGAATCCGGATCACCCAAAAAATGGTGTGCTATAGCACACGAAAATCGTCGAAATGAGGCGTTTGCTCTCTTCGGGGCTCGTTTGACCCTCCAAATGGGTCAGACAAGCCGTGATGGCCAACCGTATGCATATACAAGGTCTTGACGGACGTCCACAAAAAAAATTGGCATTTTTGACGTCGGAATCCGGATCACCCAAAAAATGGTGTGCTATAGCACACGAAAATCGTCGAAATGAGGCGTATGCTCGCTTCGGGGCTCGTTTGACCCTCCAAATGGGTCGGACAAGCCGTGATGGCCAACCGTATGCATAGACAAGGTCTTGACGGACGTCCACAAAAATTTTTTGCATTTTTGACGTCAGAATCCGGATCACCCAAAAAATGGTGTGCTGCACACGAAAATCGTCGAAATGAGGCATATGCTCGCTTCGGGGCTCGTTTCACCCTCTAAATGGGTCGGACAAGCCGTGATGGTCAACCGTATGCATAGACAAGGTCTTGACGGACGTCCACGAAAATATTTGGCATTTTTGACGTCGGAATCCGGATCACCCAAAAAATGGTGTGCTATAGCACACGAAAATCATCGAAATAAGGCGTATGCTCGCTTCGGGGCTCGTTTGACCCTCCAAATAGGTTGGACAAGCCGTGATGGCCAACCGTATGCATAGACAAGGTCTTGAAGGACATCCACGAAAAAATTTGGCATTTTTGACGTCGGAATCTGGATAACCCAAAAAATGATGTGCTATAGCTTAGGAAAATCGTCGAAATGAGGCGTATGCTCGCTTCGGGGCTCGTTTCACCCTCCAAATGGGTCGGACAAGCCGTGATTGCCAACCGTATGTATAGACAAGGTCTTGACGGATTTCCACGAATAAATTTGGCATTTTTGACGTCGGAATCCGAATCACCCAAAAAATGGTGTGCTATAGCACACGAAAATCATCGAAATGAGGCGTATGCTCGCTTCGGGGCTTGTTTGACCCTCCAAATGGGTCGGACAAGCCGTGATGGCCAACCGTATGCATAGAAAAGGTCTTGAAGGACGTCCATGAAAAAAGTTGCGATTTTTGACGTCAGAATCCGGATCACCCAAAAAATGGTGTGCTATAGCACACGAAAATCGAAGAAATGAGGCGTATGCTCGCTTCGGGGCTTGTTTGAGCCTCTAAATGGGTCGGACAAGCCGTGATGGCCAACCGTATGCATATACAAGGTCTTGACGGACGTCCACGAAAAAATTTGGCATATTTGACGTCGGAATCCGGATCACCCAAAAAATGGTGTGCTATAGCACACGAAAATCATCGAAATGAGGCGTATGCTCGCTTCGGGGCTCGTTTGACCCTCCAAATGGGTCGGACAAGCCGTGATGGACAACTGTATGCATAGACAAGGTCTTGACGGATGTCCATAAAAAAATTTGGCATTTTTGACATCGGAATCCGGATCACCCAAAAAAGGGTGTGCAATAGCACACGAAAATCGTTGAAATGAGGGGTATGCACGCTTCGAAGCTCGTTTGACCCTCCAAATGGGTCAGACAAGCCATGATGGCCAACCGTATGCATAGACAAGGTCTTGACGGACGTAAACGAAAAAATTTGGCATTTTGACGTCGGAATCTGGATGACCCAAAAAATGGTGTGCTATAGCACACGAAAATCGTCGAAATGAGGCGTATGCTCGCTTCGGGGCTCATTTCACCCTCCAAATGGGTCGGACACACCGTGATGGCCAACCGTATGCATAGACAAGGTCTTGACGGACGTCCACGAAAAAATTTGACATTTTTGACGTCGGAATCCGGATCACTAAAAAAATGGTGTGCTATAGCACACGAAAATCGTCGAAATGAGACGTATGCTCGCTTTGGGGCTCGTTTGACCCTCGAAATGGGTCGGACAAGCCGTGATGGCCAACCGTATGCATAGACAAGGTCTTGAAGGACGTCCACGACAAAATTTGGCATTTTTGACGTCAGAATCCGGATCACCGAAAAAATGGTGTGCTATAGCACACGAAAATCGTCGAAATGAGGCGTATGCTCGCTTGGGGGCTCGTTTGACACTCCAAATGGGTCGGACAAGCCGTGATGGCCAACCGTATGCATAGACAAGGTCTTGACGGACGTCCACAAAAAAATTTGGCATTTTTGACGTCGGAATCCGGATCACCAAAAAAGGGTGTGCAATAGCACACAAAAATCGTCGAAATAAGGCGTATGCTCGCTTCGGGGCTCGTTTGACCTTCCAAATAGGTCGGAAAAGCCGTGTTGGCCAACCGTATGCATAGACAAGGTCTTGACGGACGTCCACGAAAAAATTTGGCATTTTTGACGTCGAAATCCGGATCACCCAAAAAATGGTGTGCTATAGCACACGAAAATCGTCAAAATGAGGCGTATGCTCGCTTCGGGGCTCGTTTGACCCTCCAAATGGGTCGGACAAGCCGTGATGGCCAACCGTATGCATAGACAAGGTCTTGACGGACGTCCACAAAAAAATTTGGCATTTTTGACGTCGGAATCCGGATCACCAAAAAAGGGTGTGCAATAGCACACAAAAATCGTCGAAATAAGGCGTATGCTCGCTTCGGGGCTCGTTTGACCTTCCAAATAGGTCGTAAAAGCCGTGTTGGCCAACCGTATGCATAGACAAGGTCTTGACGGACGTGCACGAAAAAATTTGGCATTTTTGACGTCGAAATCCGGATCACCCAAAAAATGGTGTGCTATAGCACACGAAAATCGTCAAAATGAGGCGTATGCTCGCTTCGGGGCTCATTTGACCCTCCAAATGGGTCGGACAAGCCGTGATGGACAACCGTATGCATAGACAAGGTCTTGACGGACGTCCTCGAAATAATTTGGCATTTTTGACGTCGGAATCCGGATCACCCAAAAAATGGTGTGCTATAGCACACGAAAATCGTTGAAATGAAGCGTATGCTCGCTTCGGGGCTCGTTTGACCCTCCAAATGGATCGGACAAGCCGTGGTGGCCAACTGTATGCATAGACAAGGTCTTGACGGACGTCCACGAAAAAATTTGGCATTTTTGACGTCGGTATCCGGATCACCCTAAAATGGTGTGCTATAGCACACGAAAATCGTTGAAATGAGGTGTATGCTCGCTTCGGGGCTCGTTTGACCCTCCAAATGGGTCGGACAAGCCGTGATGGCCAACTGTATGCATAGAAAAGGTCTTGACGGACGTCCACGAAAAAATTTTGCATTTTTGACGTCGTAATCCGGATCACCCTAAAATGGTGTGCTATAGCACACGAAAATCTTTGAAATGAGGCGTATGCTCGCTTCAGGGATCGTTTGACCCTCCAAATGGTTTGGACAAGATGTGATGGCCAACCGTATGCATAGACAAGGTCTTGACGGATGTCTACGAAAAAATTTGGCATTTTTGAAGTTGGAATACGGATCACCCAAAAAATGGTGTGCTATAGCACACGAAAATTGTCGAAATGAGGCGTATGCTCACTTCGGGGCTCGTTTTACCCTCCAAATGGGTCGGACAAGGTGTGATGGCCAACCGTATGCATAGACAAGGTCTTGACGGACGTCCACGAAAAAATTTGGCATTTTTGACATCGGAATCCGGATCACCCTAAAATGGTGTGCTATAGCACACGAAAATCTTTGAAATGAGGCGTATGCTCGCTTCGGGGATCGTTTGACCCTCTAAATGGGTCGGACAAGATGTGATGGCCAACCGTTTGCATAGACAAGGTCTTTACGGACGTCCACGAAAAAATTTGGCATTTTTGACGTCGAAATCCGGATCACCAAAAAATGGTGTGCTATAGCACACGAAAATCGTCGAAATGAGGCGTATGCTCGCTTGGGGGCTCGTTTGACCCTCCAAATGGGTCGCACAAGCCGTGATGGCCAACCGTATGCATAGACAAGGTCTTGACGGACGTTCACGAAATAATTTGGCATTTTTGACGTCGGAATCCGGATCACCCAAAAAATGGTGTGCTATATCACATGAAAATCGTTGAAATGAGGCGTATGCTCGCTTCGGGGCTCGTTTGACCCTCCAAATGGGTCGGACAAGCCGTGATGGCCAACTGTATGCATAGACAAGGTCTTGACGGACGTCCACGAAAAAATTTGGCATTTTTGACGTCGGAATCCGGATCACCCAAAAATGGTGTGCTATAGCACACGAAAATCGTCGAAATGAGGCGTATGCTCGCTTCGGGGCTCGTTTGACCCTCCAAATGGGTCGGACAAGCCGTGATGGCCAATTGTATGCATAGACAAGGTCTTGACGGACGTCCACGAAAAAATTTGGCATTTTTGACGTCGGAATCTGGATAACCCAATAAATGTTGTGCTATAGCACACGAAAATCGTCGAAATGAGGCGTATGCTCGCTTCGGGGCTTGTTTGACCCTCCAAATGGGTTGGACAAGCCGTGATGGCCAACCGTATGCATAGACAAGGTCTTGACGGACGTCAACGAAAAAATTTGGCATTTTTGACGTTGGAATCCGGATCACCCAAAAAAAGGGTGTGCAATAGCACACGAAAATCGTCGAAATGAGGGGTATGCTCGCTTCGGGGCTCGTTTGACCCTCCAAATGGGTGGTACAAGCCGTGATGGCCAAACGTATGCATAGACAAGGTCTTGACGGACGTCCACGAAAAAATTTGGCATTTTTTACGTCGGAATCTGGATCACCCAAAATTTGGTGTGCAATAGCACACCAAAATCATCGAAATGAGGCGTATGCTCGCTTCGGGGCTCGTTTGACCCTCCAAATGGGTTGGAAAATACGTGATGGCCAACCGTATGCATAGACAAGGTCTTGACGGACGTCCATGAAAAAATTTGGCATTTTTGACGTCGGAATCCGGATCACCCAAAAAATGGTGTGCTATAGAACACGAAAATCGTCGAAATGAGGCGTATGCTCTCTTTGGGGCTCGTTTGACCCTCCAAATGGGTCAGATAAGCCGTGATGGCCAACCGTATGCATAGACAAGGTCTTGAAGAACGTCCACGAAAAAATTTGGCATTTTTGACGTCGGAATCCGGATCACCCAAAAAATGGTGTGCTATAGCACAGGAAAATCGTCGAAATGAGGCGTATGCTCGCTTCGGGGCTCGTTTGACCCTCCAAATGGGTCGGACAAGCCGTGATGGCCAACCGTATGCATAGACAAGGTCTTGACGGACGTCCACAAAAAAATTTGGCATTTTTGACGTCGGAATCCATATCACCAAAAAAGGGTGTGCAATAGCACACGAAAATCGTTGAAATGAGGCGTATGATCGCTTCGAGGCTCGTTTGACTCTCCAAATGGGAGAGACAAGCCATGATGGCCAACCGTATGCATAGACAAGGTCGTGACGGACGTCCACGAAAAAATTTGGCATTTTTGACATCGGAATCCGGATCACCCAAAAAATGGTGTGCTATAGCACACGAAAATCATTGAAATGAGGCGTATGCTCGCTTCGAGGCTCGTTTGACCCTCCAAATGGGTGGTACAAGCCATGATGGCCAACCGTATGCATAGAAAAGGTCTTGACGGACGTCCACGAAAAAATTTGGCATTTTTGACATCGTAATCCGGATCACCCAAAAAATGGTGTGCTATAGCACACGAAAATCGTCGAAATGAGGCATATGCTCGCTTCGGGGCTCGTTTGACCCTCCAAATGGGTCGGACAAGCCGTGATGGCCAACCGTATGCATAGACAAGGTCTTGACGGACGTCCACGAAAAAATTTGGCATTTTTGACGTCGAAATCCGGATCACCAAAAAATGGTGTGCTATCGCTCACGAAAATCATCGAAATGAGGCGTATGCTCGCTTCGGGGCTCGTTTGACCCTCCAAATGGGTCGGACAAGCCGTGATGGCCAATTGTATGCATAGACAAGGTCTTGACGGACGTCCACGAAAAAATTTGGCATTTTTGACGTCAGAATCCGGATCACCCAAAAAATGGTTTGCTATAGCACACGAATATCATCGAAATGAGTGGTATGCTCGCTTCGGGGCTTGTTTGACCCTCCAAATGGGTCGGACAAGACGTGATGGCCAACCGTATGCATAGACAAGGTCTTGACGGACGTCCACGAAAAAATTTGGCATTTTTGACGTCGGAATCTGGATCACCCAAAAAATGGTGTGCTATAGCACACGAAAATCGTCGAAATAAGGCGTATGCTCGCTTCGGGGCTCGTTTCACCCTCCAAATGGGTCGGACAAGCCGTGATGGCCAACCGTATGCATAGACAAGGTCTTGATGGACGTCCACGAAAAAATTTGGCATTTTTGACGTCGGAATCCGGATCACCCAAAAAATTGTGTGCTATAGCACACGAAAATCGTCAAAATGAGGCGTATGCTCGCTTCGGGGCTCGTTTCACCCTCCAAATGGGTCGGACAAGCCGTGATTGCCAACTGTATGTATAGACAAGGTCTTGACGGATGTCCACGAAAAAATTTGGCATTTTTGACGTCGGAATCCGGATCACCCAAAAAATGGTGTGCTATAGCACACGAAAATAGTTGAAATGAGGCGTATGCATGCTTCGGGGCTCGTTTGACCCTCCAAATGGGTCGGACAAGCCGTGATGGCCAACTGTATGCATAGAAAAGGTCTTGACGGACGTCCACGAAAAAATTTGGCATTTTTGACGTCATAATCCGGATCACCCAAAAATGGTGTGCTATAGCACACGAAAATCGTCGAAATGAGGCGTATGCTCGCTTCGGGGATCGTTTGACCCTCCAAATAAGTCAGACAAGCCGTGATGGCCAACCGTATGCATTGACAAGGTCTTGACAGACGTCCACGAAAAAATTTGGCATTTTTGACGTCAGAATCTGGATCACCCAATAAATGGTGTGCTATAGCACACGAAAATCATCGAAATGAGGCGTATGCTCGCTTCGGGGCTTGTTTGACCCTCCAAATGGGTTGGACAAGCCGTGATGGACAACCGTATGCATAGAAAAGGTCTTGACGGACGTCGACGAAAAAATTTAGCATTTTTGACGTTGGAATCCGGATCACCCAAAAAAAGGGTGTGCAATAGCACACGAAAATCATCGAAATGAGGCGTATGCTCGCTTCGGGGCTCGTTTGACCCTCCAAATGGGTGGTACAAGCCGTGATGGCCAAACGTATGCATAGACAAGGTCTTGACGGACGTCCACGAAAAAATTTGGCATTTTTTACGTCGGAATCTGGATCACCCAAAATTTGGTGTGCAATAGCACACGAAAATCATCGAAATGAGGCGTATGCTCGCTTCGGGGCTCGTTTGACCCTCCAAATGGGTTGGAAAATCCGTGATGGCCAACCATATGCATAGACAAGGTCTTGACGGACGTCCACGAAAAAATTTGGCATTTTTGACGTCGGAATCCGGATCACCCAAAAAATGGTGTGCTATAGCACACGAAAATCATCGAAATGAGGCGTATGCTCTCTTTGGGGCTCGTTTGACCCTCCAAATGGGTCAGACAAGCCGTGATGGCCAACCGTATGCATAGACAAGGTCTTGAAGAACGTCCACGAAAAAATTTGGCATTTTTGACGTCGGAATCCGGATCACCCAAAAAATGGTGTGCTATAGCACACGAAAATCGTCGAAATGAGGCGTATGCTCGCTTGGGGGCTCGTTTGACCCTCCAAATGGGTCGGACAAGCCGTGATGGCCAACCGTATGCATAGACAAGGTCTTGACGGACGTCCACAAAAAAATTTGGCATTTTTGACGTCGGAATCCATATCACCAAAAAAGGGTGTGCAATAGCACACGAAAATCGTTGAAATGAGGCGTATGATCGCTTCGAGGCTCGTTTGACTCTCCAAATGGGAGAGACAAGCCATGATGGCCAACCTTATGCATAGACAAGGTCTTGACGGACGTCCACGAAAAAATTTGGCATTTTTGACATCGGAATCCGGATCACCCAAAAAATGGTGTGCTATAGCACACGAAAATCATTGAAATGAGGCGTATGCTCGCTTCGAGGCTCGTTTGACCCTCCAAATGGGTGGTACAAGCCATGATGGCCAACCGTATGCATAGACAAGGTCTTGACGGACGTCCACAAAAAAATTTGGCATTTTTGACATCGTAATCCGGATCACCCAAAAAATGGTGTGCTATAGCACACGAAAATCGTCGAAATGAGGCGTATGCTCGCTTCGGGGCTCGTTTGACCCTCCAAATGGGTCGGACAAGCCGTGATGGCCAACCGTATGCATAGACAAGGTCTTGACGGACGTCCACGAAAAAATTTGGCATTTTTGACGTCGAAATCCGGATCAGCAAAAAATGGTGTGCTATCGCTCACGAAAATCATCGAAATGAGGCGTATGCTCGCTTCGGGGCTCGTTTGACCCTCCAAATGGGTCGGACAAGCCGTGATGGCCAATCGTATGCATAGACAAGGTCTTGACGGACGTCCACGAAAAAATTTGGCATTTTTGACGTCAGAATCCGGATCACCCAAAAAATGGTTTGCTATAGCACACGAATATCATCGAAATGAGTGGTATGCTCGCTTCGGGGCTCGTTTGACCCTCCAAATGGGTCGTACAAGCCGTGATGGCCAACCGTATGCATAGACAAGGTCTTGACGGACGTCCACGAAAAAATTTGGCATTTTTGACGTCGGAATCTGGATCACCCAAAAAATGGTGTGCTATAGCACACGAAAATCGTCGAAATAAGGCGTATGCTCGCTTCGGGGCTCGTTTCACCCTCCAAATGGGTCGGACAAGCCGTGATGGCCAACCGTATGCATAGACAAGGTCTTGATGGACGTCCACGAAAAAATTTGGCATTTTTGACGTCGGAATCCGGATCACCCAAAATTGTGTGCTATAGCACACGAAAATCGTCAAAATGAGGCGTATGCTCGCCGGGCTCGTTCACCCTCCAAATGGGTCGGACAAGCCGTGATTGCCAACTGTATGTATAGACAAGGTCTTGACGGATGTCCACGAAAAAATTTGGCATTTTTGACGTCGGAATCCGGATCACCCAAAAAATGGTGTGCTATAGCACACGAAAATAGTTGAAATGAGGCGTATGCATGCTTCGGGGCTCGTTTGACCCTCCAAATGGGTCGGACAAGCCGTGATGGCCAACTGTATGCATAGACAAGGTCTTGACGGACGTCCATGAAAAAATTTGGCATTTTTGACGTCATAATCCGGATCACCCAAAAATGGTGTGCTATAGCACACGAAAATCGTCGAAATGAGGCGTATGCTCGCTTCGGGGATCGTTTGACCCTCCAAATAAGTCAGACAAGCCGTGATGGCCAACCGTATGCATAGACAAGGTCTTGACAGACGTCCACGAAAAAATTTGGCATTTTTGACGTCAGAATCTGGATCACCCAATAAATGGTGTGCTATAGCACACGAAAATCATCGAAATGAGGCGTATGCTCGCTTCGGGGCTTGTTTGACCCTCCAAATGGGTCGGACAAGCCGTGATGGCCAACCGTATGCATAGACAAGGTCATGACGGACGTCGACGAAAAAATTTGGCATTTTTGACGTTGGAATCTGGATCACCCAAAAAAAGGGTGTGCAATAGCACACGAAAATCGTTGAAATGAGGCGTATGCTCGCTTCGGGGCTCGTTTGACCCTCCAAATGGGTGGGACAAGCCGTGATGGCCAAACGTATGCATAGACAAGATCTTGACGGATGTCCACGAAAAAATTTGGCATTTTTTACGTCGGAATCCGGATCACCCAAAAAAGGGTGTGCAATAGCACACGAAAATCATCGAAATGAGGCGTATGCTCGCTTCGAGGCTCGTTTGACCCTCCAAATGGGTGGGAAAAGCCGTGATGGCCAACCGTATGCATAGACAAGGTCTTGACGGACGTCCACGAAAAAATTTGGCATTTTTTACGTCGAAATCTGGATCACCCAAAAAAGGGTGTGCAATAGCACACGAAAATCATCGAAATGAGGCGTATGCTCGCTTCGGGGCTCGTTTGACCCTCCAAATAGGTGGGACAAGCCGTGATGGCCAACCGTATGCATAGACAAGGTCTTGACGAATGTCCACGAAAAAATTTGGCATTTTTGACATCGGAATCTGGATCACCCAAAAAATGGTGTGCTATAGCACACGAAAATCGTCGAAATGAGGCATATGCTCGCTTCGGGGCTCGTTTGACCCTCCAAATGGGTCGGACAAGCCGTGATGGCCAACCGTATGCATAGACAAGGTCTTGACGGACGTCCACGAAAAAATTTGGCATTTTTGACATCGTTATCCGGATCACCAAAAAAATGGTGTGCTATAGCACACGAAAATCGTCGAAATGAGGCGTATGCTCGCTTCGGGGCTCGTTTGACCCTCCAAATGGGTCAGACAAGCCGTGATGGCCAACCGTATGCATATACAAGGTCTTGACGGACGTCCACGAAAAAATTTGGCATTTTTGACGTCGGAATCCGGATCACCCAAAAAAGGGTGTACTATAGCACACGAAAATCATCGAAATGAGGCGTATGCTCGAAATGAGGTGATCCAGATTCCGATGTCAAAAATGCCAAATTTTTTCGTAGACGTCCGTCAAGACTTTGTGTATGCATCCGGTTGGCCATCACGGCCCATCAAACCATTTGGAAGGTCAAATGAGCCCCGAAGCGAGCATACCCCTGATTTCGACGATTTTCGTGTGCTATAGCAAACAATTTTTTGAGTGATCCGGATTCCAACGTCAAAAATGCCAAATTTTTTCGTGGACGTCCGTCAAGACCTTGTCTATGCATCCAGTTGGCCATCACGGCTTTAAATCCCCATTTGGAAGGTCAAACGAGCCCCGAAGCGAGCATACCCCTCATTTCATCGATTTTCGTGTGCTATAGCAAACCATATTTTGGGTTATCCAGATTCCGATGTGAAAAATGCCAAATTTTTTCGTGGACGTCCGTCAAGACCTTGTCTATGCATCCGGTTGGCCAATACAGCATTAACTCCCCATTTAAAAGGTCAAACGAGCCCCGAAGCGAGCATACCCCTCTTTTCAATGATTTTCCTGTGCTATAGAAAACCATTTTTTGGGTGATCTGGATTCCGACGTCAAGAATGCCAAATTTTTTCTTGGATGTCCGTGAAGACCTTGTCTATGCATCCAGTTGGCCATCACGGCCCGTCCGACCCATTTGGAAGGTCAAACGAGCCCCGAAGCGAGTATACCCCTCATTTCAACGATTTTCGTGTGCTATAGCAAACCATTTTTTGGGTGATCCAGATTCCGATGTCAAAAATGCCAAATGTTTTCGTGGACGTCCCTCAAGACCTTGTCTATGCATCCGGTTGTCCATCACGGCTTTAACTCCCCATTTGGAAGGTCAAACGAGACCCCAAGCGAGCATACCCCTCATTTCGATGATTTTTGTGTGCTATAGCAAACCATTTTTTGAGTGATCCAGATTCCGACGTTGAAAATGCCAAATTTTTTCGTGGACGTCTGTCAGGACCTTGTTTATGCATCCGGTTGGCCATCATGGCCCGTCCGACCCATTTGGAAGGTCAAACGAGCCCCGAAGCGAGCATACCCCTCATTTCGACGATTTTTGTGTGCTATAGCAAACCATTTTTTGGGTGATCTCGATTCCGACGTCAAAAATGCCTAATTTTTTCATGGACGTCCGTCAAGACCTTTTCTATGCATCCGGTTTGCTATCACGACTTTAACTCCCCATTTGGAAGGTCAAACGAGCCTCGATGCGAGCATACCCCTCATTTCGGCGATTTTTGTGTGCTATAGCTAACCATTTTTTCCGTGATCCGGATTCCGATGTAAAAAATGCCAAATTTTTTTGTGAACGTCCGTCAAGACCTTGTCAATGCATCCGGTTGGCCATCACGGCCCATCTGACCCATTTGGAAGGTCAAACGAGCCCCGAAGCGAGCATACCCCTCATTTCGACGATTTTCGTGTGCTATAGCACACCATTTTTTGGGTGATCCGGATTCCGACGTCAAAAATGCAAAAAAAATTCGTGGACGTCCGTCAAGACCTTGTATATGCATACGATTGGCCATCAGGGCTTGTCCGACCCATTTGGAAGGTCAAACGAGCCCTGAAGCGAGCATACCCTTCATTTCGATGATTTTCGTGTGCTATAGCACACCATTTTTTGGTTGATCCAGATTCCGATGTTAAAAATGCCAAATTTTTTCATGGACGTCCGTCAAGACCTTATCTATGCATACGGTTGGCCATCACGGCTTGTTCGACCCATTTGGAAGGTCAAGCGAGCCCCGAAGCGAGCATATCCTCATTTCTACGATTTTCGTGTGCTATAGCACACCATTTTTTGGGTGATTCGGATTCCGACGTCAAAAATGCCAAATTTTTTCGTGGATGTCCGTCAAGACCTTGTCTATGCATACGGTTGGCCATCACGGCTTGTCCGACCCATTTGGAAGGTCAAAAAAATTGGTATTCAACATTACTTGACAACCTCATTTCAACAGTCATTTAAAACCTCAAGTTCGAATTTAATATGTATGATAAAGAGATAACATAAACATAATAACAGTATTCAGATACATAACCTAATCTAGAAGCATTCAAAGTAGTTTAACCTCTGGGACAGTAGGGAAATTAGCTACGGATGCTTACAAGCAACATGGCTCTGATACCATAAATTTGCGGAATTAAATACGATATCAAGAAGTAAAGTATTTAACAAGATCTAGGAGACTTACAAAATTAAAAGCTAATTTTATTCCAACATTCAAACTAGCATTGTACAAGAGAGAGGTTTTCTATCAATTCATAATATTTTCTGGTTTTGAGAGAGCTACCACTATCTACATAATTCCTGTGTCAACCAGGATGAATTCATAATATTTTCTGGTTTTGAGAGAGCTACCACTATCTACATAATTCCTGTTAGTGTAGACAGGTTTAAGCAGATGTTTAACTTCGTAATTTTCAAATTCCTTATCAAGAGCAAGGATAGGAAATGTATTTAAAGGATATACTTCAAATTTTTCTTTCTCTTTGGAAGGAATCTTTTCTGCAGCCATTTTGGATGCTGAGGAGACTGCTTCTGCGAAGTTTTTGGGTTGCTTCATCGCATAGCTGTCACTGGTTTGTTTTTGGGAGAATCTATGTTTTCCTAAAGGTGACTGAGAGCTGGGCTCAGGATCCTTGGAGAATGGTTTCTTCATAATCAACATATTTGAAGAACTACTTTGCGGTAGTGCTGATGGAATAATTGGAGGGAAATAGGCCAATGCTGAATATTTATTTTGACTCAGGTCTGGCCTGATTGCAAATGGGCTTGCTCTAGGGTTTAGCCCAGTAGGCCTGTTTTGTCTAATCTGCTGCTTTCCTCGGCTCATTCTTACCCTGCAAAATTCTCGGGTTAGAAAATCTGGGAGGGAGTTATCTTCTCCCTTAAGATATTTAGCGATCTGAAAATCAAAACTAGATAATAAAGCTTGCCACCAAGCGAAAATCTGTTTAGAGACAAGATTTTTAACATCCTTTTCAAGGATTTCTTT
Source organism: Solanum arcanum (assembly GCA_027789145.1). Classification (NCBI taxonomy): domain Eukaryota; kingdom Viridiplantae; phylum Streptophyta; class Magnoliopsida; order Solanales; family Solanaceae; genus Solanum; species Solanum arcanum. The sequence goes on from CM050941.1 coordinate 70,928,553, forward strand.
ATCATATTTACAATCTACCATAAGTAAAAATTCTTTGTTAATCAAGTCATCTTGGAACTTAGTTATGCAAAGAACAATAGCAAGAACTTCTTTCTTGACGGTTCTATAATTACTTTGCACGGAATTCCAGATTCCAGAAGTAAACCTAACCAGCTATTCAGGTTCTTTAGGGGCTCTTCTTTGTTTAAGAATGCCTCCATAACCAAAGTCAGATGCGTCAGTTTCAACAATCATAAAATAACTAGGGTTAGGAATCCCCAAGCAAGGAAGATTTTTAACAAGTTCTTTATTTTGAATAACAGCCTGAGTTTGAGACTTAGTCCAAGGAGTTGGAGAAGTCTTTAGCCTGTCATACAAAGGTTTGCAAATCTGTCTGATTTTAGGAATGAAATCAGCAACATAATTAAGGCTACCTATAAATCGTTGTAACTGAGTTTTATCAATAATAACATCAGAAAATTTATCAGCAAATTCAATAGCTCTGCAAATGGGTCTATAGGTTCCTTGAAACAAGTCATGACCCAAAAATCTAATTTTTGTTTGAAATAATAAAATCTTTTTAGCACTAACGACAAGGCCATTGTGCTTAACTATTTTAAAGAATATATTCAAATGTTTAAAATGAGAATCAATGTCCTCAGAGAATATTACAAAATCAATGTAAACAATTGAGAATTGACTGATATGATTAAAAATAGAGTTCATGATATTTTGAAATTCAGAAGGGGCATTCTTGAGCCTGAAAGGCATAACATTCCATTCAAATTGTCCAAAGGGGACATTGAAAGCAGTTTTATATTTATCCTTTTCAGAAATTTGAATTTGCCAAAAGCCTGATTTCATATCAAATTTACTATAAACATTAGCTTTAAAAGTTCGTTTCAAAAGATCCCTTTTATTGGGGATCGGATATCTGATTCATTTCAAAGCTTTGTTTAAGGGCTTATAATTAATAACTAACCTTGTAGCTCCTCTCTCTTTTTCTGCCGCATTGTTAACGTAAAAGGCTGAACAGCTCCAAGGAGATTTAGAAGGTCTAATAATTTTGTTAGCCAAAAGAGTGTCAATTTCTTTTTTACAAATTTCCATTAATTCATGATTCATTTGAATAGGCCTAGCTTTAGTATAAATGACTTTTTCATTGAATCCATCAATGTAAGGAAGATCAACAGTATGGGATTTTCTATCCCAAAAGGAGTTAGGAAAATCAGAACAAATTTCTTTTTCGAAAATCTTTTTTAGGTTTGAAATCTTAGTGACCATTTCCGGAGTTATTAAAATTTGTTCAATTTTTTGATATTTAATATTATCTTTAAGAAAGCTGATTTGCTGAGATAAATTGTTCAATTTAAAAGCACTTTTCTTGTGAATGAAATTCTGTTCATCTTCGGAAAGAGTTTTGATAAAAGGGAAAGAAATATCTTTTCCTAAAATAGTAGTTTTGATGGCATCAAAGTCTGAGATAAATGGTTTAATCTGAGTAATGAAAGGAATCACCAAAATAATTTCTTCGTTAATATTTTTTGTAATAACAAAATCATTTGTCAAGCAAATACCATTATTCCAAATATGAGCATTATGCAATTTATAATAAATAATAATGCCTTCACCTGTGGCACTATACAACCTGGTGGTACCTTTCTGAAGGTACTTAGTGGGAATTAAACCTTCTACTATACAGTTACGATCTTCTCCACTGTCTAATAAGGCTATCTTGTTGAAAACCAAGTTATCATTCACTACAAGACTTATCATAATGTGAGAGCTTTGGGGTCTGACTTTGGTGATCATGGTGACTCCTGCTGTATCATCATCGCTATCTTGCTGATCAGTTGTTTCTCTTAGATAATTCATGGGAGCTTTGCCTTTGGAGGAGGTCTCGAGGACCTTGTTAGCCAGATCATTAATTTCTAGAAAATGAAGTCTAGATTTAATGTCTCTAATTTCGTTTTTGAGAGTTTTGACTTCTCCTCTGAGTTCGTTGATAGAAGGTTCTTTCTTCTTAGAATCAAACCTGCTGATAATCTGTTTCATACTGAAAGGTTCTATGTGAGGCTTTTCATCTTGCTGATGTTTAGTGACCAGCTTTTGCAATTCAAGGAGATACTTTCTTCTTGCATCTTCGTCTTGAATATGTTCGATGGTATCGAACAATGTTTCTGCAGATTTTTCTGAGAGAACGTTTATATCCTTAGCGCCACAAAGACAAAAAGGTCTGTGACAGTCACAAGTTGTTTCATCTTCAGAATTTTGAGCTACATTAAGGAATTCTTCATCACTATCTTCAGAAGATTCCTGAGAGTTGTTTGACTCAGAATCAGAAAAAGATTAGTCTTCTCAAAGTTGATGAAGAAATCAAAAAAGAATGAGCCGAGGAAAGCAGGAGATTAGACCAAACAGGCCTACTGGGCTAAACCCTAGAGCAAGCCCATTTGCAATCAGGCCAGACCTGAGTCAAAATAAATATTCAACATTGGCCCATTTCCCTCCAATTATTCCATCAGCACTACCACTAAGTAGTTCTTCAAATATGTTGATTCTGAAGAAAACATTCTCTAAGGATCCTGAGCCCAGCTCTCAGTCACCTTCAGGAAAACTTAGATTTTCCCAAAAACAAACCAGTGACAGCTACGCGATGAAGCAACCCGAAAACTTTGCAAAAGCAGTCTCCTCAGCATCCAAAATGGCTGCAGAAAAGATTCCTTCCAAAGAGAAAGAAAAATTTGAAGTATATCCTTTAAATACATTTCCTATCCTTGCTCTTGATAAGGAATTTGAAAATTACGAAGTTAAACATCTGCTTAAACCTGTCTACACTAACAGGAATTATGTAGATAGTGGTAACTCTCTCAAAACCAGAAAATATTATGATTTCATCCTGGATGACACAGGATCAGTTGAAATAGAACATGAATTGGCAGATCAGTCAGACCCTGACAGCATAGCCTATTAAAAGTTTACTATTAAAAAGATTTTATCACCATATAACTGGATAACAGATCACCTTCAAACTCCTGTGAATCTTTCTAAAAGATTTAACCCTCAGTCTTTTAATTGGTTCGACTATAAAAATGCCTGGTTGAACTTTTTATTTGTTAGGCCAACGACCCATACATGGTTCGTCTAATATTGCCCAGAAGTAACAACTTCTGTAATTCCCCGATGGTTCTACGAGTGGTGGAGCTACTTCGGAGGTAACAAATTGGTTATGCCTAGACAGTTTGAAGAGAGATACTCCCAATTCCAAATTGATGAGGGCATCTCGACCCTTCCAGAAAACATAAAGCTCTGTAAGTTTTTCATTAAAAAACATTTATCCTATATCATTAGTTGGACATTTGTTATTGCAGAGTTTGACATAATTAAATATCTCTCCAAAGAGATACGAATCAAGGGCTGGTCTCCGGCTAGAAAGGAATCTCCATCGACTTCTACAAAGAAGACACAAGACGAAGCTTCACCTTCCAAGAGTGAATTGAAAAAAACGTCTTGAAAAGGCATTATATGAATTAGATGATGAAAAGGGTAATCCAGATGAAGCTGCTATCATGCAACTTCTAGATGAAGCTTCATCACAAAGTGATGACAATGGCGATATGATGTATCCAAGAGCTCTAGCACAGTCTTATCTTAATCCGTTTGATTAATCCTAATTGAGCTTATTAAAAAGTGGAATAATTAGCCTTCAAACAGAGATCAAAGATCGGAATTGTCTAAGAAGAGGTAAAAGAGTCTCAAAGAGACAGAATTTTTACTGATTAATCATGTGGACCCTAGAGGGACCCACCACTATAAAATAAGATGCTTTCTCTACCAAAAGTTGTTTGGACTATCCGGAAAAGAAGAAAAGCAAGGTCTCCACTAGTCTTATCGCCAGACAAAGAAATCTTGATTCACCAATTGAAAGAAGAAAAATAGATTCTTTCTTATCTCTTCTCTCTTATCTCATCAATATTTTAGCCTATATAAAGGCCATTTGTAATATTTTCAAGGGCATCCGAAAATTTTCCATCTAGAAAATTGAAAGAAAACCTCTCTCTTGTACAATGCTAGTTTGAATGTTGGAATAAAATCAGCTTTTAATTTTGTAAGTCTCCTAGATCTTGTTAAATACTTTAATTCTTGATATCGTATTTAATTCCGCAAATTTATGGTATCAGAGCCATGTTACTTGTAAGCATGCATAGCTAATTTCCCTACTGTCCCGGAGGTTAAACTACTTTGAATGCTTCTAGATTAGGTTATGTATCTGAATACTGTTATTATGTTTATATTATCTCTTTATCATACATATTAAATTCGAACTTGAGGTTTTGAATGACTGTTGAAATGAGGTTGTCAAGTAATGTTGACTTTAAATAGAGTAGCCAGAAAGGGATATCGCTGTAAGACCAGAAAGGCTAGCTTGATCCAAGGCGTTTCTATTACCAACACCATTCAACGATTTCAAGTAAAATCCAAAATAGTTGAGTTTTATTATGTCATGATAACAGATTTATTATAACCATGATTCTAGTATTCTCATATATTCTTAATTTAGATTTATTCATTGTAAAATAGCTTCTGTAGGACAGTATCTTTTTAAATGAATTCTTCTAATTTGGTTAATTCTGTTAATGTTTCTATCTCTAAAATAGAAAATGATTTGCAAAATTGGGACATCCATCGAGAGTCCGTAGAAAAGATTTATCAGTTAGGTACCTTCTCTATGTTCAAACGTTTTAATATAAAAACTTGTGAACAAACTATTGCTATTAACAATAGCCTTGAAACTATTAAGTTGTTAATTGCTGCCGACTTAGATCGTTTTAAAAAGGAATTTAATTTTCTTCATATTGGTCTTGTTCAGATTGCTGTTAAGCCTTTGTTCCGAAAAGGATTAAATATTCCTATCTGTTTACTCTTGCGTGATGGTAGACTGCTAAATTTTGATGACTCACTGTTAGGAGTCTTAGAAAGCAACCTTGCTGATGGCCCGGTTTACTTTAACTGTTATCCAAACTATTCAGTTGATATCAATGACCCCAACATCATTGATACTTTGACGCTCAACGTCAAAACCAAAAACATGAATAGTAAGTTAGACACCAGAGAAATAGCTGTAATATACAGGGTATCTTACAAGCTAATGAAAACCACTATAGCCCCAAAGGCTATTAAGGTTAGTGCTAGGGGTTTTACTATGCTCATCGAAGCAAACCAAGAACATAGTACTACTTTCGTTCCCAGGTTATTAAAATGGAATGACGTCCTTAGTGATGAAGAATGGAATTTCCAATCAATAACAAACCCTTTACCCGTCCAAACTGAAAAGTCTCAACTTGACCGAGTAATTCAGTTTCCAGATGGATCTGTTAACCTTAAGTTTCTAAGATCCAACTCTTTTAGCCAGGCTACTTCAAGTAGAAGAATGTCTTCGGCCAGACCTTCTTCCTCTTTCCGGGGAGAGGAAGAACACGAGGATTCTATTTCCATTGATGAACCCATTTCTGTTGACAAAGGGAAACTTCGCGGGGCTTACTTCTCCCAAAATATCCCTAAGGTTTACTACGAAAATGCTGGTAGTCCTACTCCCAGTGACATGAAACCCGATGAACCTAAGAGAAGTTCCCTTGGAGTCATTACAGAAGGAAATTTTATCCCTAATAAAGAGCTTCTCAATCAATGGTGGAAACTCCCTGAGCAAAAGCAGAAGGTTGAATGGTATAAAGCTACCTACCCTTTGTCCAAAAGAAAGTCCTTTAGAGACAACTGGTATAAAGATATGAAGAGATTCAAAACTGAAGTAGAATTCTTCAAATGGTTTGAGCTCTCAGGACAAATTGATGATACCAAATCATCCCTTCAAGTCCTTGTCAACAAATGGCATACTAGGAATGAAGTGGTTGAAAGTGTTACCCCTCCTCTAGAAGGGCTAAAAATCCCTTACCGAAAGGACGTTATTATCGCCTCTCCTTTCAAGAAAAACATTGAGAAAAGTACTTCTCTAATTAATATAGAAGACATTAACCGAATTTTGGAGAAGAACAATTATACCAACCAAATTCTCCATGTCGTATCAAGAAAAATAGAAGAATCTACCAAATAGAAAGATTCTAGTCAAATAGGTGAAAACCCTAGCTCCTCCAAATCTTTTGGAAAAATGGAAACTGTCCCCATCTTCAAGGTCCCTGAGTTTTCTAAAGATAATTTTCCCGACTTAAGAAAAGAAGCTGATAATTCAAGCCTTATTGAGAAAATCAGTGAACAACTCTCTAAGCTTAATGTCACCAAAGGAAATAAGCTCAGCGCTATAAAGTCTGATAATAGATTTCCCAATAGGAGAAACTTTTATCCTAGACCTTCCTTTCCTGATACCCAGTTTGAAGAAAGTCATCTTCACCCTTACTCGCATGTCGACGGAACCGGCATATATGAGTGGAACATTGATGGTATGGCAGAAGGTTAACCCCGCGAAGTTTCCCTTTGTCAACAGAAATGGGTTCATCAATGGAAATCGAATCCTCGTGTTCTTCCTCATTTCGGCGATTTTCGTGTGCTATAGCACACTATCTTTTGGGTGATTGGGATTCTGACGTCAACAATGCCAAATTTTTTCGTGGACATCCGTCAAGACCTTGTCTATGAATACGGTTGGCCATCACGGCTTGTCCGACCTATTTAGAAGGTCAAACGAGCCCCGAAGCGAGCATACCCCTCATTTCGACGATTTTCGTGTGCTATATAGCACACCATTTATTGGGTGATCCGGATTCTGATGTCAAAAATGCCAAATTTTTTTGTGGACGTCCGTCAAGACCTTGTCTATGCATACGGTTGGCCATCATGGCTTGTCCGACCCATTTGGAAGGTCAAACAAGCCCCGAAGCAAGCATACCCCTCATTTCGACGATTTTCATGTGCTATAGCACACCATTTTTTGGGTGATCCGGATTTCGACGTCAAAAATGCCAAATTTTTTCGTGGATGTCCGTCAAGACCTTGTCTATGCATACGGTTGGCCATCACGGCTTGTCCGACCCATTTGGAAGGTCAAACGAGCCCCGAAGCGAGCATACCCCTCATTTCGATGATTTTCGTGTTCTTTCGCACAACATTTTTTTGGTGATCCGAATTTCGACGTCAAAAATGCTAAATTTTTTCGTGGACGTCCGTCAAGCCCTTGTTTATGTATACGGTTGGCCATCACGGCTTGTCCGACCCATTTGGAAGGTCAAACGAGCCCCGAAGCGAGCATACCCCTCATTTCGACGATTTTTGTGTGCTATAGCACACCATTTTTTGGGTGATCCGGATTCCGACGTCAAGAATGCCAAATTTTTTCGTGGACGTCTGTCAAGACCTTGTCTATGCATACGGTTGGCCATCACGGCTTGTCCGACCCATTTGGATGGTCAAACGATCCCCGAAGCGCGCATACCCCTCATTTCGACAATCTTCGAGTGCTATAGAACACCATTTTTTGGGTGATCCAGATTCCGACGTCAAAAATGCAAATTTTTTCGTAGACGTCCGTCAAGACCTTGTCTATGCATACGGTTGGCCATCACGGCTTGTCCGACCCATTTGGAAGGTCAAACGAGCCCCGAAGCGAGCATACCCCTCATTTCAGAGATTTTCGTGTGCTATAGCACACCATTTTTTGGGTGATCCAGATTCCGACGTCAAAAATGCCAAATTTTTCGTTGACGTCCGTCAAGACATTTTCTATGCATACGGTTGGTCATCACAGCTTGTCAGACCCATTTGGAAGGTCAAACGAGCCCCGAAGCGAGCGTACCCCTCATTTCGACAATTTTCGTGTGCTATAGCACACCATTTTTTGGGTGATCCGGATTCTGACGTCAAAAATGCCAATTTTTTTTGTGGACGTCCGTCAAGACCTTGTCTATGCATACGATTGGCCATCACGGCTTGTCCGACCCATTTGGAAGGTCAAACGAGCCCCGAAGCGAGCATACCCCTCATTGCGGCGATTTTCGTGTGCTACCGCACACCATTTTTTGGGTGATCCGGATTCCGACGTCAAAAATGCCAAATTTTTTCGTGGACGTCCGTCAAGACCTTGTCTATGAATATGGTTGGCCCTCACGGCCTGTCCGACCCATTTTGAAGGTCAAACAAGCCCCGAAGCGAGCATACCCCTCATTTCCACGATTTTCATGTACTATAGCACACATTTTTTGGTTGATCCGGATTCCGACGTCAAAAATGCCAAATTTTTTCGTGGACGTCCGTCAAGACCTTGTCTATGCATACGGTTGGCATTCACGGCTTGTCCGACCCATTTGGGAGGTCAAACGAGCCCCGAAGCGAGCATACCCCTCATTTCGACGATTTCTGTGTGCTATAGCACACCATTTTTAGGTTGATCTGGATTCTGACGTCAAAAATGCCAAATTTTTTTGTGGACGTCCGTCAAGACCTTGTCTATGCATACGATTGGCCATCACGGCTTGTCCGACCCATTTGGAAGGTCAAACGAGCCCCGAAGCGAGCATACCCCTCATTTCGACGATTTTCGTGTGCTATGGCACACCATTTTTTGGGTGATCTGGATTTCGACGTCAAAAATGCCAAATTTTTTCGTGGACATCTGTCAAGACCTTGTCTATGCATCCGGTTGGCGATCATGGCTTCTCCGACCTATTTCGAAGGTCAAACGAGCCCCGAAGCGAGCATACCCCTCATTTCGACGATTTTCGTGTGCTATGGCATACCATTTTTTTGGTGATCCGGATTCCGACGTCAAAAATGCCAAATTTTTTTGTGGACGTCTGTCAAGACCTTGTCTATGCATAAGGTTTTCCATCACGGCTTGTCCGACCCATTTGGAAGGTCAAACGAGCCCCGAAGCGAGCATACCCCTTATTTCGGCGATTTTCGTGTGCTATAACACACCATTTTTTGGGTGATCCGGATTCCGACGTCAAAAATGCCAAATTTTTTTGTGGACGTTCGTCAAGACCTTGTCTATGCATCCGGTTGGCCCTCACGGCCTTTCCGACCCATTTTGAAGGTCAAACAAGCCCCGAAGCGAGCATACCCCTCATTTCCACGATTTTCTTGTGCTATGGCACACCATTTTTTTGGTGATCCGGATTCCGACGTCAAAAATGCCAAATTTTTTTGTGGACGTTAGTCAAGACCTTGTCTATGCATACGGTTTGGCATCACGGCTTGTCTGACCCAATTGGAAGGTCAAACGAGCCCCGAAGCGAGCATACCCCTCATTTCGATGATTTTCGTGTGCTATAGCACACCATTTTTTGGGTGATCCGGATTCCGACGTCAAAAATGCCAATTTTTTTGTGGACGCCCGTCAAGACCTTGTCTATGCGTACGGTTTGCCATCACGTCTTGTCCGACCCATTTGGAGGTCAAACGAGCCTCGAAGCGAACATACCCCTCATTTCGACGATTTTCGTGTGCTATAGCACACCATTTTTTGGGTGATCCGGATTCCGACGTCAAAAATGCCAAATTTTTTTGTGGACGTCTGTCAAGACCTTGTCTATGCATATGGTTTGCTATCACGGCTTGTCCGACCCATTTGGACGGTCAAATGAGCCCCGAAGCGAGCATACCCCTCATTTCGACAATTTTCGAGTGCTATAGAACACCATTTTTTGGTTCATCCAGATTCCGATGTCTAAAATGCCAAATTTTTTTGTGGACATCCGTCAACACCTTGTCTATGCATACGGTTGGCCATCACGGCTTGTCCGACCCATTTGGAAGGTCAAACGAGCCCTGAAGCGATCATACCCCTCATTTGGATGATTTTCGTGTGCTATAGCACACCATTTTTTGGGTGATCCGGATTCCGACGTCAAAAATGCCAAATGTTTTCGTGGACGTCTGTCAAGACCTTATCTATGCATACGGTTGGCCATCAAGGCATGTCCGACCCATTTGGAAGGTCAAACGAGCCCCGAAGCGAGCATACCCCTCATTTCGACGATTTTCGTGCGCTATAGCACACCATTTTTTGGGTGATTCGGATTCCGACGTCAAAAATGCCAAATTTTTTCGTGGACGTCCATCAAGACCTTGTCTATGCATACGGTTGTCCATCACGGCATGTCCGACCCATTTGGAAGGTCAAACGAGCCCGAAGCGAGCATACCCCTCATTTCAATGATTTTCGTGTGCTATAGCACACCAATTTTTGGGTGATCCAGATTCCGACGTCAAAATGCCAATATTTTTTTGGACGTTCATCAAGACCTTGTCTATGCATACGATTGGCCATCACGGCTTATCCGACCCATTTGGAAGGTCAAACGAGCCCCGAAGCAAGCATACCCCTCATTTCGACGATTTCCGTCTGCTATAGCACACCATTTTTTGGGTGATCCAGATTCTGACGTCAAAAATGCTAAATTTTTTCGTGGACGTCTGTCAAGACCTTGTCTATGCATACGGTTGGCCATCACGGCTTGTCCGACCCATTTGGAAGGTCAAACGAGCCCCGAAGATACCCCTCATTTCGACAATTTTCGTGTGCTATAGCACACCATTTTTTGGGTGATCCGGATTCTGACGTCAAAAATGCCAAATTTTTTCGTGGACGTCCGTCAAGACCTTGTCTATGCATACGGTTGGACATCACAGCTTTTTCGACCCATTTGGAAGGTCAAACGAGCCCCGAAGCGAGCATACCCCTCATTTCAACGATTTTCGTGTGCTATAGCACACCATTTTTTGGGTGATCCGGATTCCGACGTCAAAAATGCCAAATTTTTTTGTGGACGTCCGTCAAGGCCTTGTCAATGCATACGATTGGCCATCACAGCTTGTCAGACCCATTTGGAAGGTCAAACGAACCCCGAAGTGAGCATAACCCTCATTTCAACGATTTTCGTGTGCTATAGCACACCATTTTTTGGGTGATCCGGATTCCCACTTCAAAAATGACAAATTTATTCGTGGACGTTCGTCAAGACCTTATCTATGCATACGGTTGGCCATCACGGCATGTCCGACCCATTTGGAAGGTCAAACGAGCCCCGAAGCGAGCATACCCCTCATTTCGATGATTTTTGTTTGCTATAGCACACCATTTTTTTAGTGATTTGGATTCCGACGTCAAAAATGCCAATTTTTTTGTGAACGTCCGTAAAGACCTTGTCTTTGAATACGGTTGGCCATCACGGCTTTTACGACCCATTTGGAAGGTCAAACGAGCCCCGAAGCGAGCATACCCCTCATTCGACGATTTTCGTGTGCTATAGCACACCATTTTTTGGGTGATCCGGATTCCGACGTCAAAAATGCCAAATTTTTTTTGTGGACATCTGTAAAACCCTTGTCTATGCATACGGTTGGCCATCACGGCTTGTACGACCCATTTGGAAGGTCAAACGAGCCCCGAAGCGAGCATACCCTTCATTTCGACGATTTTCGTGTGCTATAGCACACCATTTTATGGGTGATCCGGATTCTGACATCAAAAATGCCAATTTTTTTTGTGGATGTCCGTCAAGGCCTTGTCTTTGCATACGGTTGGCCATCACGGCTTGTCCGACCTATTTGAAAGGTCAAACGAGCCCCGAAGCAAGCATACCCCTCATTTCGGTGATTTTCGTGTGCTATATAGCACAACATTTTTTGGGTGATCCGGATTCCGTCGTCAAAAATGCCAAATTTTTTCGTGGACGTCCGACAAGACCTTGTCGATGTATACGGTTGGCCATCACGGCTTTTCCGACCCATTAGGAAGGTCGAACGAGCCCCGAATCAAGCATACCCCTCATTTCAACGATTTTCGTGTGCTATAGCACACCATTTTTTGGGTGATCCGGATTCCGATGTCAAAAATGCCAAATTCGTTCGTGCACGTCCATCAAGACCTTGTCTATGCATACGATTGGCCATCACGGCTTGTCTGACCCATTTGGAAGGTCAAACGAGCCCCGAAGCAAGCATACCCCTCATTTCGACGATTTTCGTGTGCTACAGCACACCATTTTTTGGGTAATCCAGATTCTGACGTCAAAAATGCCAAATTTTTTCGTGGACATCCATCAAGACCTTGTCTATGCATACGGTTGGCCATCACGGCTTGTCCAACCCATTTGGAAGGTCAAACGAGCCCCGAAACAAGCATACCCCTCATTTCGACAATTTTCGTGTGCTATAGCACACCATTTTTTGGGTAATCAAGATTTCGACATCAAAAATTCCAAATTCTTTCATGGACGTCCGTCAAGACCTTGTCTATGCATACGATTTGCCATCACGGATTGTCCGACCCATTTGGAAGGTCAAACGAGCCCCGAAGCAAGCATACCCCTCATTTCGACGATTTTCGTGTGCTATAGCACACCATTTTTTTAGTGATTTGGATTCCGACGTCAAAAATGCCAATTTTTTTGTGAACGTCCGTCAAGACCTTGACTATGAATACGGTTGGCCATCACGGCTTTTACGACCCATTTGGAAGGTCAAACGAGCCCCGAAGCGAGCATACCCCTCATTTCGACGATTTTCGTGTGCTATAGCACACCATTTTTTGGGTGATCCGGATTCCGACGTAAAAAATGCCAAATTTTTTTTGTGGACATCTGTAAAACCCTTGTCTATGCATACAGTTGGCCATCACGGCTTGTACGACCCATTTGGAAGGTCAAACGAGCCCCGAAGCGAGTATACCCTTCATTTCGACGATTTTCGTGTGCTATAGCACACCATTTTTTGGGTGATCCGGATTCTGACATCAAAAATGCCAATTTTTTTTTGGATGTCCGTCAAGGCCTTGTCTTTGCATACGGTTGGCCATCACGGCTTGTCCGACCTATTTGAAAGGTCAAACGAGCCCCGAAGCGAGCATACCCCTCATTTCGGTGATTTTCGTGTGCTATATAGCACAACATTTTTTGGGTGATCCGGATTCCGTCGTCAAAAATGCCAAATTTATTCGTGGACGTCCGAAAAGACCTTGTCGATTCATATGGTGGGCCATCACGACTTTTCCGACCCATTAGGAAGGTCAAACGAGCCCCGAATCAAGCATACCCCTCATTTTAACGATTTTCGTGTGCTATAGCACACCATTTTTTGGGTGATCCAGATTCCGACGTCAAAAATGCCAAATATGTTCGTGGACGTCCATCAAGACCTTGTCTATGCATACGGTTGGCCATCACGGCTTGTCCGACCCATTTGGAAGGTCAAACGAGCCCCGAAGCAAGCATACCCCTCATTTCGACGATTTTCGTGTGCTATAGCACACCATTTTTTGGGTAATCCGGATTCCGACGTCAAAAATGCAACATTTTTTCGTGGACATCCATCAAGACCTTGTCTATGCATACGATTGGCCATCACGGCTTGTCCGACCCATTTGGAAGGTCAAACGAGCCCCGAAGCAAGCATACCCCTCATTTCGACAATTTTCGTGTGCAATAGCACACCATTTTTTGGGTAATCAAGATTCCGACATCAAAAATTCCAAATTCTTTCATGGACGTCAGTCAAGACCTTGTCTATGCATACGGTTTGTCATCACGGCTTGTCCGACCCATTTGGAAGGTCAAACGAGCCCCGAAGCGAGCATACCCCTCATTTTGACGATTTTCGTGTGCTAAAGCACACAATTTTTTGGGTGATCCGGATTCTGACGTAAAAAATGTCGAATTTTTTTGTGGACGTCCGTCAAGACCTTGTTTATGCGTACGGTTGGCTATCACGGCTTGTCCGACCCATTTGAAGGTCAAGCGAGCCCCGAAGCAAGCATACCCCTCATTTTGATGATTTTCGTGTGCTATAGCACACCATTTTTTGGGTGATCCGGATTCCGGCGTCAAAAATGCCAATTTTTTTCGTGGACAGCCGTCAAGACCTTGTCTATGCATCGCTTGGCTATCACGGCTTGTCCGACCCATTTGGAAGGTCAAACGAGCCCAGAAGCGAGCATACCCCTCATTTCGACGATTTTCGTGTGCTATAGCACACCATTTTTTGGGTGATCCGGATTCCAATGTAAAAAATTCCAAATTTTTTCGTGGACGTCCGTCAAGACCTTGTCTATGCATACGGTTGGCCATCATGGCTTGTACGACCCATTTGGAATGTCAAACGAGCCCCGAAGCGAGCATACCCCTAATTTCGACGATTTTCGTATGCAATAGCACACCATTTTTTGGGTGATCGGGATTCTGACGTCACAAATGCCAATTTTTTTCGTGGACAGCCGTCAAGACCTTTTCTATGCATAAGGTTGGCCATCACAGTTTGTCCGACCCATTTGGAAAGTCAAACGAGCCCCGAAGCGAGCATACCCCTCCTTTCGACGATTTTTGTGTGGTATAGCACACCATTTTTTGGGTGATCCGGATTTCAACGTCAAAAACGCCAAATGTTTTTGTGGACGTCCTTCAAGGCCTTGTCTATGCATACGATTGTCCATCACGGCTTGTCCGACCCATTTGGAAGGTCAAACGAACCCCGAAGTGAGCATAACCCTCATTTCAACGATTTTCGTGTGCTATAGTACACCATTTTTTGGGTGATCCGGATTTCGACGTCAAAAATGCCAAATTTTTTTGTGGACGTCCGTCAAGGCCTTGTTTATGCATACGATTGGCCATCACGGCTTGTCTGACCCATTTGGAAGGTCAAACGAACCCCGAAGTGAGCGTAACCCACATTTCAATGATTTTCGTGTGCAATAGCACACCATTTTTTGGGTGATTCGGATTCCGACGTCAAAAATGCCAATTTTTTTCGTGGACGTCCGTCAAGACTTTGTCTATGCATACCGTTGGCAATCACGGCTTGTCCGACCCATTTGGAAGGTCAAACCTGCCCCGAAGCGAGCATACCCCTCATTACGATAATTTTCTGTGCTATAGCACACCATTTTTTGGGTGATCCAGATTCTGACGTCAAAAATGCCAAATTTTTTTGTGGACGTCCGTCAAGACGTTGTCTATGCATACGGTTGGCCATCACGGCATGTTCGACCCATTTGGATAGCCAAACGAGCCCCGAAGCGAGCATACCCCTCATTTCGACGATTTTCGTGTGTTATAGCACACCATTTTTTGGGTAATCCGGATTCCGACGTAAAAAATGTCAAATTTTTTTCGTGGACGTCCGTCAAGACCTTGTTTATGCATACGGTTGGCTATCACGGCTTGTCCGACCCATTTAAAGGTCAAGCGAGCCCCGAAGCGAGCATACCCCTCATTTCGATGATTTTCGTGTGCTATAGCACACCATTTTTTGGGTGATCCGGATTCCGACGTCAAAAATGCCAATTTTTTTCGTGGACAGACGTCAAGACCTTGTCTATGCATCGGTTGGCCATCACGGCTTGTCCGACCCATTTGGAAGGTCAAACGAGCCCCGAAGCGAGCATACCCCTCATTTCGACGATTTACGTGTGCTATGGCACACCATTTTTTGGGTGATCCGGATTCCGATGTAAAAAATGCCAAATTTTTTCGTGGACGTCCGTCAATACCTTGTCTATGCATACGGTTGGCCATCACGGCTTGTCCGAATCATTTGGAAGGTCAAACGAGCCCCGAAGCGAGCATACCCCTCATTTTGATGATTTTCGTGTGCTATAGCACACCATTTTTTGGGTGATCCAAATTTCGACGTCAAAAATGCCATGTTTTTTGTGGACGTCCGTCAAGACCTTGTCTATGCATACGGTTGGCCATCACGGCTTGTCCGACCCATTTAGAAGGTCAAACGAGCCCCGAAGCGAGCATACCTCTCATTTCGACGATTTTCGTGTGCTTTAGCACACCATTTTTTGGGTGATCTGGATTACGACGTAAAAAATGCCAAATTTTTTCGTGGACGTCTGTCAAGACCTTTTCTATGCATACGGTTGGCCATCACAGCTTGTCCGACCCATTTGGACGGTCAAACGAGCCCCGAAGCTAGCATACCCCTCCTTTCGACGATTTTCGTGTGCTATAGCACACCATTTTTTGGGTGATTCGGATTCCGACGTCAAAAATGCTAAAATTTTTCGTGGACGTCCGTCAAGACCTTGTCTATGCATACGGTTGGCCATCACGGCTTGTCCGACCCATTTGGAAGGTCAAACGAGCCCCGAAGCGAGCATACCCCTCATTTAGACGATTTTTGTGTGCTATAGCACACTATTTTTTGGGTTATCCGAATTCCGATGTCAAAAATGCCAATTTTTTTCGTGGACGTCCATCAAGACCTTCTCTATGCATACGGTTGGCCATCACGGCTTGTCCGAACCATTTGGAAGGTCAAACGAGCCCTGAAGCGAGCATACCCCTCATTTCGACGATTTTCGTGTGCTATCGCACACCATTTTTTGGGTGATCCGGATTCCGACGTCAAAAATGCCAAAGTTTTTCATGGATGTCCGTAAAGACTTTGTTGGCCATCACGGCTTGTCCGAACCATTTGGAAGGTCAAACGAGCCCCGAAGCGAGCATACCCCTCATTTCAATGATTTTCATGTGCTATAGCACACCATTTTTTGGGTGATCCGAATTTTGACGTCAAAATGCCAAGTTTTTTTGTGGACGTCCGTCAAGACCTTGTCTATGCATACGGTTGGCCATCACGGCTTTTCCGACCAATTTAGAAGGTCACACGAGCCCCGAAGCGAGTATACCCCTCGTTTCGACTATTTTGGTGAGCTATAGCACACCATTTTTTGGGTGATCCAGATTCTGACGTCAAAAATGCCAAATTTTTTCATTGACGTCCGTCAAGACTTTGTCTATGCATACGGTTGGCCATCACGGCTTGTCCGAACCATTTGGAAGGTCAAACGAGCCCCGAAGCGAGCATACCCCTCATTTCGATGATTTTCGTGTGCTATAGCACACCATTTTTTGGGTGATCCGGATTCCGACGTCAAAAATGCCAAATTTTTTCGTGGACGTCCGTCAAGACCTTGTCTATGCATACGGTTTGCCATCACGGCTTGTCCGACCCATTTAGAAGGTCAAACGAGCCCCAAAGCGAGCATACCCCTCATTTTGAAGATTTTCGTGTGCTTTGGGTGATCCGGATTCCGACGTAAAAAATGTCAAATTTTTTTGTGGACGTCCGTCAAGACCTTGTTTATGCATAAGGTTGGCTATCACGGCTTGTCCGACCCATTTGAAGGTCAAGCGAGCCCCGAAGCGAGCATACCCCTCATTTCGATGATTTTCGTGTGCTATAGCACACCATTTTTTGGATGATCCGGATTCCGACGTCAAAAATGCCAATTTTTTTCGTGGACAGCCGTCAAGACCTTGCGTATGCATCGGTTGGCCATCACGGCTTGTCCGACCCATTTGGAAGGTCAAACGAGCCCCGAAGCGAGCATACCCCTCATTTCGACGATTTTCGTGTGCTATGGCACACCATTTTTTGGGTGATCCGGATTCCGATGTAAAAAATGCCAAATTTTTTCGTGGACGTCCGTTAATACCTTGTCTATGCATACGGTTGGCCATCACGGCTTGTCCGAACCATTTGGAAGGTCAAACGAGCCCCGAAGCGAGCATACCGCTCATTTTGATGATTTTCGTGTGCTATAGCACACCATTTTTTGGGTGATCCGAATTTCGACGTCAAAAATGCAAAGTTTTTTTGTGGACGTCCGTCAAGACCTTGTCTATGCATACGGTTGGCCATCACGGCTTGTCCGACCCATTTAGAAGGTCAAACGAGCCCTGAAGCGAGCATACCCCTCATTTCGACGATTTTCGTGTGTTATAGCACACCATTTTTTGGGTGATCCGGATTCCGACGTCAAAAATGCCAAATTTTTTCATGGACGTCCGTCAAGACCTTGTCTATGCATACGGTTGGCCATCACGGCTTGTCCGACCCATTTGGAAGGTCAAACGAGCGCCGAAGCGAGCATACCTCTCATTTTGACGATTTTCGTGTGCTATAGCACACAATTTTTTGGGTGATCCGGATTCCGATGTCAAAAATGCCAAATTTTTTCGTGGACGTCCATCAAGACCTTGTCTATGCATACGGTTTGCCATCACGGCTTTTCCGACCCATTTGGAAGGTCAAACTAGCCCTGAAGCGAGCATACCCTTCATTTCGACGATTTTCGTGTGCTATAGCACACCATTTTTTGGGTGATCCAGATTCCGACGTCAAAAATACCAAATAATTTCGTGCACGTCCATCAAGACCTTGTCTATGCATCGGTTGGCCATCACGGCTTGTCCGACCCATTTGGAAGGTCAAACGAGCCCCGAAGTGAGCACACCCCTCATTTCGACGATTTTCGTGTGCTATAGCACACCATTTTTTGGGTGATCCGGATTTCGACGTCAAAAATGCCAAATTTTTTCGTTGACGTCCGTCAAGACCTTGTCTATGCATAAGGTTGGACATCATGGCTTGTCCGACACATTTGGAAGGTTAAACAAGCCCCGAAGCAAGCATACCCATTATTTCGACGATTTTAGTGTGCTATAGCACACCATTTTTTGGGTGATCCGGATTCCGACGTCAAAATTTCTAAATTTTTTCGTGGACATCCGTCAAGACCTTGTCTATGCATACGGTTGTCCATCACGGCTTGTCCGACCCATTTGGAAGGTTAAACGAGCCCCGAAGCGAGCATACCCCTCATTTCGACAATTTTCGTGTGCTATAGCATACCATTTTTTGGGTGATCCGGATTCCGACGTCAAAAATGCCAAATTTTTTCATGGATGTCCGTCAAGACCTTGTCTATGCATACGGTTGTCCATCACGGCTTGTCCGACCCAATTGGAAGGTCAAACGAGCCCCGAAGCGAGCATACCCCTCATTTCGACGATTTTCGTGTGCTATAGCACACCATTTTTTGGGTGATCCGGATTCCGACGTCAAAAATGCCAAATTTTTTCGTGGACGTCCGTCAAGACCTTGTCTATGCATACGGTTGGCCATCACGTCTTTTCCGACCCATTTGGATGGTCAAACGATCCCCGAAGCGAGCATACCCCTCATTTCGACCATTTTCGTGTGCTAAAGCACACCATTTTTTGGGTGATCCGGATTCCGACGTCAAAAATGCCAATTTGTTTTGTGGACATCCGCCAAGACCTTGTCTATGCATACGGTTGGCCATCACGGCTTGTCCGATCCATTTGGAAGGTCAAACGAGCCCCGAAGCAAGCATACCCCTTATTTCGACGATTTTAGTGTGCTATAGCACACCATTTTTAGGTGATCCTGATTCGGCGTCAAAAAAGCCAAATTTTTTTGTGGGCGTCCGTCAAGACCTTGTCTATGCATACAGTTAGCCATAACGGATTTTCCGACCCATTTGGAAGGTCAAACGAGCCCCGAAGCGAGCATACCCCTCATTTCGATGATTTTCGTGTGCTATAGCACACCATTTTTTGGGTGATCCGGATTCCGACGTTAAAAATGCCAAATTTTTTTGTGGACGTCCGTCAAGACCTTGTCTATGCATACGGTTGTCCATCACAGCTTTTCCGACCCATTTGGAAGGTCAAACGAGCCCCGAAGTGAGCATACCTCTCATTTTGACGATTTTCGTGTGCTATAGCACACAATTTTTTGGGTGATCCGGATTCCGACTTCAAAAATGCCAAATTCTTTCATGGACGTCCATCAAGACCTTGTCTATGCATACGGTTTGCCATCACAGCTTTTCCGACCCATTTGAAAGGTCAAACGAGCCCCGAAGCGAGCATACCCCTCATTTCGATGATTTTCGTGTGCAATAGCACACCATTTTTTGGGTGATCCTGATTCCGACGTCAAAAATGCCAAATTTTTTTGTGGACGTCCGTCAAGACCTTATCTATGCATAAGGTTGGACATCATGGCTTGTCCGACCCATTTGGAAGGTTAAACGAGCCCCGAAGCAAGCATACCCCTTATTTCGACGATTTTAGTGTGCTATAGCACACCAATTTTTGGCTGATCCGGATTCGGACGTCAAAAAAGCCAAATTTTTTTGTGGGCGTTTGTCAAGACCTTGTCTATACATACAGTTGGCCATCACAGCTTTTCCGACCCATTTGGAAGGTCAAACGAGCCCCGAAGCGAGCATACCCCTCATTTCGACGATTTTCGTGTGCTATAGCACACCATTTTTTGGGTGATCCGGATTCCGACGTTAAAAATGTCAAATTTTTTTGTGGACGTCTGTCAAGACCTTGTCTATGCATACGGTTGTCCATCACGTATTGTCCGACCCATTTGGAAGGTCAAACGAGCCTCGAAGCGTGCATGCCCCTCATTTCGACGATTTTCGTGTGCTTTAGCACCCCATTTTTTGGGTGATCCGGATTCCGACGTCAAAACTGCCATATTTTTTCATGGACGTCCGTCAAGACCTTTTCTAAGCATACTGTTGGTCATCACGGTTGTATGACCCATTTGGAAGGTCAAACGAGCCCCGAAGCGAGCATACCCCTCATTTCAACAATTTTCGTGTGCCATAGCACACGATTTTTTGGGTGATCCGGATTCCGATGTCAAAAATGCCAAATTTTTTCATGGACGTCCGTCAAGACCTTGTCTATGCATACGGTTGTCCATCACGGCTTGTCCGACCCATTTGGAAGGTCAAACGAGCCCTGCAGCGAGCATACCCCTCATTTCGATGATTTTCGTGTGCTATAGCACATGATTTTTTGGGTGATCCGGATTCCGACGTAAAAAATGCCAAATGTTTTTGTGGACATCCATCAAGACCTTTTCTACGCATACGGTTGGCCATCACGGCTTGTCCGACCCATTTGGAAGGTCAAACGAGCCCCGAAGTGAGCATACCCCTCATTTCGACGATTTTCGTGTGCTATAGCACACCATTTTTTGGTTGATCCGGATTCCGACGTCAAAAATGCCAAATTTTTTTGTGGACGTCCGTCAAGACCTTGTCTATGCATACGGTTGTCCATCACGGCTTTTCCGACTAATTTGGAAAGTCAAACGAGCCCCGAAGTGAGCATACCCCTCATTTCGACGATTTCGTGTGCTATAGCACACCATTTTTGGGGTAATCCGAATTCTGACGTCAAAAATGCCAAATTTTTTCGTAGACGTCCGTCAAGACCTTGTCTATGCATGCGGTTGGCCATAACGACTTGTCCTACCCATTTGGAAGGTCAAACGAGCCCCGAAGCGAGCATACCCCTCATTTCGACGATATTCATGTGCTAAAGCACACCATTTTTTGGGTGATCCGGATTCCGACGTCAAAAATGCCAAATTTTTTCGTGGACGTCTGTCTATGCATACGGTTGGCCAACACGGCTTGTCCAACCCATTTGGAAGGTCATACGAGCCCCTAAGCGAGCATACCTCTCATTTCGACGATTTTCGTGTGCTATAGCACACCATTTTTTGGGTGATCCGGATTCCGACGTCAAAAATTCCAAATTTTTCCGTGGACGTCCGTCAAGACCTTGTCTATGCATACGGTGTGCCATTACGACTTGTCCGACCCATTTGGAAGGTCAAACGAGCACTGAAGCGAGCATACCCCTCATTTCGACAATTTTCGTGTGCCATAACACACTATTTTTTGGGTGATCCAGATTCAGACGTCAAAAATGCCAAATTTTTTCGTGGACGTCCGTCAAGACCTTGTCTATGCATACGGTTGGCCATCACGGCTTCTCCGACCCATTTGGAAGGTTAAACGAGCCCCGAAGCGAGCATACCCCTCATTTCTACGATTTTCGTGTGCAATAGCACACCATTTTTTGGGTGATCCAGATTCGGATGTCAAAAATGCCAATTTTTTTTGTGGATGCACGTCAAGACCTTGTCTATTCATACGGTTGTCCATCAAGGATTGTCCGACCCATTTGGAAGGTCAAATGAGCCCCGAAGCGAGCATACCCCTCATTTCGACGATTTTCGTGTGCTATAGCACACGATTTTTTGGGTGATCCAGATTCCGACGTCAAAAATGCCAAATGTTTTTGTGGACGTCCATCAAGACCTTGTCTATGCATACGGTTGTCCATCACGGCTTTTCCGACTAATTTGGAAAGTCAAACGAGCCCCGAAGTGAGCATACCCCTCATTTCGACGATTTCGTGTGCTATAGCACACCATTTTTGGGGTAATCCCAATTCTGACGTCAAAAATGCCAAATTTTTTCGTGGACGTCCGTCAAGACCTTGTCTATGCATGCGGTTGGCCATAACGGCTTGTCCTACCCATTTGGAAGGTCAAACGAGCCCCGAAGCGAGCATACCCCTCATTTCGACGATATGCATGTGCTAAAGCACACCATTTTTTGGGTGATCCGTATTCCGACGTCAAAAATGCCAAATTTTTTCGTGGACGTCTGTCTATGCATACGGTTGG
This sequence comes from Solanum arcanum, assembly GCA_027789145.1. Taxonomy (NCBI): domain Eukaryota; kingdom Viridiplantae; phylum Streptophyta; class Magnoliopsida; order Solanales; family Solanaceae; genus Solanum; species Solanum arcanum. The sequence continues at coordinate 70,950,864 of CM050941.1, forward strand.
CCAACACGGCTTGTCCAACCCATTTGGAAGGTCAAACGAGCCCCGAAGCGAGCATACCCCTCATTTTGACAATTTTCTTGTGCTATAGCACACCATTTTTTGGGTGATCCGGATTCCAACGTCAAAACTGCCATATTTTTTCGTGGACGTCCGTCAAGACCTTGTCTATGCATACGGTTGGCCATCACAGCTTGTATGACCCATTTGGAAGGTCAAACGAGCCCCGAAGTGAGCATACCCCTCATTTCCACGATTTTCGTGTGCAATAGCACACCATTTTTTGGGTGATCCGGATTCCGACGTCAAAAATGCCAAATTTTTTCATGGACGTCTGTCAAGACCTTGTCTATGCATACGGTTGGCCATCACGGCTTGTTCGACCCATTTGGAAGGTCAAACGAGCCCCGAAGCGAGCATTCCCCTCATTTCGACGATTTTTGTGTGCTTTAGCACACCATTTTTTAGGTGATCCGGATTCCGACGTAAAAAATGCCAAATGTTTTCGTGGACATCCGTCAAGACCTTGTCTATGCATACGGTTGGCCATCACGGCTTGTCCGACCCATTTGGAAGGTCAATTGAGCCCCGAAGTGAGCATACCCCTCATTTCGACGATTTTCGTGTGCTATGGCACACCATTTTGTTGGTGATCCGGATTACGATGTCAAAATGCCAAATTTTTTCGTGGACATCCCTCAAGACCTTGTCTATGCATACGGTTGGCCATCACGGCTTGTCCGTCCCATTTGGAGGGTCAAACGATATCCGGAGCGAGCATACGCCTCATTTCGATGATTTTCGTGTGCTATAGCACACCATTTTTTGGGTGATCCGGATTCCGATGTCAAAAATGCCAAATTTTTTCATGGACGTCCGTCAAGACCTTGTCTATGCATAAGGTTGGCCATCACGGCTTGTCCGGCCCATTTAGAGGGTCAAACGAGCCCCGAAGCGTGCATACGCGTCATTTCGACGATTTTCGTGTGCTATAGCACACCATTTTTTGGGTGATCCGGATTCCGACGTCAAAAATGCCAAATTTGTTCGTGGACGTCCGTCAAGACCTTGTCTATGCATACGGTTGGCCATCAAGGCTTGTCCGGCCCATTTGGAGGGTCAAACAAGCCTCGAAGCGAGCATACGCCTCATTTCAACGATTTTCGTGTGCTATAGCACACCATTTTTTGGGAGATCCGGATTCCGACGTCAAAAATGCCAAATTTTTTCGTGGACATTCGTCAAGACCTTTTCTATGCATACGGTTGGCCATCACGGCATGTCCGGCCCATTTGGAGGGTCAAACGAGCCCCGAAGCGAGCATACGCCTCATTTCGACGATTTTCGTGTTCTATAGCACACCATTTTTTGGGTGATCCAGATTCCGACGTCAAAAATGCCAAATTTGTTCGTGGACGTCCGTCAAGACCATGTCTATGCAATACGGTTGGCCATCACGGCTTTTCCGGCCCATTTGGAGGGTCAAATGAGCCCTAAAGCGAGCATACGCCTCATTTCGACGATTTTCGTGTGCTATACCACACCATTTTTTGGGTTATCCGGATTCCGACGTCAAAAATGCAACATTTGTTTGTGGACGTCCGTCAAGACCTTGTCTATGCATACGGTTGGCCATCACGGCTTGTCCGGCCCATTTGAAGGGTCAAACGAGCCCCGAAGCGAGCATACGCCTCATTAAGACGATTTTCGTGTGCTATAGCACACAATTATTTGGGTGATCCGGATTCCGACGTCAAAAATGCCAAATTTTTTTGTGGACGTCCGTCAAGACCTTGTCTTTGCATAAGGTTGGCCATCACGGCTTGTCCGGCACATTTGGAGGGTCAAACGAGCCCCGAAGCGAGCATACGCCTCATTTCGACGATTTTCGTGCGCTATAGGTGATCCGGATTCCGACGTCAAAAATGCCAAATTTTTTCGTGGACGTCCGTCAAGACCTTATCTATGCATACGGTTGGCCATCACGGCTTGTCCGGCCCATTTGGAGGGTCAAACGAGCCCCGAAGCGAGCATACGCCTCATTTCGTGAAAATTTTCGTGTGCTATAGCACACCATTTTTTGGGTGATCCGGATTCCGACGTCAAAAATGCCAAATTTGTTTGTGGACGTCCGTCAAGACCTTGTCTATGCATATGGTTTGCCATCACGGCTTGTCCGGCCCATTTGGAGGGTCAAACGAGCCCTGAAGCGAGCATACGCCTCATTTCGACGATTTTCCTGTGCTATAGCACACCATTTTTTGGGTGATCCGGATTCCGACGTCAAAAATGCCAAATATTTTCGTGGACGTCCGTCAAGACCTTGTCTATGCATACGGTTGGCCATCACGGCTTGTCCGGCCCATTTGGAGGGTCAAACGAGCACCGAAGTGAGCATACGCCTCATTTCGACGATTTTCGTGTGCTATAGCACACCATTTTTTGGGTGATCCAGATTCTGACGTCAAAAATGCAACATTTGTTCGTGGACGTTCGTCAAGACCTTGTCTATGCATACGGTTGGCCATCACGGCTTGTCCGGCCCATTTGGAGGGTCAAACGAGCCCCGAAGCGAGCATACGCCTCATTTCGACGATTTTCGTGTGCTATAGCACACCAATTTTTGGGTGATCCGGATTTAGACGTCAAAATGCCAAATTTTTTTGTGGACGTCCGTCAAGACCTTGTCTATGCATACGGTTGGCCATCACGGCTTGTCCGGCCCATTTGGAGCGAGCATACGCCTCATTTCAACGATTTTTGTGTGCTATAGCACACCATTTTTTGGGTGATCCAGATTTCGACGTCAAAAATGCCAAATTTTTTCGTGGACGTCCGTCAAGACCTTGTCTATGCATATGGTTGGCCATCACGGCTTGTCCGGCCCATTTGGAGGGTCAAACGAGCCCCGAAGCGAGCATACGCCTCATTTCGACGATTTTCGTGTGCTATAGCACACCATTTTTTGGGTGATCCAGATTCTGACGTCAAAAATGCCAAATTTCTTCGTGGATCACGGCTTGTCCGGCCCATTTGGAGGGTCAAACGAGCCCCGAAGCGAGCATACGCCTCATTTGGACGATTTTCCTGTGCTATAGCACACCAATTTTTGGGTGATCCAGATTTCGACGTCAAAAATGCAAAAATTTTTCGTGGACGTCCGTCAAGACATTGTCTATGCATACGGTTGGCCATCACGGCTTGTCCGGCCCATTTAGAGGGTCAAACGAGCCCCGAAGCGAGCATACGCCTCATTTCGATGATTTTCGTGTGCTATAGCACACCATTTTTTGGGTGATCCGGATTCCGACGTCAAAAATGCCTAATTTGTTCGTGGACGTCCGTCAAGACCTTGTCTATGCATACGGTTGGCCATCACAGCTTGTCCGGCCCATTTGGAGGGTCAAACGAGCCCCGAAGCGAGCATACGCCTCATTTCGACAATTTTTGGGTGATCCGGATTCCGACGTCAAAAATGCCAAATTTTTTCGTCGACGTCCGTCAAGACCTTTTCTATGCATACGGTTGGCCATCACGGCTTGTCCGGCCCATTTGGAGGGTCAATCGAACCCCGAAGCGAGCATACGCCTCATTTCGACGATTTTCGTGTGCTATAGCACACCATTTTTTGGGTGATCCGGATTCCAACGTCAAAAATGCCAAATTTGTTGAACGTCCGTCAAGACCTTATCTATGCATATGGTTGGCCATCACGGCTTGTCCGGCCCATTTGGAGGGTCAAACGAGCTCCGAAGCGAGCATACGCCTCATTTCGATGATTTTTGTGTGCTATAGCACACCATTTTTTGGGTGATCCGGATACCAACGTCAAAAATGCCAAATTTGTTCGTGGACGTCCGTCAATACCTTGTCGACTCATACGGTTGGCCATCACGGCTTGTCCGGCCCATTTGGAGGGTCAAACGAGCCCCGAAGTGAGCATACGCCTCATTTCGACGACTTTCGTGTGCTATAGCACACGATTTTTTGGGTGATCCGGATTCCGACGTCAAAAATGCCAAATTTTTTCGTGGATGTCCGTCAAGACCTTTTCTATGCATACGGTTTGCCATCACGGCTTGTCCGGCCCATTTGGAGGGTCAAACGAGCCCCGAAGCGAGCATATGCCTCATTTCGATGATTTTCGTGTGCTATAGCACACCATTTTTTGGGTGATCCGGATTCCAACGTCAAAAATGCCAAATTTGTTCGTGGACGTCCATCAAGACCTTGTCTACGCATACGGTTGGCCATCACGGCTTGTCCGGCCCATTTGGAGGGTCAAACGAGCCCCGAAGTGAGCAAACGCCTCATTTCGACGATTTTCGTGTGCTATTGCGCACCATTTTTTGGGTGATCTGGATTCTGACGTCAAAAATGCCAAATTTGTTCGTGGACGTCCGTCAAGACCTTGTCTACGCATACGGTTGGCCATCACGGCTTGTCCGGCCCATTTGGAGGGTCAAACGAGCCCCGAAGCAAGCATACGCCTCATTTCGACAATTTTCGGATGCTATAGCACACCATTTTTTGGGTGATCCGTATTCCGACGTCAAAAATGCCGAATTTTTTCATGGACGTCTGTCAAGACCTTGTCTATGCATACGGTTGGCCATCACGGCTTGTACGGCCCATTTGGAGGGTCAAACGAGCCCCGAAGCGAGCATACGCCTCATTTCGACGATTTTCGTGTGCTATAGCACACCATTTTTTGGGTGATCCGGATTCCGACGTCAAACATGCCAAATTTGTTCATGGACGTACGTCAAGACCTTGTCTATGCATACGGTTGGCCATCACGGCTTGTTCGGCCCATTTGGAGGGTCAAACGAGCCCTGAATCGCGCATACGCTTCATTTCGACGATTTTCGTGTGCAGCACACCATTTTTTGGGTGATCCGGATTCCGACGTCAAAAATGCCAAATTTTTTTGTGGACGTCCGTCAAGACCTTGTCTATGCATATGGTTGGCCATCACGGCTTGTACGGCCCATTTGGAGGGTCAAACGAGCCCCGAAGCGAGCATACGCCTCATTTCGGTGATTTTCGTGTGCTATAGCACACCATTTTTTGGGTGATCCGGATTCCGACGTCAAAAATGCCAAATTTGTTCGTGGATCACGGCTTGTCCGGCCCATTTGGTGGGTCAAACGAGCCCCGAAGCGAGCATACGCCTCATTTGGACGATTTTCCTGTGCTATAGCACACCAATTTTTGGGTGATCCGGATTTCGACGTCAAAAATGCAAAAAATTTTCGTGCACGTCTGTCAAGACCTTGTCTATGCATACGGTTGGCCATCACGGCTTGTCCGGCCCATTTAGAGGGTCAAACGAGCCCCGAAGCGAGCATACGCCTCATTTCGACGATTTTCGTGTGCTATAGCACACCATTTTTTGGGTGATCCGGATTCCGACGTCAAAAATGCCAAATTTATTCGTGGACGTCCGTCAAGACCTTGTCTATGCATACGGTTGGCCATCACGGCTTGTCCGGCCCATTTGAAGGGTCAAACGAGCCCCGAAGCGAGCATACGCCTCATTTCGACAATTTTTGGGTGATCCGGATTCTGACGTCAAAATTGCCAAATTTTTTTGTGGACGTCCGTCAAGACCTTTTCTATGCACACAATTGGCCATCACGGCTTGTCCGGCCCTTTTGGAGGGTCAAACGAGCCCCGAAGCGAGCATACGCCTCATTTCGACGATTTTCGTGTGCTAGCACACCATTTTTTAGGTGATCCGGATTCCGACGTCAAAAATGCCAAATTTGTTCGTGAACGTCCGTCAAGACCTTGTCTATGCATATGGTTGGCCATCACGGCTTGTCCGGCCCATTTGGAGGGTCAAACGAGCCCCGAAGCGAGCATACGCCTCATTTCGGCTATTTTCGTGTGCTATAGCACACCATTTTTTGGGTGATCCGGATTCCAACGTCAAAAATGCCAATTTTTTCGTGGATCACGGCTTGTCCGGCTCATTTGGAGGGTCAAACGAGCCCCGAAGCGAGCATACGCCTCATTTGGATGATTTTCCTATGCTATAGCACACCAATTTTTTGGTGATCCGGATTTCGACGTCAAAAATGCAAAAAATTTTCGTGGACGTCCGTCAAGACCTTGTCTATGCATACGGTTGGCCATCACGTCTTGTCCGGCCCATTTAGAGGGTCAAACGAGCCCCGAAGCGAGCATACGCCTCATTTCGACGATTTTCGTGTGCTATAGCACACCATTTTTTGGGTGATCCGGATTCCGACGTCAAAAATGCCAAATTTGTTCGTGGACGTCCGTCAAGACCTTGTCTATGCATACAATTGGCCATCACAGCTTGTCCGGTCCATTTGGAGGGTCAAACGAGCCCCGAAGCGAGCATACGCCTCATTTCGACATTTTTTGGGTGATCCGGATTCCGACGTCAAAAATGCCAAATTTTTTCGTGGACGTCCGTCAAGACTTTTTCTATGCATACGGTTGTCCATCACGGCTTGTCCGGCCCATTTGGAGGGTCAAACGAGCCCCGAAGCGAGCATACGCCTCATTTCGATGATTTTCGTGTGCTATAGCACACCATTTTTTGGGTGATCCGGATTTCGACGTTGAAAATGCCAAATTTTTTTGTGGACGTCCGTCAAGACCTTGTCTATGCATACGGTTGGCCATCATGGCTTGTCCGGCCCATTTGGAGGGTCAAACGAGCCCCGAAGCGAGCAAACGCCTCATTTCATTGATTTTCGTGTGCTATAGCACACCATGTTTTGGGTGATCCAGATTCGACGTCAAAAATGCCAAATTTGTTCGTGGATGTCCGTCAAGACCTTGTCTATGCATACGGTTGTCCATCACGGCTTGTCCGTCTCATTTGGAGGGTCAAACGAGCCCTGAAGCGAGCATACGCCTCATTTCGACGATTTTCGTGTGCTATAGCACACCATTTTTTGGGTGATCCGGATTTCGACGTAAAAAATGCCAAATCTGATCGTGGACGTCATTCAAGACCTTGTCTATGCATACAGTTGTCCATCACGGCTAGTCCGGTCCATTTAGAGGGTCAAACGAGCCCCGAAGCGAGCATACGCCTCATTTCGATGATTTTCGTGTGCTATAGCACACCATTTTTTGGGTGATCCGGATTCCGATGTCAAAAATGCCAAATTTTTTCATGGACGTCCGTCAAAACCTTCTCTATGCATACGGTTGGCCATCACGGCTTGTCCGGCCCATTTGGAGGGTCAAACGAGCCCTGAAGCGAGCATACGCCTCATTTCGACGATTTTCGAGTGCTATAGCACACCATTTTTTGGGTGATCCGGATTCTGACGTCAAAAATGCCAAATTTTTTCGTGGATGTCCGTCAAGACCTTTTCTATGCATACGGTTGGCCATCACGGCCTGTTCGGTCCATTAGGACGGTTAAACAAGCCCTGAAGCGAGCATATGCCTCATTTCGACGATTTTCGTGTGCTATAGCACACCATTTTTTGGGTGATCCGGATTCCGACGTCAAAAATGCCAAATTTGTTTGTGCACATTCGTCAAGACCTTGTCTATGCATACGGTTGGCCATCACGGCTTGTTCGGCCCATTTGGAGGGTCAAACGAGCCCCGAAGCGAGCATACGCCTCATTTCGACAATTTTCGTGTGCTATAGCACACCATTTTTTGGGTGATCCGGATTCCGACGTCAAAAATGCCAAATTTTTTCGTGGACATCCGTCAAGACCTTGTCTATGCATACTGTTGGCCATCACGGCTTGTCCGGCCCATTTGGAGGGTCAAACGAGCCCCGAAGTGAGCATACGCCTCATTTCGACGATTTTCGTGTGCTATAGCACACCATTTTTTGGGTGATCCAGATTCCGACGTCAAAAATGCAACATTTGTTCGTGGACGTCCGTCAAGACCTTGTCTATGCATACGGTTGGCCATAACGGCTTGTCCGGCCCATTTGGAAGGTCAAACGAGCCCCGAAGCGTGAATACCCCTCATTTCGACGATTTTCGTGTGCCATAGCACACCATTTTTTGGGTGATCTGGATTCTGACGTCAAAATGCCAATTTTTTTCGTAGACGTCCGTCAAGACCTTTTCTATGCATGCGGTTGGCCATAACGGCTTGTCCTACCCACTTGGAAGTTCAAACGAGCCCCGAAGCGAGCATACCCCTCATTTCGACGATTTTCGTGTGCTGTAGCACACCATTTTTTGGGTGATCCGGATTCCGACGTCAAAAATGCTAAATTTTTTCGTGGACGTCCGTCAAGACCTTGTCTATGCATAAGGTTGGACATCATGGCTTGTCCGACACATTTGGAAGGTTAAACGAGCCCCGAAGCAAGCATACCCCTTATTTCGACGATTTTAGTGTGCTATAGCACACCATTTTTTGGGTGATCCGAATTCCGACGTCAAAATTTCTAAATTTTTTCGTGGACATCCGTCAAGACATTGTTTATGCATACGGTTGTCCATCGCGGCTTGTTCGACCCATTTGGAAGGTCAAACGAGCCCCGGAGCGAGCATACCCCTCATTTCAACAATTTCTGTGTGCTATAGCATACCATTTTTTGGGTGATCCGGATTCCGACGTCAAAAATGCCAAATGTTTTTGTGGACGTCCATCAATACCTTCTCTATGCATACGGTTGGCCATCACGGCTTGTCCGACCCATTTGGAAGGTCAAACGAGCCCCGAAGTGAGCAAAACCCTCATTTCGACGATTTTCGTGTGCTATAGCACACCATTTTTTGTGTGATCTGGATTTCAACTTCAAAAATTCCAAATTTTTTCATTGACGTTCATCAAAACCTTGTGTATGCATACGGTTGGCCATCACGGCTTGTACGACCCATTTGGAAGGTCAAACGAGCCCCGAAGCGAGCATACCCCTCATTTTGACGATTTTCGTGTGCAATAGCACACCATTTTTTGGGTGATCCGGATTCTGATGTCAAAAATGCCAAATTTTTTTGTGGACATCCGTCAAGACCTTGTCTATGCATACGGTTGTCAATCACGGCTTGTCCGACCTATTCGGAAGGTCAAACGAGCCCCGAAGCGAGCATACCCCTCATTTCGACGATTTTCGTGTGCTATAGCACACCATTTTTTGGGTGATCCGGATTCAGACGTCAAAAATGCCAAATTTTTTCGTGGACGTCCTTCAAGACCTTGTCTATGCATACGGTTGGCCATCACGGCTTGTCCGACCCATTTGCAAGGTTAAACGAGCCCCGAAGCGCGCATACCCCTCATTTTGACGATTTTCGTGTGCAATTGCACACCATTTTTTGGGTGATCCGGAATTCGATGTCAAAAATGCCAAATTTTTTTGTGGATGTCCGTCAAGACCTTGTCTATGCATACAGTTGGCCATCACGGATTGTCCGACCCATTTGGAAGGTCAAACGAGCCCAGAAGCGAGCATACCCTCATTTCGACGATTTTCGTGTGCTATAGCACACGATTTTTTGGGTGATCCGGATTCTGACGTCAAAAATGCCAAATGATTTTGTGGACGTCCGTAAAGACCTTTTCTATGCATATAGTTGGCCATCACGGCTTGTCTGACCCATTTGGAAGGTCAAAAGTGCCCCGAAGGGAGCATACCCCTCATTTCGATGATTTTCGTGTGCTATAGCACACCATTTTTTGGGTGATCCGGATTCCGACGTTATAACTGCCATATTTTTTCGTGGACATCCGTCAAGACCTTGTCTATCTATACGGTTGGCCATCACGGCTTGTCTGACCCATTTGGAAGGTCAAACGACCCCGAAGCGAGCATACACCTCATTTTGACGATTTTCATGTGCTATTGCACACCCTTTTTTTGGGTGATCCGAATTCCGATGTCAAAAATGCCAAATTTTTTCATGGACGTCCGTCAAGACCTTATCTATGCATACGGTTGGCCATAACGGCTTGTATGACTTATTTGGAGGGTCAAACGACCCCGAAGCGAGCATACGCCTCATTTCGACGATTTTCGTGTGCTATAGCACATCATTTTTTAAGTGATCTGGATTCCGACGTCAAATATTCCAAATTTTTTAGTGGACGTCCGTCAAGACCTTGTCTATTCATGCGGTTATCCATCACGGCTTGTCCGACCTATTTGGAAGGTCAAACGAGCCCCAAAGCGAGCATACCCCTCATTTCAACGATTTTCGTGTGCAATAGCACACCATTTTTTGGGTAATCCAGATTTTGACGTCAAAAATGCCAAATTTTTTCGTGCACGTTCGTCAAGACCTTGTCTATGCATACATTTGGCCATCACGGCTTGTCCGACCCATTTGGAAGGTCAAACGAGCCTCGAAGCGAGAATACCCCTCATTTCGACGATTTTCGTGTGCCATAGCACACCATTTTTTGGGTGATCTGGATTCTGACGTCAAAAATGCCAATTTTTTTCGTGGACGTCCGTCTAGACCTTGTCTATGCATTCGGTTGGCCATCACGGCTTGTCCGACCCATTTGGTAGGTCAAACGAGCCCTGAAGCGAGCATACCCCTCATTTCGACGATTTCCGTGTGCTATAGCACACGATTTTTTGGGTGATCCGGATTCCGACGTCAAAAATGCCAAATTTTTTTGTGGACGTCCTTCAAGACCTTGTCTATGCATAAGGTTGGACATCATGGCTTGTCCGACACATTTGGAAGGTTAAACGAGCCCCGAAGCAAGCATACCCCTTATTTCGACGATTTTAGTGTGCTATAGCACACCATTTTTTGGGTGATCCGGATTCCGACGTCAAAATTTCTAAATTTTTTCGTGGACATCCGTCAAGACCTTGTCTATGCATACGGTTGTCCATCGCGGCTTGTCCGACCCATTTGGAAGGTCAAACAAGCCCCGAAGCGAGCATGCCCCTCATTTCGACGATTTTCGTGTGCTATAGCACACCATTTTTTGGGTGATCCGGATTCCGACGTCAAAAATGCCACATTTTTTCGTGGACGTCCGTCAAGACCATGTCTATGCATACGGTTGGCCATCACGGCTTGTCCGACCCATTTGGAAGGTCAAACGAGCCCCGAAGCGAGCATGCCCCTCATTTCGACGATTTTCGTGTGCTATAGCACACCATTTTTTGGGTGATCCGGATTCCGACGTCAAAACTGCCATATTTTTTCATGGACGTCCGTCAACACCTTTTCTATGCATACTGTTGTCCATCACGGCTTGTATGACCCATTTGGAAGGTCAAACGAGCCCCGAAGCGAGCATACCCCTCATTTCGATAATTTTTGTGTGCTATAGCACACCATTTTTTGGGTGATCCGGATTCCGACGTCAAAAATGCCATTTTTTTTGTGGACGTCCATCGAGACCTTTTCTATGCATACGGTTGGCCATCACTGCTTCTCCGACCCATTTGGAAGGTGAAACGAGCCCCGAAGCGAGCATACCCCTCATTTCGACGATTTTATTGTGCTATAGCACACGATTTTTTGGGTGATCCGGATTCCGACGTCAAAAATGCCAAAAGTTTTTGTGGACGTCCGTCATGACCTTGTCTATGCATACGGTTGGCCATCACGGTTTGTCCGACCCATTTGGAAGGTCAAACGAGCCCCGAAGCGAGCATACCCCTCATTTCGACGATTTTCGTGTGCTATAGCACACCATTTTTGGGTGATCCGGATTCCGACGTCAAAAATGCCAAATTTTTTCATGGACGTCCGTCAAGACCTTGTCTATGCATACGGTTGGCCATCACGGCTTGTCCGACCCATTTGGAAGGTCAAACTAGCCCCGAAGCGAGCATACCTCTAATTTTGACGATTTTCGTGTGCTATAGCACACAATTTTTTGGGTGATCCGGATTCCGACGTCAAAAATGCCAAATTTTTTCGTGGACGTCCATCAAGACCTTGTCTATGCATATGGTTTTCCATCACGGCTTTTCCGACCCATTTGGAAGGTCAAACTAGCCCTGAAGCGAGCATACCCTTCATTTCGACGATTTTCGTGTGCTATAGCACACCATTTTTTGGGTGATCCAGATTCCGACGTCAAAAATACCAAATAATTTCGTGCACGTCCATCAAGACCTTGTCTTTGCATACGGTTGGCCATCACAGCTTGTCGGACCCATTTGGAAGGTCAAACGAGCCCTGAAGTGAGCACACCCCTCATTTCGACGATTTTCGTGTGCTATAGCACACCATTTTTTGGGTGATCCGAATTCCGACATCAAAAATGCCAAATTTTTTCGTTGACGTCCGTCAAGACCTTGTCTATGCATAAGGTTGGACATCATGGCTTGTCTGACACATTTGGAAGGTTAAACGAGCCCCGAAGCAAGCATACCCATTATTTCGACGATTTTAGTGTGCTATAGCACACCATTTTTTGGGTGATCCGGATTCCGACGTCAAAATTTCTAAATTTTTTCGTGGACATCCGTCAAGACCTTGTCTATGCATACGGTTGTCCATCGCGGCTTGTCCGACCCATTTGGAAGGTCAAACGAGCCCCGAAGCGAGCGTACCCCTCATTTCAACAATATTCGTGTGCTATAGCATACCATTTTTTGGGTGATCCGAATTCCGACGTCAAAAATGCCAAATGTTTTTGTGGACGTCCGTCAAGACCTTGTTTATGCATACGGTTGGCCATCATGGCTTGTCCGACCCATTTGGAAGGTCAAACGAGCCCGAAGTGAGCACACCCCTCATTTTGACGATTTTCGTGTGCTATAGCGCACCATTTTTGGGTGATCCGGATTGCGACGTCAAAAAAGCCAAATTTTTTTGTGGACGTCCGTCAAGACCTTGTCTATGCATACGGTTGGCCATCAAGGCTTTTCCGACCCATTTGGAAGGTCAAACGAGCCCCGAAACGAGCATACCCCTCATTTCGACGATTTCGTGTGCTATAGCACACCATTTTTTGGGTGATCCGAATTCCGATGTCAAAAATGCCAAATTTTTTCGTCGACGTCCGTCAAGACCTTGTCTATGCAAGCGGTTTTCCATAACGGCTTGTCCTCCCCATTTGGAAGTTCAAACGAGCCCCAAAACGAGCATACCCCTCATTTCGACGATTTTCGTGTGCTATAGCACACCATTTTTTGGGTGATCAGGATTCCGACGTCAAAAATGCTAAATTTTTTCGTGGACGTCCGTCAAGACCTTGTCTATGCAAACGGTTGTCCATCACGGCTTGTCCGACCCATTTGGAAGGTCAAACGAGCATTTTTGGGTGATCCGGATTCTGACGTCAAAAATGCCAAATTTTTTCGTGGACGTCCGTCAAAACCTTGTCTTTGTATACGGTTGGCCATCACGGCTTGTCCGACCCATTTGGAAGGTCAAACGAGCCCCGAAGCGAGCATACCCCTTCTTTTGACGATTTTCCTGTGCTATAGCACACCATTTTTTGGGTGATCCGGATTCCGACTTCAAAAATGCCACATTTTTTCGTGGACGTCCGTCAAGACCATGTCTATGCATACGGTTGGCCATCACTGCTTGTCCGACCCATTTGAAAGGTCAAACGAGCCCCGAAGCGAGCATGCCCCTCATTTCGACGATTTTCGTGTGCTATAGCACACCATTTTTTGGGTGATCCGGATTCCGACGTCAAAACTGCCATATTTTTCGTGGACGTCCGTCAACACCTTTTCTATGCATACTATTGGCCATCACGGCTTGTATGACCCATTTGGAAGGTCAAACGATCCGCGAAGCGAGCATACCCCTCATTTCGATAATTTTTATGTGCTATAGCACACCATTTTTTGGGTGATCCGGATTCCGACGTCAAAAATGCCAATTTTTTTTGTGGACGTCCGTCAAGACCTTGTCTATGCATACGGTTGGCCATCACTGCTTCTCCGACCCAATTGGAAGGTGAAACGAGCCCCGAAGCGAGCATACCCCTCATTTCGACGATTTTATTGTGCTATAGCACACGATTTTTTGGGTGATCCGGATTCCGACGTCAAAAATGCCAAAAGTTTTTGTGGATGTCTGTCAAGACCTTGTCTATGCATACGGTTGGCCATAACGGCTTGTCCGACCCATTTGGAAGGTCAAACGAGCCGCGAAGCGAGCATACCCCTCATTTCGATGATTTTCGTGTGCTATAGCACACCATTTTTTGGGTGATCCGGATTCCGATGTCAAAAATGCCAAATTTTTTCATGGACGTCCGTCAAGACCTTGTCTATGCATACGGTTGGCCATCACGGCTTGTCCGACCCATTTGGAAGGTCAAACGAGCCCCGGAGCGAGTATACCTCTCATTTTGACGATTTTCGTGTGCTATAGCACACAATTTTTTGGGTGATCCGAATTTCGACGTCAAAAATGCCAAATTTTTTCGTGGACGTCCATCAAGACCTTTTCTATGCATACGGTTTGCCATCACGGCTTTTCCGGCCCATTTGGAAGGTCAAACTAGCCCTGAAGCGAGCATACCCTTCATATCGACGATTTTCGTGTGCTATAGCACACCATTTTTTGGGTGATCCAGATTCCGACGTCAAAAATACCAAATAATTTCGTGCACGTCCATCAAGACCTTGTCTTTGCATACGGTTGGCCATCACGGCTTGTCGGACCCATTTGGAAGGTCAAACGAGCCCCGAAGTGAGCACACCCCTCATTTCGACGATTTTTGTGTGCTATAGCACACCATTTTTTGGGTGATCCGGATTCCGACGTCAAAAATGCCAAATTTTTTCGTTGACGTCCGTCAAGACCTTGTCTATGCATAAGGTTGGACATCATGGCTTGTCCGAAACATTTGGAAGGTTAAACGAGCCCCGAAGCAAGCATACCCCTTATTTCGACGATTTTAGTGTGCTATAGCACACCTTTTTTTGGGTGATCCGGATTCCGACGTCAAAATTTCTAAATTTTTTCGTGGACATCCGTCAAGACCTTGTCTATGCATACGGTTGTCCATCGCGGCTTGTCCGACCCATTTGGAAGGTCAAACGAGCCCCGAAGCGAGCATACCCCTCATTTCGACAATTTTCGTGTGCTATAGCATACCATTTTTTGGGTGATCCGGATTCCGACGTCAAAAATGCCAAATTTTTTCATGGACGTCCGTCAAGACCTTGTCTATGCATACGGTTGGCCATCACGGCTTGTCCGACCCAATTGGAAGGTCAAACGAGCCCCGAAGCGAGCATACCCCTCATTTCGACGATTTTCGTGTGCTATAGCACACCATTTTTTGGGTGATCCGGATTCTGACGTCAAAAATGCCAATTTGTTTTGTGGACATCCGCCAAGACCTTGTCTATGCATACGGTTGGCCATCACGGCTTGTCCGATCCATTTGGAAGGTCAAACGAGCCCCGAAGCAAGCATACCCCTTATTTCGACGATTTTAGTGTGCTATAGCACACCATTTTTTGGGTGATCCGGATTCCGACGTCAAAAAAGCCAAATTTTTTTGTGGGCGTCCGTCAAGACCTTGTCTATGCATACAGTTAGCCATAACGGCTTTTCCGACCCATTTGGAAGGTCAAACGAGCCCCGAAGCGAGCATACCCCTCATTTCGATGATTTTCGTGTGCTATAGCAAACCATTTTTTGGGTGATCCGGATTCCGACGTTAAAAATTCCAAATTTTTTCGTGGACGTCCATCAAGACCTTGTCTATGCATACGGTTGTCTATCACAGCTTGTCCGACCCATTTGGAAGGTCAAACAAGCCCCGAAGCGAGCATACCCCTCATTTCAACGATTTTCGTGTGCTATAGCAAACCATTTTTTGGGTGATCCGGATTCCGACGTCAAAAATGCCAAATTTTTTCGTGGACGTCCGTCAAGACCTTGTCTAGGCATACGGTTGTCCATCACGGCTTGTTCGACCCATTTGGAAGGTCAAACGAGCCCCGAAGTTAGCATACCTCTCATTTTGACGATTTTCGTGTGCTATAGCACACAATTTTTTGGGTGATCCGGATTCCGACGTCAAAAATGCCAAATTCTTTCGTGGACGTCCATCAAGACCTTGTCTATGCATACGGTTTGCCATCACGGCTTTTCCGACCCATTTGGAAGGTCAAATGAGCCCCGAAGCGAGCATACCCCTCATTTCGATGATTTTCGTGTGCAATAGCACACCATTTTTTGGGTGATCCGGATTCCGACGTCAAAAATGCCAAATTTTTTCGTGGACGTCCGTCAAGACCTTATGTATGCATAAGGTTGGACATCATGGCTTGTCCGACCCATTTGGAAGGTTAAACGAGCCCCGAAGCAAGCATACCCCTTATTTCGACGATTTTAGTGTGCTATAGCACACCAATTTTTGGCTGATCCGGATTCGGACGTCAAAAAAGCCAATTTTTTTTATGGGCGTCCGTCAAGACCTTGTCTATGCATACAATTGTCCATCACAGCTTTTCCGACCCATTTGGAAGGTCAAACGAGCCCCGAAGCGAGCATACCCCTCATTTCGACGATTTTCGTGTGCTATAGCACACCATTTTTTGGGTGATCCGGATTCCGACGTTAAAAATGCAAAATTTTTTCGTGGACGTCCGTCAAGACCTTGTCTATGCATACGGTTGTCCATCACGTCTTGTTCGACCCATTTGGAAGGTAAAACGAGCCTCGAAGCGAGCATGCCCCTCATTTCGACAATTTTCGTGTGCTTTAGCACCCCATTTTTTGGGTGATCCGGATTCCGACGTCAAAACTGCCATATTTTTTCGTGGACGTCCGTCAATACCTTTTCTAAGCATACTGTTGGTCATCACGGTTGTATGACCCATTTGGAAGGTCAAACGAGCCCCGAAGCGAGCATACCCCTCATTTCGACAATTTTCGTGTGTCATAGCACACGATTTTTTGGGTGATGCAGATTCCAACGTCAAAAATGCCAAATGTTTTTGCGGACGTCCGTCAAGACCTTTTTTATGCATACGGTTGGCCATCACGGCTTTGCCGACCCATTTGGAAGTTCAAACGAGCCCCGAAGCGAGCATACCCCTCATTTTGATGATTTTCGCGTGTAATAGCACAAAATTTTTTGGGTGATCCGGATTCTGATGTCAAAAATGCCAAATTTTTTTGTGGACGTCCATCAAGACCTTATCTATGCATACGGTTGTCCATCACCACTTGTCCGACCCATTCGGAAGGTCAAACGAGCCCTGAAGCGAGAATACCCCTCATTTCGACGATTTTCGTGTACTATAGCACACCATTTTTTGGGTGATCCGGATTCTGATGTCAAAAATGCAAAAATTTTTTGTGGACGTCCGTCAAGACCTTGTTTATGCATACGGTTGGCCATCACGGATTCTCCGACCCATTTGGAAGGTGAAACGAGCCCCGAAGCGAGCATACCCCTCATTTCGACGATTTTCGTGTGCTATAGCACACGATTTTTTGGGTGCTGCAGATTCCAACGTCAAAAATGCCAAATGTTTTTGTGGACGTCCGCCAAGACCTTTTTTATGCATACGGTTGGCCATCACGGCTTGGACGACCCATTTGGAAGGTCAAACGAGCCCCGAAGCGAGCATACCCCTCATTTCGATGATTTTCGTGTGCTATAGCACACCATTTTTTGGGTTTTTTTGGGTGATCCAGATTCCGACGTCAAAATTTCCAAATTTATTCGTGGACATCTGTCAAGACCTTGTCTATGCATACGATTGTCCATCACGGCTTGTCCGACCCATTTGGAAGTTCAAACGAGCCCCGAAGCAAGCATACCCCTCATTTTGACGATTTTCGTGTGCAATAGCACAAAAATTTTTGGGTGATCCGGATTCTGATGTCAAAAATGCCAAATTTTTTTGTGGACGTCCTTCAAGACATTGTCTATGCATACGGTTGTCCATCACCGCTTGTCCGACCCATTCAGAAGGTCACACGAGCCCCGAAGCGAGCATACCCCTCATTTTGACGATTTTCGTGTGCTATAGCACACCATTTTTTGGGTGATCCGGATTCAGACGTCAAAAATGCCAAATTTTTTCGTGGACGTCCGTCAAGACCTTGTATATGCATACGGTTGTCCATCACGGCTTGTCCGACCCATTTGGAAGGTCAAATGAGCTCCGAAGTGAGAATACCCCTCATTTCGACGATTTTCATGTGCTATAGCACACTATTTTTTGGGTGATTCGGATTCCGACGTCAAAAATGCCAAATTTTTTTGTGGACGTCTGTCAAGACCTTGTCTATGCATACGGTTGGCCATCACGGCTTGTCCGACCCAATTGGAAGGTCAAACGAGCCCCGAAGCGAGCATACCCCTCATTTCGACGATTTTCGTGTGCTATAGCACACCATTTTTTGGGTGATCCGGATTCCGACGTCAAAAATGCCAAATTTTTTCGTGGACGTCCGTCAAGACTTTGTCTATGCATACGGTTGTCCATCACGTCTTGTCCGACCCATTTGGATGGTCAAACAATCCCCGAAGCGAGCATACCCCTCATTTCGACCATTTTCGTGTGCTAAAGCACACCATTTTTTGGGTGATCCGGATTCTGACGTCAAAAATGCCAATTTGTTTTGTGGACATCCGCCAAGACCTTGTCTATGCATACGGTTGACCATCACGGCTTGTCCGATCCATTTGGAAGGTCAAACGAGCCCCGAAGCAAGCATACCCCTTATTTCGACGATTTTAGTGTGCTATAGCACACCATTTTTTGGGTGATCCGGATTCCGACGTCAAAAAAGCCAAATTTTTTAGTGGGCGTCCGTCAAGACCTTGTCTATGCATACAGTTAGCCATAACGGCTTTTCCGACCCATTTGGAAGGTCAAACGAGCCCCGAAGCGAGCATATCCCTCATTTCGATGATTTTCTTGTGCTATAGCACACCATTTTTTGGGTGATCCGGATTCCGACGTTAAAAATTCCAAATTTTTTCGTGGACGTCCGTCAAGACCTTTTCTATGCATACGGTTGTCCATCAATGCTTGTCCGACCCATTTAGAAGGTCAAACAAGCCCCGAAGCGAGCATACCCCTCATTTCAACGATTTTCGTGTGCTATAGCACACCATTTTTTGGGTGATCCGGATTCCAACGTCAAAAATGCCAAATTTTTTTGTGGACGTCCGTCAAGACCTTGTCTATGCATACGGTTTCCATCACGGCTTGTTCGACCAATTTGGAAGGTCAAACGAGCCCCGAAGTGAGCATACCTCTCATTTTGACGATTTTCGTGTGCTATAGCACACAATTTTTTGGGTGATCCGGATTCCGACGTCAAAAATGCCAAATTCTTTCGTGGACGTCCATCAAGACCTTGTCTATGCATACGGTTTGCCATCACGGCTTTTTCGACCCATTTGGAAGGTCAAACGAGCCCCGAAGCGAGCATACCCCTCATTTCGATGATTTTCATGTGCAATAGCACACCATTTTTTGGGTGATCCGGATTCCGACGTCAAAAATAACAAATTTTTTCGTGGACGTCCGTCAAGACCTTATCTATGCATAAGGTTGGACATCATGGCTTGTCCGACCCATTTGGAAGGTTAAACGAGCCCCGAAGCAAGCATACCCCTTATTTCGACGATTTTAGTGTGCTATAGCACACCAATTTTTGGCTGATCCGGATTCGGACGTCAAAAAAGCCAAATTTTTTTGTGGGCGTCCGTCAAGACCTTCTCTATGCATACAGTTGGCCATCACAGCTTTTCCGACCCATTTGGAAGGTCAAACGAGCCCCGAAGCGAGCATACCCCTCATTTCGACGATTTTCGTGTGCTATAGCACACCATTTTTTGGGTGATCCGGATTCCGACGTTAAAAATGCCAAATTTTTTCGTGGACGTCCGTCAAGACCTTGTCTATGCATACGGTTGTCCATCACGTCTTGTCCGACCCATTTGGAAGGTCAAACGAGCCTCGAAGCGAGCATGCCCCTCATTTCGACGATTCTCGTGTGCTTTAGCACCCCATTTTTTGGGTGATCCGGATTCCGACGTCAAAACTGCCATATTTTTCGTGGACGTCCTTCAAGACCTTTTCTAGGCATACTGTTGGTCATCACGGTTGTATGACCCATTTGGAAGGTCAAACGAGCCCCGAAGCGAGCATACCCCTCATTTCAACAATTTTCGTGTGCCATAGCACACGATTTTTTGGGTGATGCAGATTCCAACGTCAAAAATGCCAAATGTTTTTGTGGATGTCCGTCAAGACCTTTTTTATGCATACGGTTGGCCATCACGGCTTTGCCGACCCATTTGGAAGTTCAAACGAGCCCCGAAGCGAGCATACCCCTCATTTTGATGATTTTCGCGTGCAATAGCACAAAATTTTTTGGGTGATCCGGATTCTGATGTCAAAAATGCCAAATTTTTTTGTGGACGTCCGTCAAGACCTTATCTATGCATACGGTTGTCCATCACCGCTTGTCCGACCCATTCGGAAGGTCAAACGAGCCCCGAAGCGAGCATACCCCTCATTTTAACGATTTTCGTGTGCTATAGCACACCATTTTTTGGATGATCCGGATTCTGATGTCAAAAATGCAAATAATTTTTGTGGACGTCCGTCAAGACCTTGTTTATGCATACGGTTGGCCATCACGGCTTCTCCGACCCATTTGGAAGGTGAAACGAGCCCCGAAGCGAGCATACCCCTCATTTCGACGATTTTCGTGTGCTATAGCACACGATTTTTTGGGTGATGCAGATTCCAACGTCAAAAATGCCAAATGTTTTTGTGGACGTCCGCCAAGACATTTTTTATGCATACGGTTGGCCATCACGGCTTGGACGACCCATTTGGAAGGTCAAACGAGCCCCAAAGCGAGCATACCCCTTATTTCGATGATTTTCGTGTGCTATAGCACACCATTTTTTGGGTTTTTTTGGGTGATCCAGATTCCGACGTCAAAATTTCCAAATTTATTCGTGGACATCCGTCAAGACCTTGTCTATGCATACGATTGTCCATCACGGCTTGTCCGACCCATTTGGAAGTTCAAACGAGCCCCGAAGCAAGCATACCCCTCATTTTGACGATTTTCGAGTGCAATAGCACAAAAATTTTTGGGTGATCCGGATTCTGATGTCAAAAATGCCAAATTTTTTTGTGGACGTCCTTCAAGACCTTGTCTATGCATACGGTTGTCCATCACCGCTTGTCCGACCCATTCGGAAGGTCAAACGAGCCCCGAAGCGAGCATACCCCTCATTTCGACGATTTTCGTGTGCTATGGCACACCATTTTTTGGGTGATCCAGATTCAGACGTCAAAAATGCCAAATTTTTTCGTGGACGTCCGTTAAGACCTTGTATATGCATACGGTTGTCCATCACGGCTTGTCCGACCCATTTGGAAGGTCAAATGAGCTCCGAAGCGAGAATACCCCTCATTTCGACGATTTTCGTGTGCTATAGCACACTATTTTTTGGGTGATTCGGATTCCGACGTCAAAAATGCCAAATTTTTTTGTGGACGTCCGTCAAGACCTTGTCTATGCATACGGTTGGCCATCACGGCTTGTATGACCCATTTGGAAGGTCAAACAAGCCCCGAAGCGAGCATACCCCTTATTTCGACAATTTTTGTGTGCTATGCACACCATTTTTTGGATGATCCGGATTCCGATGTCAAAAATGCCAAATGTTTTTGTGGACGTCAGTCAAGACCTTGTCTATGCATATGGTTGGCCATCACGGCTTGTCCCACCCATTTGGAAGGTCAAACGAGCCCCGAAGCGAGCATACCCCTCATTTCGACGATTTTCGTGTGCAATAGCACACCATTTTTTGGGTGATCCGGATTCCGACGTCAAAAATGCCAAATTTTTTCGTGGACGTCCGTCAAGACCTTTTCTATGCATACGGTTGGACATCAGGCTTTTCCGACCCATTTGGAAGGTCAAACAACCCCGAAATGAGCATACCCCTCATTCGACGATTTTCGTGTGCAATAGCACAACATTTTTTGGGTGATCCGGATTCTGATGTCAAAAATGCCAAATTTTTTCATGGACGTCCGTCAAGACCTTGTCTATGCATACGGTTGTCCATCACGGCTTGTCCGACCCATTTGGAAGGTCAAAGGAGCCCTGTAGTGAGCATACCCCTCATTTCGATGATTTTCGTGTGCTATAGCACATGATTTTTTGGGTGATCCGGATTCCGACGTAAAAAATGCCAAATGTTTTTGTGGACGTCAGTCAAGACCTTGTCTATGCATATGGTTGGCCATCACGGCTTGTCCGACCCAATTGGAAGGTCAAACGAGCCCCGAAGCGAGCATACCCCTCATTTCGACGATTTTCGTGTGCTATAGCACACCATTTTTTGGGTGATCCGGATTCCGATGTCAAAAATGCCAAATTTTTTCATGGACGTCCGTCAAGACCTTGTCTATGCATACGGTTGTCCATCACGGCTTGTCCGACCCATTTGGAAGGTCAAAGGAGCCCTGCAGTGAGCATACCCCTCATTTCGATGATTTTCGTGTGCTATAGCACATGATTTTTTGGGTGATCCGGATTTTGACGTAAAAAATGCCAAATGTTTTTGTGGACGTCCGTCAAGACCTTTTCTAAGCATACGGTTGGCCATCACGGCTTGTCCGACCCATTTGGAAGGTCAAACGAGCCCCGAAGTGAGCATACCCCTCATTTCGACGATTTTCGTGTGCTATAGCACACCATTTTTTGGTTGATCCGGATTCCGACGTCAAAAATGCCAAATTTTTTTGTGGACGTCCGTCAAGACCTTGTCTATGCATACGGTTGTCCATCACGGCTTTTCCGACTAATTTGGAAAGTGAAACGAGCCCCGAAGTGAGCATACCCCTCATTTCGACGATTTCGTGTGCTATAGCACACCATTTTTTGGGTAATCCGAATTCTGACGTCAAAAATGCCAAATTTTTTCGTGGACGTCCGTCAAGACCTTGTCTATGCATGCGGTTGGCCATAACGGCTTGTCCTACCCATTTGGAAGGTCAAACGAGCCCCGAAGCGAGCATACCCCTCATTTCGACGATATTCGTGTGCTAAAGCACACCATTTTTTGGGTGATCCGGATTCCGACGTCAAAAATGCCAAATTTTTTCGTGGACGTCTGTCTAGACCTTGTTTATGCAAACGGTTGGCCAACACGGCTTGTCCAACCCATTTGGAAGGTCATACGAGCCCCTAAGCGAGCATACCTCTCATTTCGATGATTTTCGTGTGCTATAGCACACCATTTTTTGGGTGATCCGGATTCCGATGTCAAAAATTCCAAATTTTTCCGTGGACATCCGTCAAGACCTTGTCTATGCATACGGTGTGCCATGACGGCTTGTCCGACCCATTTGGATGGTCAAACGAGCCCTGAAGCGAGCATACCCCTCATTTCGACAATTTTCGTGTGCCATAACACACTATTTTTTGGGTGATCCAAATTCAGACGTCAAAAATGCAAAATTTTTTCGTGGACGTCCGTCAAGACCTTGTCTATGCATACGGTTGGCCATCACGGCTTCTCCGACCCATTTGGAAGGTTAAACAAGCCCCGAAGCGAGCATACCCCTCATTTCTACGATTTTCGTGGTGTGCAATAGCACACCATTTTTTGGTGATCCAGATTCGGATGTCAAAAATGGCAAATTGTTTTTTGGATGTCCGTCAAGACCTTTTCTATGCATACGGTTGTCCATCAAGGATTGTCCGACCCATTTGGAAGGTCAAATGAGCCCCGAAGCTAGCATACCCCTCGTTTCGACGATTTTCGTGTGCTATAGCACACGATTTTGGGTGATCCAGATTCGACGTCAAAAATGCCAAATGTTTTTGTGGACGTCCGTCAAGACCTTTTCTATTCATACGATTGGCCATTACGGCTTGTCCGACCCATTTGGAAGGTCAAACGAGCCCCGAAGCGAGCATACCCCTCATTTTGACGATTTTCTTGTGCTATAGCACACCATTTTTTGGGTGATACGGATTCCAATGTCAAAACTGCCATATTTTTTCGTGGACGTCCGTCAAGACCTTTTCTATGCATACGGTTGGCCATTACGGCTTGTATGACCCATTTGGAAGGTCAAACGAGCCCCGAAGCGAGCATACCCCTCATTTCGACAATTTTCGTGTGCTATAGCACACCATTTTTTAAATGATCCGGATTCCGATGTCAATAATGCCAATTTTTTTTGTGGACGTCCGTCAAGACCTTGTCAATGCATACGGTGTGCCATCACGGCTTGTCCCACCCATTTGGAAGGTCAAACGAGCCCCGAAACGAGCATACCCCTCATTTCGATGATTTTCGTGTGCTATAGCACACCATTTTTTGGGTGATCTGAATTCCGACGTCAAAAATTCCAAATTTTTTCGTGGACGTCCGTCAATACCTTGTTTATGCATACGGTTTGCCATCACGGCTTGTCCGACCCATTTGGAAGGTCAAACGAGCCCCGAAGCGAGCATACCCCTCATTTCGACGATTTTCATGTGCAATAACACACCATTTTTTGGATGATCCGGATTCCGACATAAAAAATACCAAATGTTTTTGTGGACGTCCGTCAAGACCTTGTCTATGCATACGGTTGGCCATCACGGCTTGTCCGACCCATTTGGAAGGTTAAACGAGCCCCGAAGTGAGCATACCCCTCATTTCAACGATTTTCGTGTGCTATAGCACACCTTTTTTGGGTGATCCGGATTCCGATGTCAATAATGCCAAATGTTTTTGTGGACGTCCATCAAGACCTTGTCTATGCATACGGTTGGCCATCACGGCTTGTTCGACCCATTTGGAAGGTCAAACGAGCCCTTAAGCGAGCATACCCCTCATTTCGATGATTTTTGTGTGCTATAGCACACCATTTTTTGGGTGATCCGGATTCCGACGTCAAAAATACCAAATAATTTCGTGGACGTCCGTCAAGACCTTGTCTATGCATACAGTTGGCCATCACGGCTTGTCCGACCCATTTGGAAGGTCAAACGAGCCCCGAAGCGAGCATACCCCTCATTTCGACGATTTTCGTGTGCTATAGAACACCATTTTTTGGGTGATCCGGATTCCGACGTCAAAAAAGCCAAATTTTTTCGTGGATGTCAGTCAAGACCTTGTCTATGAATACGGTCGGTCATCACGGCTTGTCCGACCCATTTGGAAGGTCAAACGAGCCCCGAACCGAGCATACCACTCATTTCGATGATTTTCGTGTGCTATAGCACACCATTTTTTAGGTGATCCGGATTCCGACGTCAAAAATGCCAAACTTTTTTGTGGACGTCCGTCAAGACCTTGTCTATGCATGCGGTTGGCCATCACGGCTTGTCCGACCCATTTGGAAGGTCAAACGAGCCCCGAAGCAAGCATACCCCTCATTTCGACGATTTTCATGTGCTATAGCACACCATTTTTTGGGTGATCCAAATTCCGACGTCAAAATCCTAAATTTTTTCGTGGACGTCTGTCAAGACCTTGTCTATGTATACGGTTGGCCGTCACGCCTTGTCCGACCCATTTGGAAGGTCAAACGAGCCCTGAAGCGAGCATACCCCTCATTTCGACGATTTTCGTGTATGGCACACCATTTTGTTTGTGATCCGGATTCCGACATAAAAAATGCCAAATTTTTGTGTGGACGTCCGTCAAGACCTTGTCTATGCATACGGTTGGCCATCACATCTTGTCCGACCCATTTGGAAGGTCAAACGAGCCCCGAAGCGAGCATACCCCTCATTTCGATGATTTTCGTGTGCTATAGCACACCATTTTTTGTGTGATCAGGATTTTGACGTCAAAAATTCCAAATTTTTTCATGGACGTCCGTCAATACCTTGTCTATGCATATGGTTGGCCATCACGGCTTGTTCGACCCATTTGGAAGGTCAAACGAGCCCCGAAGCGAGCAAACCCCTCATTTCAACGATTTTCTTGTGCTATAGCACACCATTTTTTGGGTGATCCGAATTCCGACGTCAAAAATGCCAAATTTTTTCATTGGCGTCTGTCAAGACCTTGTCTATGCATACGGTTGGCCATCACGGCTTGTTCGACCCATTTGGAAAATTAAACGAGCCCCGAAGCGAGCATTCCCCTCATTTCGACGATTTTTGTGTGCTTTAGCACACCATTTTTTAGGTGATCCGGATTGCGACGTAAAAAATGCCCAATTTTTTCGTGGACATCCGTCAAGACCTTGTCTATGCATACGATTGGCCATCACAGCTTGTCCGACCCATTTGGAAGGTCAATTGAGCCCCGAAGCGAGCATACCCCTCATTTCGATGATTTTCGTGTGCTATGGCACACCATTTTGTTGGTGATCCGGATTACGACGTCAAAATGCCAAATTTTTTCGTGGACGTCCCTCAAGACCTTGTCTATGCATACGGTTGGCCATCACGGCTTGTCCGTCCCATTTGAAGGGCCAAACGATATCCGGAGCGAGCATACGTCTCATTTCGATGATTTTCGTGTGCTATAGCACACCATTTTTTGGGTGATCCGGATTCCGACGTGAAAAATGCCAAATTTGTTCGTGGACGTCCGTCAAGACCTTGTCTATGCATACGGTTGGCCATCACGGCTTGTCCGGCCCATTTTGAGGGTCAAACGAGCCCTGAAGCAAGCATACGCCTCATTTCGACAATTTTCTTGTGCTATAGCACACCATTTTTTGAGTGATCCGGATTCCGATGTCAAAAATGCCAAATTTTTTCATGGACGTCCATCAAGACCTTGTGTATGCATACGGTTGGCCATCACGGCTTGTCCGACCCATTTGGAGGGTCAAACGAGCCCCGAAGCGAGCATACGCCTCATTTCGACGATTTTCGTGTGCTATAGCACACCATTTTTTGGGTGATCCGGATTCCGACGACAAAAATGCAAAATTTGTTCCTGGACGTCCGTCAAGACCTTGTCTATGCATACGGTTGGCCATAAAGGCTTGTCCGGCCCATTTGGAGGGTCAAACGAGCCTCGAAGCGAGCATACGCCTCATTTCAACGATTTTCGTGTGCTATAGCACACCATTTTTTGGGTGATCCGGATTCCGACGTCAAAAATGCCAAATTTGTTCGTGGACGTCCGTCAAGACCATGTCTATGCATACGGTTGGCCATCACGGCTTGTCCGGCCCATTGGGAGGGTCAAACGAGCCCCGAAGCGAGCATACGCCTCATTTCGGTGATTTTCGTGTGCTATAGCACACCATTTTTTGGGTGATTCGGATTCCGACGTCAAAAATGCCAAATTTTTTCGTGGACGTCCGTCAAGACCTTGTCTATGCTTACGGTTGGCCACTACGGCTTGTCCGGCCCATTTGGAGGGTCAAACGAGCCCCGAAGCGAGCATACGCCTCATTTCGACGATTTTCGTGTGCTATGGCACACCATTTTTTGGGTGATTCGGATTCCGACGTCAAAAATGCCAAATTTTTTTGTGGACGTCCGTCAAGACCTTGTCTATGCATACGGTTGGCCATCACGGCTTGTATGACCCATTTGGAAGGTCAAACAAGCCCCGAAGCGAGCATACCCCTTATTTCGACAATTTTTGTGTGCTATGCACACCATTTTTTGGATGATCCGGATTCCGATGTCAAAAATGCCAAATGTTTTTGTGGACGACAGTCAAGACCATGTATATGCATATGGTTGGCCATCACGGCTTGTCCCACCCATTTGGAAGGTCAAACGAGCCCCGAAGCGAGCATACCCCTCATTTCGACGATTTTCGTGTGCAATAGCACACCATTTTTTGGGTGATCCGGATTCCGACGTCAAAAATGCCAAATTTTTTCGTGGACGTCCGTCAAGACCTTTTCTATGCATACGGTTGGACATCACGGCTTGTCCGACCCATTTGGAAGGTCAAACAACCCCGAAATGAGCATACCCCTCATTCGACGATTTTCGTGTGCAATAGCACAACATTTTTTGGGTGATCCGGATTCCGATGTCAAAAATGCCAAATTTTTTCATGGACGTCCGTCAAGACCTTGTCTATGCATACGGTTGTCCATCACGGCTAGTCCGACCCATTTGGAAGGTCAAAGGAGCCCTACAGTGAGCATACCCCTCATTTCGATGATTTTCGTGTGCTATAGCACATGATTTTTTGGGTGATCCGGATTCCGACGTAAAAAATGCAAAATGTTTTTGTGGACGTCCGTCAAGACCTTTTCTAAGCATACGGTTGGCCATCACGGCTTGTCCGACCCATTTGGAAGGTCAAACGAGCCCCGAAGTGAGCATACCCCTCATTTCGATGATTTTCGTGTGCTATAGCACACCATTTTTTGGTTGATCCGGATTCCAACGTCAAAAATGCCAAATTTTTTTGTGGACGTCCGTCAAGACCTTGTCTATGCATACGGTTGTCCATCACGGCTTTTCCGACCCATTTGGAAGGTCAAAGGAGCCCTGCAGTGAGCATACCCCTCATTTCGATGATTTTCGTGTGCTATAGCACATGATTTTTTGGGTGATCCGGATTCCGACGTAAAAAATGCAAAATGTTTTTGTGGACGTCCGTCAAGACCTTTTCTAAGCATACGGTTGGCCATCACGGCTTGTCCGACCCATTTGGAAGGTCAAACGAGCCCCGAAGTGAGCATACCCCTCATTTCAACGATTTTCGTGTGCTATAGCACACCATTTTTTGGTTGATCCGGATTCCGACGTCAAAAATGCCAAATTTTTTTGTGGACGTCCGTCAAGACCTTGTCTATGCATACGGTTGTCCATCACGGCTTTTCCGACTAATTTGGAAAGTGAAACGAGCCCCGAAGTGAGCATACCCCTCATTTCGACGATTTCGTGTGCTATAGCACACCATTTTTTGGGTAATCCGAATTCTGACGTCAAAAATGGCAAATTTTTTCGTGGACGTCCGTCAAGACCTTGTCTATGCATGCGGTTGGCCATAACGCCTTGTCCTACCCATTTGGAAGGTCAAACGAGCCCCGAAGCGAGCATACCCCTCATTTCGACGATATTCGTGTGCTAAAACACACCATTTTTTGGGTGATCCGGATTCCGATGTCAAAAATGCCAAATTTTTTCGTGGACGTCTGTCTAGACCTTGTTTATGCATACGGTTGGCCAACACGGCTTGTCCAACCCATTTGGAAGGTCATACGAGCCCCTAAGCGAGCATACCTCTCATTTCGACGATTTTCGTGTGCTATAGCACACCATTTTTTGGGTGATCCGGATTCCGACGTCAAAAATTCCAATTTTTTTCGTGGACGTCCGTCAAGACCTTGTCTATGCATACGGTGTGCCATGACGGCCTGTCCGACCCATTTGGATGGTCAAACGAGCCCTGAAGCGAGCATACCCCTCATTTCGACAATTTTCGTGTGCCATAACACACTATTTTTTGGGTGATCCAGATTCAGACGTCAAAAATGCAAAATTTTTTCGTGGACGTCCGTCAAGACCTTGTCTATGCATACGGTTGGCCATCACGGCTTCTCCGACCCATTTGGAAGGTTAAACAAGCCCCGAAGCGAGCATACCCCTCATTTCTACGATTTTCGTGTGCAATAGCACACCATTTTTTGGGTGATCCAGATTCGGATGTCAAAAATGGCAAATTGTTTTTTGGATGTCCGTCAAGACCTTTTCTATGCATACGGTTGTCCATCAAGGATTGTCCGACCCATTTGGAAGGTCAAATGAGCCCCGAAGCTAGCATACCCCTCGTTTCGACGATTTTCGTGTGCTATAGCACACGATTTTTTGGGTGATCCAGATTCCGACGTCAAAAATGCCAAATGTTTTTGTGGACGTCCGTCAAGACCTTTTCTATTCATACGATTGGCCATTACGGCTTGTCCGACCCATTTGGAAGGTCAAACGAGCCCCGAAGCGAGCATACCCCTCATTTTGACGATTTTCTTGTGCTATAGCACACCATTTTTTGGGTGATACGGATTCCAATGTCAAAACTGCCATATTTTTTCGTGGACGTCCGTCAAGACCTTTTCTATGCATACGGTTGGCCATTACGGCTTGTATGACCCATTTGGAAGGTCAAACGAGCCCCGAAGCGAGCATACCCCTCATTTCGACAATTTTCGTGTGCTATAGCACACCATTTTTTAAATGATCCGGATTCCGATGTCAATAATGCCAATTTTTTTTGTGGACGTCCGTCAAGACCTTGTCAATGCATACGGTGTGCCATCACGGCTTGTCCCACCCATTTGGAAGGTCAAACGAGCCCCGAAACGAGCATACCCCTCATTTCGATGATTTTCGTGTGCTATAGCACACCATTTTTTGGGTGATCTGAATTCCGACGTCAAAAATTCCAAATTTTTTCGTGGACGTCCGTCAATACCTTGTTTATGCATACGGTTTGCCATCACGGCTTGTCCGACCCATTTGGAAGGTCAAACGAGCCCCGAAGCGAGCATACCCCTCATTTCGACGATTTTCATGTGCAATAACACACCATTTTTTGGGTGATCCAGATTCCGACGTCAAAAATGCCAAATTTTTTCGTAGACGTCGGTCAAGACCTTGTCTATGCATATGGTTGGCCATCACGACTTCTCCGACCCATTTAGAAGGTCAAACGAGCCCCGAAGCGAGCATACCCCTCATTTCGACGATGGGTGATTCGGATTCCGACATCAAAAATGCCAAATTTTTTCGTGAACGTCCGTCAAGACCTTGTCTATGCATACGGTTGGCCATCACGGCTTGTCCGACCCATTTGGAAGGTCAAACGAGCCCCGAAGCGAGCATACCCCTCATTTCGATGATTTTCGTGTGCTATAGCACACCATTTTTTGGGTGATCCGGATTCCGACGTCAAAAATGCCAAATTTTTTCGTGGACGTCCGTCAAGACCTTGTCTATGCATACGGTTGGCCATCACGGCTTGTCCGGCCCATTTGGAGGGTCAAACGAGCCCTGAAGCAAGCATACGCCTCATTTCGACAATTTTCTTGTGCTATAGCACACCATTTTTTGGGTGATCCGGATTCTGATGTCAAAAATGCCAAATTTTTTCATGGACGTCCATCAAGACCTTGTGTATGCATACGGTTGGCCATCACGGCTTGTCCGACCCATTTGGAGGGTCAAACGAGCCCCGAAGCGAGCATACGCCTCATTTCGACGATTTTCGTGTGCTATAGCACACCATTTTTTGGGTGATCCGGATTCCGACGACAAAAATGCAAAATTTGTTCGTGGACGTCCATCAAGACCTTGTCTATGCATACGGTTGGCCATCACGGCTTGTCCGGCCCATTTGGAGGGTCAAACGAGCCCCGAAGCGAGCATACGCCTCATTTCAACGATTTTCGTGTGCTATAGCACACCATTTTTTGGGTGATCCGGATTCCGACGTCAAAAATGCCAAATTTGTTCGTGGACGTCCGTCAAGACCTTGTCTATGCATACGGTTGGCCATCACGGCTTGTCCGGCCCATTTGGAGGGTCAAACGAGCCCCGAAGCGAGCATACGCCTCATTTCGATGATTTTCGTGTGCTATAGCACACCATTTTTTGGGTGATTCGGATTCCGACGTCAAAAATGCCAAATTTTTTCGTGGACGTCCGTCAAGACCTTGTCTATGCTTACGGTTGGCCACTACGGCTTGTCCGGCCCATTTGGAGGGTCAAACGAGCCCCGAAGCGAGCATACGCCTCATTTCGACGATTTTCGTGTGCTATGGCACACCATTTTTTGGGTGATCCGTATTTCGACGTCAAAAATGCCAAATTTGTTCGTGGACGTCCGTCAAGACCTTGTCTATGCATACGGTTGGCCATCACGGCTTGTCCGGCCCATTTGGAGGGTCAAATGAGCCCCGAAGCGAGCATACGCCTCATTTCGACGATTTTCGTGTGCTATAGCACACCATTTTTTGGGTTATCCGGATTCCGACGTCAAAAATGCAAAATTTGTTTGTGGACGTCCGTCAAGAACTTGTCTATGCATACGGTTGGCTATCACGGCTTGTCCGGCCCATTTGGAGGATCAAACGAGCCCCGAAGCGAGCATACGCCTCATTTAGACGATTTTTGTGTGCTATAGCACACAAATTTTTGGGTGATCCGGATTCCGACGTCAAAAATGCAAAATTTTTTGTGGACGTCCGTCAAGACCTTGTCTTTGCATAAGGTTGGCCATCACGGCTTGTCCGGCCCATTTGGAGGGTCAAACGAGCCCCGAAGCGAGCATACGCCTCATTTCGACGATTTTCGTGCGCTATAGCACACCAATTTTTGGGTGATCCGGATTCCGACGTCAAAAATGCCAAATTTTTTTGTGGACGTCCGTCAAGACCTTGTCTATGCATACGGTTGGCCATCACGGCTTGTCTGGCCCATTTGGAGGGTCAAACGAGCCCCGAAGCGAGCATACGCCTCATTTCGTGAAAATTTTCGTGTGCTATAGCACACCATTTTTTGGATGATCCGGATTCCGACGTCAAAAATGCCAAATTTGTTTGTGGACGTCCGTCAAGACCTTGTCTATGCATATGGTTCGCCATCACAGCTTGTTCGACCCATTTGGAGGGTCAAACGAGCCCTGAAGCGAGCATACGCCTCATTTCGATGATTTTCCTGTGCTATAGCACACCATTTTTTGGGTGATCCGGATTCCGACGTCAAAAATGCCAAATTTTTTCGTGGACGTCCGTCAAGACCTTGTCTATTTATACGGTTGGCCATCACAGCTTGTCCGGCCCATTTGGAGGGTCAAACGAGCCCCGAAGTGAGCATACGCCTCATTTCGACGATTTTCGTGTGCTATAGCACACCATTTTTTGGGTGATCCAGATTCCGACGTTAAAAATGCAACATTTGTTCGTGGACGTCCGTCAAGACCTTGTCTATGCATACGGTTGGCCATCACGGCTTGTCCGGCCCATTTGAAGGGTCAAACGAGCCCCGAAGCGAGCATACGCCTCATTTCGATGATTTTCGTGTGCTATAGCACACCAATTTTTGGGTGATCCGGATTCCGACGTCAAAAATGCCAAATTTTTTCGTGGACGTCCGTCAAGACCTTGTCTATGCATACGGTTGGCCATCACGGCTTGTCCGGCCCATTTGGAGGGTCAAACGAGCCCCGAAGCGAGCATACGCCTCATTTCGACGATTTTCGTGTGCAATAGCACTCCATTTTTTGGGTGATCCGGATTCCGACGTCAAAAATGCCAAATTTTTTCGTGGACATCCGTCAAGACCTTGTCAATGCATATGGTTGGCCATCACGGCTTGTCCGGCCCATTTGGAGGGTCAAACGAGCCCCGAAGCGAGCATACGCCTCATTTCGACGATTTTCGTGTGCTATAGCACACCATTTTTTGGGTGATCCGGATTCCGACGTCAAAATGCCAAATTTTTTCGTGGACGTCCGTCAAGACCTTGTCTATGCATACGGTTGGCCATCACGGCTTTTCCGGCCCATTTGGAGGGTCAAACGAGCCCCGAAGCGAGCATACGCCTCATTTCGGCGATTTTCGTGTGCTATAGCACACCATTTTTTGGGTGATCCGGATTCCGACGTCAAAAATGCCAAATTTTTTCGTGGATCACGGCTTGTCCGGCCCATTTGGAGGGTCAAACGAGCCCCGAAGCGAGCATACGCCTCATTTGGACGATTTTCCTGTGCTATAGCACACCAATTTTTGGGTGATCCAGATTTCAACGTCAAAAATGCAAAACATTTTCGTGGACGTCCGTCAAGACCTTGTCTATGAATACGGTTGGCCATCACGGCTTGTCCGGCCCATTTAGAGGGTCAAACGAGCCCCGAAGCGAGCATACGCCTCATTTCGACGATTTTCGTGTGCTATAGCACACCATTTTTTGGGTGGTCCGGATTCTGACGTCAAAAATGCCAAATTTGTTCGTGGACGTCCGTCAAGACCTTGTCTATGCATACGGTTGTCCATCACAGCTTGTCCGGCCCATTTGGAGGGTCAAACGAGCCCCGAAGCGAGCATACGCCTCATTTCGACAATTTTTGGGTGATCCGGATTCCGACGTCAAAAATGCCAAATTTTTTCGTGGACGTCCGTCAAGACCTTTTCTATGCATACGGTTGGCCATCACGGCTTGTCCGGCCCATTTGGAGGGTCAAACGAGCCCCGAAGCGAGCATACGCCTCATTTCGACGATTTTCGTGTGCTATAGCACACCATTTTTTGGGTGATCCGGATTTTGACGTCAAAAATGCTAAATTTGTTCGTGGACGTCTGTCAATACCTTGTCTATGCATACGGTTGGCCACCACGGCTTTTCCGGCCCATTTGGAGGGTCAAACGAGCCCCGAAGCGAGCATACGCCTCATTTCGACGATTTTAGTGTGCTATAGCACACCATTTTTTGGGTGATCCGGATTCCGACGTCAAAAATGCTAAATTTTTTCGTGGACGTCCGTCAAGACCTTGTCTATGCATACGATTGGCCATAACGGCTTGTACGGCCCATTTGAAGGGTCAAATGAGCCCCGAAGCAAGCATACGCCTCACTTTGACGATTTTCGTGTGCTATAGCACACTATTTTTTGGGTGATCCGGATTCCAACGTCAAAAATGCCAAATTTGTTCCTGGACATCCGTCAAGACCTTGTCTATGCATACGGTTGGCCATCACGGCTTGTCTGGCCTATTTGGAGGGTCAAACGAGCCCCGAAGCGAGCATACGCGTCATTTCGACAATTTTCATATGCTATCGCACACCATTTTTTGGGTGATCCAGATTCCGACGTCAAAAATGCCAAATTTGTTCGTGGACGTCCGTCAAGACCGTGTCTATGCATATGTTTGGCCATCACGGCTTGTCCGGCCCATTTGGAGGGTCAAACGAGCCCTGAAGCGAGCATACGCCTCATTTCGATGATTTTCGTGTGCTATAGCACACCATTTTTTGGGTGATCCGGATTCCGACGTCAAAAATGCCAAATTTGTTCGTGGACGTCCGTCAAGACCTTGTCTATGCATACGGTTGGCTATCACGGCTTGTCCGGCCCATTTGGAGGGTCAAACAAGCCCCGAAGCGAGCATACGCCTCATTTCGACAATTTTCGTGTGCTATAGCACACCATTTTTTGGGTGATCCGGATTCCGATGTCAAAAATGCCAAATTTGTTTGAGGACGTCCGTAAAGACCTTGTCTATGCATGCGGTTGGCCATCACGGCTTTTCCGGCCCATTTGGAGGGTCAAACGAGCTCCGAAGCGAGCATACGCCTCATTTCGACGATTTTCGTGTGCTATAGCACACCATTTTTTGGGTGATCCGGATTCCGACGTCAAAAATGCAAAATTTTTTCGTGGACGTCCCTCAAGACCTTGTCTATGCATACGGTTGGCCATCACGGCTTGTCCGGCCCATTTGGAGGGTCAAACGAGCCCTGAAGCGAGCATACGCCTCATTTTGACGATTTTCGTGTGCTACAGCACACCATTTTTTGGGTGATCCGGATTCCGACGTCAAAAATGCCAAATTTGTTCGTGGACGTCCGTGAAGACCTTGTATATGCATACGGTTAGAAATCAGGGCTTGTCCGGCCCATTTGGAGGGTCAAACGAGCCCCGAAGCAAGCATACGCCTCATTTCGACGATTTTCGTGTGCTATAGCACACCATTTTTTGGGTGATCCGGATTCCGATGTCAAATATGCCAAATATTTTTGTGGACGTCCGCCAAGACCTTGTCTATGCATACGGTTGGCCATCACAGCTTGTACGGCTCATTTGGAGGGTCAAACGAGCCCCGAAGCGAGCATACGCCTCATTTCGACGATTTTCGTGTGCTATAGGACACCATTTTTTGGGTGATCCGGATTCCGATGTCAGAAATGCCAAATTTGTTCGTGGACGTCCGTCAAGACCTTGTCTATGCATACACTTGTCCATCACGGCTTGTCCAGTCCATTTGGAGGGTCAAACGAGCCCCGAAGCGAGCATACGCCTCATTTCGATGATTTTCGTGTGCTATAGCACACCATTTTTTGGGTGATCCGGATTCCGACGTCAAAAATGCCAAATTTTTTCGTGGACGTCCGTCAAGACCTTGTCTATGCATATGGTTGGACATCACGGCTTTTCCGGCCAATTTGGAGGGTCAAACGAGCCCCGAAGCGAGCATACGCTTCATTTCGACGATTTTCGTGTGCTATAGCACACCATTTTTTGGGTGATCCGGATTCCAACGTCAAAAATGCCAAATTTGTTCCTGGACATCCGTCAAGACCTTGTCTATGCATACGGTTGGCCATCACGGCTTGTCCGGCCCATTTGTAGGTTCAAACGAGCTCCGAAGCGAGCATACGCGTCATTTCGACAATTTTCATGTGCTATCGCACACCATTTTTTGGGTGATCCGGATTCCGACGTCAAAAATTCCAAATTTGTTCGTGGACGTCCGTCAAGACCTTGTCTATGCATACGGTTGGCCATCACGGCTTGTCCGGCCCATTTGGAGGGTCAAACGAGCCCCGAAGCGAGCATACGCCTCATTTCGACGATTTTCGTGTGCTATTGCACACCATTTTTTGGGTGATCCGGATTCCGACGTCAAAAATGCCAAATTTGTTCGTGGACGTCCGTCAAGACCTTGTCTATGCATACGGTTGTCCATCACGGATTGACCGGCCCATTTGGAGGGTCAAAAGAGCCCGAAGCGAGCATACGCCTCATTTCGACGATTTTCGTGTGCTATAGCACACCATTTTTTGGGTGATCCGGATTCCGACGTCAAAAATGCCAAATTTGTTCGTGGACGTCCGTCAAGACCTTGTCTATGCATATGGTTGGACATCACGGCTTGTCCGGCCAATTTGGAGGGTCAAACGAGCCCCGAAGCGAGCATACGCCTCATTTCGACGATTTTCGTGTGCTATAGCACACCATTTTTTGGGTGATCCGGATTCCGACGTCAAAAATGCCAAATTTGTTCGTGGACGTCCGTAAAGACCTTGTCTATGCATGCGGTTGGCCATCACGGCTTTTCCGGCCCATTTGGAGGGTCAAACGAGCTCCGAAGCGAGCATACGCCTCATTTCGACGATTTTCGTGTGCTATAGCACACCATTTTTTGTATGATCCGGATTCCGACGTCAAAAATGCAAAATTTTTTCGTGGACGTCCGTCAAGACCTTGTCTATGCATACGGTTGGCCATCACGGCTTGTCCGGCCCATTTGGAGGGTCAAACGAGCCCCGAAGCGAGCATACGCCTCATTTCGACGATTTTCGTGTGCTACAGCACACCATTTTTTGGGTGATCCGGATTCCGACGTCAAAAATGCCAAATTTGTTTGTGGACGTCTGTCAAGACCTTTTCTATGCATACGGTTGGAAATCACGGCTTGTCCGGCCCATTTGGAGGGTCAAACGAGCCCCGAAGCAAGCATACGCCTCATTTCGACGATTTTCGTGTGCAATAGCACACCATTTTTTGGGTGATTCGGATTCCGATGTCAAATATGCCAAATATTTTTGTGGACGTCCGCCAAGACCTTGTCTATGCATACGGTTGGCCATCACGGCTTGTACGGCTCATTTGGAGGGTCAAACGAGCCCCGAAGCGAGCATACGCCTCATTTCGACGATTTTCGTGTGCTATAGCACACCATTTTTTGGGTGATCCGGATTCCGACGTCAGAAATGCCAAATTTGTTCGTGGACGTCCGTCAAGACCTTGTCTATTCATACAGTTGTCCATCACGGCTTGTCCAGTCCATTTGGAGGTTCAAACGAGCCCCGAAGCGAGCATACGCCTCATTTCGATGATTTTCGTGTGCTATAGCACACCATTTTTTGGGTGATCCGGATTCCGATGTCAAAAATGCCAAATATTTTCCTGGACGTCCGTCAAGACCTTTTCTATGCATACGGTTGGCCATCACGGCTTGTTCGGTCCATTTGGAGGGTTAAACAAGCCCCGAAGCGAGCATATGCCTCATTTCGACGATTTTCGTGTGCTTTAGCACACCATTTTTTGGGTGATCCGGATTCCGACGTCAAAAATGCCAAATTTGTTTGTGCACGTCCGTCAAGACCTTTTCTATGCATACGGTTGGCCATCACGGCTTGTTCGGCCCATTTGGAGGGTGAAACGAGCCCCGAGCCAAGCATACGCCTCATTTCGACAATTTTCGTGTGCTATAGTACACTATTTTTTGGGTGATCCGGATTCCGACGTCAAAAATGCCAAACTTTTTCGTGGACATCCGTCAAGACCTTGTCTATGCATACGGTTGGCCATCACGGCTTGTCCGGCCCATTTGGAGGGTCAAACGAGCCCCGAAGCGAGCATACGCCTCATTTTGACGATTTTCGTGTGCTATAGCACACCATTTTTTTGGTGATCCGGATTCCGACGTCAAAAATGCTAAATTTGTTCGTGGACGTCTGTCAAGAACTTGTCTATGTATACGGTTGGCCATCACGGCTTTTCCGGCCCATTTGGAGGGTCAAACGAGCCCCGAAGCGAGCATACGCCTCATTTCGACGATTTTCGTGTGCTATAGCACTCCATTTTTTGGGTGATCCGGATTCGACGTCAAAAATGCCAAATTTGTTCGTGGACGTCCGTCAAGACCTTGTCTATGCATACGGTTGGCCATCACGGCTTGTCCGGCCCATTTGGAGGGTCAAACGAGCCCCGAAGCGAGCATACGCCTCATTTCGATGATTTTCGTGTGCTATAGCACACCATTTTTTGGGTGATCCGGATTTCGACGTTAAAAATGCCAAATTTTTTCGTGGACGTCCGTCAAGACCTTGTCTATGCATACGGTTGGCCATCACGGCTTGTCCGGCCCATTTGGAGGGTCAAACGAGCCCCGAAGCGAGCATACGCGTCATTTCGACAATTTTCATGTGCTATCGCACACCATTTTTTGGGTGATCCGGATTCCGACGTCAAAAATTCCAAATTTGTTCGTGGACGTCCGTCAAGACCTTGTCTATGCATACGATTGGCCATAACGGCTTGTCCGGCCCATTTGGAGGGTCAAATGAGCCCCGAAGAAAGCATACGCCTCATTTTGACGATTTTCGTGTGCTATAGCACACCATTTTTTGGGTGATCCGGATTCCGACGTCAAAAATGCCAAATTTGTTCGTGGACGTCCGTCAAGACCTTGTCTATGCATACGGTTGGCCATCACGGCTTGTCCGACCCATTTGGAGGGTCAAACGAGCCCCGAAGCGAGCATACGCCTCATTTCGACAATTTTCATGTGCTATAGCACACCATTTTTTGGGTGATCCGGATTCCGACGTCAAAAATGCCAAATTTGTTCGTGGACGTCCGTCAAGACCTTGTCTATGCATACGGTTGGCCATCACGGCTTGTCCGGCCCATTTGGAGGGTCAAACGAGCCCCGAAGCGAGCATACGCCTCATTTCGATGATTTTCGTGTGCTATAGCACACCATTTTTTGGGTGATCCGGATTTCGACGTTAAAAATGCCAAATTTTTTCGTGGACGTCCGTCAAGACCTTGTCTATGCATACGATTGGCCATCACGGCTTGTCCGACCCATTTGGAGGGTCAAACGAGCCCCGAAGCGAGCATACGCCTCTTTTTGATGATTTTCGTGTGCTATAGCACACCATTTTTTGGGTGATCCAGATTCCGACGTCAAAAATGCCAAATTTGTTCGTGGACGTCCGTAAAGACCTTGTCTATGCATACGGTTGGCCATCACGGATTT
The DNA here is from genome assembly GCA_027789145.1 of Solanum arcanum. Taxonomy (NCBI): domain Eukaryota; kingdom Viridiplantae; phylum Streptophyta; class Magnoliopsida; order Solanales; family Solanaceae; genus Solanum; species Solanum arcanum. The sequence goes on from CM050941.1 coordinate 70,990,498, forward strand.
TCCGGCCTATTTGGAGGGTCAAACGAGCTCCGAAGCGAGCATACGCCTCATTTCGACGATTTTCGTGTGCTAGAGCACACCATTTTTTGGGTGATTCGGATTCCGACGTCAAAAATGCTAAATTTGTTCGTGGACGTCCGTAAAGACCTTGTCTATGCATACGGTTGGCCATCACGGATTTTCCGGCCTATTTGGAGGGTCAAACGAGCTCCGAAGCGAGCATACGCCTCATTTCGACGATTTTCGTGTGCTAGAGCACACCATTTTTTGGGTGATTCGGATTCCGACGTCAAAAATGCTAAATTTTTTCATGGACGTCTGTCAAGAACTTCTCTATGCATACGGTTGTCCATCAAAGATTGTCCGGCCCATTTGGAGGGTCAAACGAGCCCCGAAGCGAGCATACGCCTCATTTCGACGATTTTCGTGTGCTATAGCACACCATTTTTTGGGTGATCCAGATTCCGACGTCAAAAATGCCAAATTTGTTCGTGGACGTCCGTAAAGACCTTGTCTATGCATACGGTTGGCCATCACGGATTTTCCGGCCTATTTGGAGGGTCAAACGAGCTCCGAAGCGAGCATACGCCTCATTTCGACGATTTTCGTGTGCTAGAGCACACCATTTTTTGGGTGATTCGGATTCCGACGTCAAAAATGCTAAATTTTTTCGTGGACGTCTGTCAAGAACTTCTCTATGCATACGGTTGGCCATCACGGCTTGTCCGACTCATTTGGAGGGTCAAACGAGCCCCGAAGCGAGCATACGCCTCTTTTTGATGATTTTCGTGTGCTATAGCACACCATTTTTTGGGTGATCCGGATTCCGACGTCAAAAATGCCAAATTTGTTCATGGACGTCTGTCAAGACCTTTTCTATGCATACGGTTGTCCATCAAAGATTGTCCGGCCCATTTGGAGGGTCAAACGAGCCCCGAAGCGAGCATACGCCTCATTTCGATGATTTTCGTGTGCTATAGCACACCATTTTTTGGGTGATCCAGATTCCGACGTCAAAAATGCCAAATTTTTTCGTGGACGTCCGTAAAGACCTTGTCTATGCATACGGTTGGCCATCACGGATTTTCCGGCCTATTTGGAGGGTCAAACGAGCTCCGAAGCGAGCATACGCCTCATTTCGACGATTTTCGTGTGCTATAGCACACCATTTTTTGGGTGATCCAGATTCCGACGTCAAAAATGCCAAATTTGTTCGTGGACGTCCGTCAAGACCTTGTCTATGCATATGGTTGGACATCACGGCTTGTCCGGCCAATTTGGAGGGTCAAACGAGCCCCGAAGAGAGCATACGCCTCATTTCGACGATTTTCGTGTGCTATAGCACACCATTTTTTGGGTGATCCGGATTCCAACGTAAAAAATGCCAAATTTGTTCGTGGACGTCCGTAAAGACCTTGTCTATGCATGCGGTTGGCCATCACGGCTTTTCCGGCCCATTTGGAGGGTCAAACGAGCTCCGAAGCGAGCATACGCCTCATTTCAACGATTTTCGTGTGCTATAGCACACCATTTTTTGGGTGATCCGGATTCCGACGTCAAAAATGCAAAATTTTTTCGTGGACGTCCGTCAAGACCTTGTCTATGCATACGGTTGGCCATCACGGCTTGTCCGGCCCATTTGGAGGGTCAAACGAGCCCCGAAGCGAGCATACGCCTCATTTCGACGATTTTCGTGTGCTACAGCACACCATTTTTTGGGTGATCCGGATTCCGACGTAAAAAATGCCAAATTTGTTCGTGGACGTCCGTCAAGACCTTGTCTATGCATACGGTTGGCAATCACGGCTTGTCCGGCCCATTTGGAGGGTCAAACGAGCCCCGAAGCAAGCATACGCCTCATTACGACGATTTTCGTGTGCTATAGCACACCATTTTTTGAGTGATCCGGATTCCGATGTCAGAAATGCCAAATTTGTTCGTGGACGTCCGTCAAGACCTTGTCTATGCATACAGTTGTCCATCACGGCTTGTCCGGTCCATTTGGAGGGTCAAACGAGCCCCGAAGCGAGCATACGCCTCATTTCGATGATTTTCGTGTGCTATAGCACACCATTTTTTGGGTGATCCGGATTCCGATGTCAAAAATACCAAATATTTTCGTGGACATCCGTCAAGACCTTTTCTATGCATACGGTTGGCCATCACGGCTTGTTCGGTCCATTTGGAGGGTTAAACAAGCCCCGAAGCGAGCATATGCCTCATTTCGACGATTTTCGTGTGCTATAGCACACCATTTTTTGGGTGATCCGGATTTCGACATCAAAAATGCCAAATTTGTTTGTGCACGTCCGTCAAGACCTTGTCTATGCATAGGGTTGGCCATCACGGCTTGTTCGGCCCATTTGGAGGGTGAAACGAGCCCCGAGCCGAGCATACGCCTCATTTCGACAATTTTCGTGTGCTATAGTACACCATTTTTTGGGTGATCCGTATTCCGACGTCAAAAATGCCAAACTTTTTCGTGGACATCCGTCAAGACCTTTTCTATGCATACGGTTGGCCATCACGGCTTGTACGGCCCATTTGGAGGGTCAAACGAGCCCCGAAGCGAGCATACGCCTCATTTTGACGATTTTCGTGTGCTATAGCACACCATTTTTTGGGTGATCCGGATTCCGACGTCAAAAATGCTAAATTTGTTCGTGAACGTCTGTCAAGAACTTCTCTATGCATACGGTTGGCCATCACGGCTTTTCCGGCCCATTTGGAGGGTCAAACGAGCCCCGAAGCGAGCATACGCCTCTTTTTGACGATTTTCGTGTGCTATAGCACACCATTTTTTGGGTGATCCGGATTTCGACGTTAAAAATGACAAATTTTTTCGTGGACGTCCGTCAAGACCTTGTCTATGCATACGGTTGGCCATCACGGCTTGTCCGACCCATTTGGAGGGTCAAACGAGCTCCGAAGCGAGCATACGCCTCTTTTCGATGATTTTCGTGTGCTATAGCACACCATTTTTTGGGTGATCCGGATTCCGACGTCAAAAATGCCAAATTTGTTCATGGACGTCTGTCAAGACCTTGTCTATGCATACGGTTGTCCATCACAGATTGTCCGGCCCATTTGGAGGGTCAAACGAGCCCCGAAGCGAGCATACGCCTCATTTCGATGATTTTCGTGTGCTATAGCACACCATTTTTTGGGTGATCCAGATTCCGACGTCAAAAATGCCAAATTTGTTCGTGGACGTCCGTAAAGACCTTGTCTATGCATGCGGTTGGCCATCACGGCTTTTCCGGCCCATTTGGAGGGTCAAACGAGCTCCGAAGCGAGCATACGCCTCATTTCGACGATTTTCGTGTGCTAGAGCACACCATTTTTTGGGTGATCAGGATTCCGATGTCAAAAATGCTAAATTTTTTCGAGGACGTCCGTCAAGACATTGTCTATGCATACGATTGGCCATAACGGCTTTTCCGGCCCATTTGGAGGGTCAAATGAGCCCCGAAGCAAGCATACGCCTCATTTTGACGATTTTCGTGTGCTATAGCACACCATTTTTTGGGTGATCCGGATTCCAACGTCAAAAATGCCAAATTTGTTCGTGGACATCCGTCAAGACCTTGTCTATGCATAAGGTTGGCCATCACGGCTTGTCCGGCCAATTTGGAGGGTCAAACGAGCCCCGAAGCGAGCATACGGGTCATTTCGACAATTTTCATGTGCTATCGCACACCATTTTTTGGGTGATCCGGATTCCGAAGTCAAAAATGCCAAATTTGTTCGTGGACGGCCGTCAAGAACTTGTCTATGCATACGGTTGGCCATCACGGCTTGTCCGGCCCATTTGGAGGGTCAAACAAGCCCCGAAGCGAGCATACGCCTCATTTCGATGATTTTCGTGTGCTATAGCACACCATTTTTTGGGTGATCCGGATTCCGACGTCAAAAATTCCAAATTTGTTCGTGGACGTCCGTCAAGACCTTGTCTATGCATATGGTTGGACATCACGGCTTGTCCGGCCAATTTGGAGGGTCAAACGAGCCCCGAAGCGAGCATACGCCTCATTTTGACGATTTTCGTGTGCTATAGCACACCATTTTTTGGGTGATCCGGATTCCAACGTCAAAAATGCCAAATTTGTTCGTGGACATCCGTCAAGACCTTGTCTATGCATAAGGTTGGCCATCACGGCTTGTCCGGCCCATTTGGAGGGTCAAACGAGCCCCGAAGCGAGCATACGGGTCATTTCGACAATTTTCATGTGCTATCGCACACCATTTTTTGGGTGATCCGGATTCCGAAGTCAAAAATGCCAAATTTGTTCGTGGACGGCCGTCAAGAACTTGTCTATGCATACGGTTGGCCATCACGGCTTGTCCGGCCCATTTGGAGGGTCAAACAAGCCCCGAAGCGAGCATACGCCTCATTTCGATGATTTTCGTGTGCTATAGCACACCATTTTTTGGGTGATCCGGATTCCGACGTCAAAAATGCCAAATTTGTTCGTGGACGTCCGTCAAGACCTTGTCTATGCATATGGTTGGCCATCACGGCTTGTCCGGCCAATTTGGAGGGTCAAACGAGCCCCGAAGCGAGCATACGCTTCATTTCGACGATTTTCGTGTGCTATAGCACACCATTTTTTGGGTGATCCGGATTCCAACGTCAAAAATGCCAAATTTGTTCCTGGACATCCGTCAAGACCTTGTCTTTGCATACGGTTGGCCATCACGGCTTGTCCGGCCCATTTGTAGGTTCAAACGAGCCCCGAAGCGAGCATACGCGTCATTTCGACAATTTTCATGTGCTATCGCACACCATTTTTTGGGTGATCCGGATTCCGACGTCAAAAATTCCAAATATGTTCGTGGACGTCCGTCAAGACCTTGTCTATGCATACGGTTGGCCATCACGGCTTGTCCGGCCCATTTGGAGGGTCAAACGAGCCCCGAAGCGAGCATACGCCTCATTTCGATGATTTTCGTGTGCTATAGCACACCATTTTTTGGGTGATCCGGATTCCGACGTCAAAAATGCCAAATTTGTTCGTGGACGTCCGTCAAGACCTTGTCTATGCATACGGTTGTCCATCACGGATTGACCGGCCCATTTGGAGGGTCAAAAGAGCCCGAAGCGAGCATACGCCTCATTTCGACGATTTTCGTGTGCTATAGCACACCATTTTTTGGGTGATCCGGATTCCGACGTCAAAAATGCCAAATTTGTTCGTGGACGTCCGTCAAGACCTTGTCTATGCATATGGTTGGACATCACGGCTTGTCCGGCCAATTTGGAGGGTCAAACGAGCCTCGAAGCGAGCATACGCCTCATTTCGACGATTTTCGTGTGCTATAGCACACCATTTTTTGGGTGATCCGGATTCCGACGTCAAAAATGCCAAATTTGTTCGTGGACGTCCGTAAAGACCTTGTCTATGCATGCGGTTGGCCATCACGGATTGTCCGGCCCATTTGGAGGGTCAAACGAGCCCCGAAGCGAGCATACGCCTCATTTCGACGATTTTCGTGTGCTATAGCACACCATTTTTTGGGTGATCCGGATTCCGACGTCAAAAATGCAAAAATTTTTCGTGGACGTCCGTCAAGACCTTGTCTATGCATACGGTTGGCCATCACGGATTGTCCGGCCCATTTGGAGGGTCAAACGAGCCCCGAAGCGAGCATACGCCTCATTTCGACGATTTTCGTGTGCTACAGCACACCATTTTTTGGGTGATCCGGATTCCGACGTCAAAAATGCCAAATTTGTTTGTGGACGTCCGTCAAGACCTTGTCTATGCATACGGTTGGAAATCACGGCTTGTCCGGCCCATTTGGAGGGTCAAACGAGCCCCGAAGCAAGCATACGCCTCATTTCGACGATTTTCGTGTGCAATAGCACACCATTTTTTGGGTGATTCGGATTCCGATGTCAAATATGCCAAATATTTTTGTGGACGTCCGCCAAGACCTTGTCTATGCATACGGTTGGCCATCACGGCTTGTACGGCTCATTTGGAGGGTCAAACGAGCCCCGAAGCGAGCATACGCCTCATTTCGACGATTTTCGTGTGCTATAGCACACCATTTTTTGGGTGATCCGGATTCCGACGTCAGAAATGCCAAATTTGTTCGTGGACGTCCGTCAAGACCTTGTCTATTCATACAGTTGTCCATCACGGCTTGTCCAGTCCATTTGGAGGGTCAAACGAGCCCCGAAGCGAGCATACGCCTCATTTCGATGATTTTCGTGTGCTATAGCACACCATTTTTTGGGTGATCCGGATTCCGATGTCAAAAATGCCAAATATTTTCCTGGACGTCCGTCAAGACCTTTTATATGCATACGGTTGGCCATCACGGCTTGTTCGGTCCATTTGGAGGGTTAAACAAGCCCCGAAGCGAGCATATGCCTTATTTCGACGATTTTCGTGTGCTTTAGCACACCATTTTTTGGGTGATCCGGATTCCGATGTCAAAAATGCCAAATTTGTTTGTGCACGTCCGTCAAGACCTTTTCTATGCATACGGTTGGCCATCACGGCTTGTTCGGCCCATTTGGAGGGTGAAACGAGCCCCGAGCCAAGCATACGCCTCATTTCGACAATTTTCGTGTGCTATAGTACAGTATTTTTTGGGTGATCCGGATTCCGACGTCAAAAATGCCAAACTTTTTCGTGGACATCCGTCAAGACCTTGTCTATGCATACGGTTGGCCATCACGGCTTGTCCGGCCCATTTGGAGGGTCAAACGAGCCCCGAAGCGAGCATACGCCTCATTTTGACGATTTTCGTGTGCTATAGCACACCATTTTTTTGGTGATCCGGATTCCGACGTCAAAAATGCTAAATTTGTTCGTGGACGTCTGTCAAGAACTTGTCTATGTATACGGTTGGCCATCACGGCTTTTCCGGCCCATTTGGAGGGTCAAACGAGCCCCGAAACGAGCATACGCCTCATTTCGACGATTTTCGTGTGCTATAGCACACCATTTTTTGGGTGATCCGGATTGCGACGTCAAAAATGCTAATTTTTTTCGTGGACGTCCGTCAAGACCTTGTCTATGCATACGATTGGCCATAACGGCTTGTCCGGCCCATTTGGAGGGTCAAATGAGCCCCGAAGCAAGCATACGCCTCATTTTGACGATTTTCGTGTGCTATAGCACACCATTTTTTGGGTGATCCGGATTCCGACGTCAAAAATGCCAAATTTGTTCGTGGACATCTGTCAAGACCTTGTCTATGCATACGGTTGGCCATCACGGCTTGTCCAGCCCATTTGGAGGGTCAAACGAGCCCCGAAGCGAGCATACGCCTCATTTCGACGATTTTCGTGTGCTATAGCACACCATTTTTTGGGTGATCCGGATTCCGATGTCAAAAATGCTAAATTTTTCGTGGACGTCCGTCAAGACCTTGTCTATGCATACGATTGGCCATAACGGCTTGTCCGGCCCATTTGGAGGGTCAAATGAGCCCCGAAGAAAGCATACGCCTCATTTTGACGATTTTCGTGTGCTATAGCACACCATTTTTTGGGTGATCCGGATTCCGATGTCAAAAATGCCAAATTTGTTCGTGGACGTCCGTCAAGACCTTGTCTATGCATACGGTTGGCAATCACGGCTTGTCCGGCCCATTTGGAGGGTCAAACGAGCCCCGAAGCAAGCATACGCCTCATTTCGACGATTTTCGTGTGCTATAGCACACCATTTTTTGGGTGATCCGGATTCCGATGTCAGAAATGCCAAATTTGTTCGTGGACGTCCGTCAAGACCTTGTCTATGCATACAGTTGTCCATCACGGCTTGTCCGGTCCATTTGGAGGGACAAACGAGCCCCGAAGCGAGCATACGCCTCATTTCGATGATTTTCGTGTGCTATAGCACACCATTTTTTGGGTGATCCGGATTCCGATGTCAAAAATACCAAATATTTTCGTGGACATCCGTCAAGACCTTTTCTATGCATACGGTTGGCCATCACGGCTTGTTCGGTCCATTTGGAGGGTTAAACAAGCCCCGAAGCGAGCATATGCCTCATTTCGACGATTTTCGTGTGCTATAGCACACCATTTTTTGGGTGATCCGGATTTCGACATCAAAAATGCCAAATTTGTTTGTGCACGTCCGTCAAGACCTTGTCTATGCATAGGGTTGGCCATCACGGCTTGTTCGGCCCATTTGGAGGGTGAAACGAGCCCCGAGCCGAGCATACGCCTCATTTCGACAATTTTCGTGTGCTATAGTACACCATTTTTTGGGTGATCCGTATTCCGACGTCAAAAATGCCAAACTTTTTCATGGACATCCGTCAAGACCTTTTCTATGCATACGGTTGGCCATCACGGCTTGTACGGCCCATTTGGAGGGTCAAACGAGCCCCGAAGCGAGCATACGCCTCATTTTGACGATTTTCGTGTGCTATAGCACACCATTTTTTGGGTGATCCGGATTCCGACGTCAAAAATGCTAAATTTGTTCGTGGACGTCCGTCAAGACCTTGTCTATGCATACGATTGGCCATAACGGCTTTTCCGGCCCATTTGGAGGGTCAAATGAGCCCCGAAGCAAGCATACGCCTCATTTTGACGATTTTCGTGTGCTATAGCACACCATTTTTTGGGTGATCCGGATTTCGACGTTAAAAATGCCAAATTTTTTCGTGGACGTCCGTCAAGACCTTATCTATGCATACGGTTGGCCATCACGGCTTGTCCGACCCATTTGGAGGGTCAAACAAGCTCCGAAGCGAGCATACGCCTCTTTTCGATGATTTTCGTGTGCTATAGCACACCATTTTTTGGGTGATCCGGATTCCGACGTCAAAAATGCCAAATTTGTTCATGGACGTCTGTCAAGACCTTGTCTATGCATACGGTTGTCCATCACAGATTGTCCGGCCCATTTGGAGGGTCAAACGAGCCCCGAAGCGAGCATACGCCTCATTTCGACGATTTTCGTGTGCTATAGCTCACCATTTTTTGGTGATCCAGATTCGACGTCAAAATGCCAAATTTGTTCGTGGACGTCCGTAAAGACCTTGTCTATGCATGCGGTTGGCCATCACGGCTTTTCCGGCCCATTTGGAGGGTCAAACGAGCTCGGCGAGCATACGCCTCATTTCGACGATTTTCGGTGTGCTAGAGCACACCATTTTTTGGGTGATCCGGATTCCGACGTCAAAAATGCTAAATTTTTTCGGGGACGTCCGTCAAGACCTTGTCTATGCATACGATTGGCCATAACGGCTTTTCCGGCCCATTTGGAGGGTCAAATGAGCCCCGAAGCAAGCATACGCCTCATTTTGACGATTTTCGTGTGCTATAGCACACCATTTTTTGGGTGATCCGGATTCCAACGTCAAAAATGCCAAATTTGTTCGTGGACATCCGTCAAGACCTTGTCTATGCATAAGGTTGGCCATCACGGCTTGTCCGGCCCATTTGGAGGGTCAAACGAGCCCCGAAGCGAGCATACGGGTCATTTCGACAATTTTCATGTGCTATCGCACACCATTTTTTGGGTGATCTGGATTCCGAAGTCAAAAATGCCAAATTTGTTCGTGGACGGCCGTCAAGAACTTGTCTATGCATACGGTTGGCCATCACGGCTTGTCTGGCCCAATTGGAGGGTCAAACAAGCCCCGAAGCGAGCATACGCCTCATTTCGATGATTTTCGTGTGCTATAGCACACCATTTTTTGGGTGATCCGGATTCCGACGTCAAAAATGCCAAATTTGTTCGTGGACGTCCGTCAAGACCTTGTCTATGCATATGGTTGGACATCACGGCTTGTCCGGCCCATTTGGAGGGTCAAACGAGCCCCGAAGCGAGCATACGGGTCATTTCGACAATTTTCATGTGCTATCGCACACCATTTTTTGGGTGATCTGGATTCCGAAGTCAAAAATGCCAAATTTGTTCGTGGACGGCCGTCAAGAACTTGTCTATGCATACGGTTGGCCATCACGGCTTGTCCGGCCCAATTGGAGGGTCAAACAAGCCCCGAAGCGAGCATACGCCTCATTTCGACGATTTTCGTGTGCTATAGCACACCATTTTTTGGGTGATCCGGATTCCGACGTCAAAAATGCCAAATTTGTTCATGGACGTCTGTCAAGACCTTGTCTATGCATACGGTTGTCCATCACAGATTGTCCGGCCCATTTGGAGGGTCAAACGAGCCCCGAAGCGAGCATACGCCTCATTTCGACGATTTTCGTGTGCTATAGCACACCATTTTTTGGGTGATCCAGATTCGGCGTCAAAATGCCAAATTTGTTCGTGGACGTCCGTAAAGACCTTGTCTATGCATGCGGTTGGCCATCACGGCTTTTCCGCCCATTTGGAGGGTCAAACGAGCTCGGCGAGCATACGCCTCATTTCGACGATTTTCGTGTGCTATAGCACACCATTTTTGGGTGATCCGATTCGGCGTCAAAAATGCAAAAAATTTTCGTGGACGTCCGTCAAGACCTTGTCTATGCATACGGTTGGCCATCACGGCTTGTCCGGCCCATTTGGAGGGTCAAACGAGCCCCGAAGCGAGCATACGCCTCATTTCGACGATTTTCGTGTGCTACAGCACACCATTTTTTGGGTGATCCGGATTCCGACGTCAAAAATGCCAAATTTTTTCGTGGACGTCCGTCAAGACCTTGTCTATGCATACGGTTGGCAATCACGGCTTGTCCAGCCCATTTGGAGGGTCAAACGAGCCCCGAAGCAAGCATACGCCTCATTTCGACGATTTTCGTGTGCTATAGCACACCATTTTTTGTGTGATCCGGATTCCGATGTCAGAAATGCCAAATTTGTTCGTGGACGTCTGTCAAGACCTTGTCTATGCATACAGTTGTCCATCACGGCTTGTCCGATCCATTTAGAGGGTCAAACGAGCCCCGAAGCGAGCATACGCCTCATTTCGATGATTTTCGTGTGCTATAGCACACCATTTTTTGGGTGATCCGGATTCCGATGTCAAAAATACCAAATATTTTTGTGGACGTCCGTCAAGACCTTTTCTATGCATACGGTTGGCCATCACGGCTTGTTCGGTCCATTTGGAGGGTTAAACAAGCCCCGAAGCGAGCATATGCCTCATTTCGACGATTTTCGTGTGCTATAGCACACCATTTTTTGGGTGATCCGGATTCCGACATCAAAAATGCCAAATTTGTTTGTGCACGTCCGTCAAGACCTTGTCTATGCATAGGGTTGGCCATCACGGCTTGTTCGGCCCATTTGGAGGGTGAAACGAGCCCCGAGCCGAGCATACGCCTCATTTCGACAATTTTCGTGTGCTATAGTACACTATTTTTTGGGTGATCCGTATTCCGACGTCAAAAATGCCAAACTTTTTCGTGGACATCCGTCAAGACCTTTTCTATGCATACGGTTGACCATCACGGCTTGTCCGGCCCATTTGGAGGGTCAAACGAGCCCCGAAGCGAGCATACGCCTCATTTTGACGATTTTCGTGTGCTATAGCACACCATTTTTTGGGTGATCCGGATTCCGACGTCAAAAATGCTAAATTTGTTCGTGGACGTCTGTCAAGAACTTGTCTATGCATACGGTTGGCCATCACGGCTTTTCCGGCCCATTTGGAGGGTCAAACGAGCCCCGAAGCGAGCATACGCCTCATTTCGACGATTTTCGTGTGCTATAGCACACCATTTTTTGGGTGATCCGGATTCCAACGTCAAAAATGCTAAATTTTTTCGTGGACGTCCGTCAAGACCTTGTCTATGCATACGATTGGCCATAATGGCTTGTCCGGCCCATTTGGAGGGTCAAATGAGCCCCGAAGCAAGTATACGCCTCATTTTGACGATTTTCGTGTGCTATAGCACACCATTTTTTGGGTGATCCGAATTCCGACGTCAAAAATGCCAACTTTGTTCGTGGACATCTGTCAAGACCTTGTCTATGCATACGGTTGGCCATCACGGCTTATCCGGCCCATTTGGAGGGTCAAACGAGCCCCGAAGCGAGCATACGCGTCATTTCGACAATTTTCATGTGCTATAGCACACCATTTTTTGGGTGATCCGGATTCCGACGTCAAAAATGCCAAATTTGTTCGTGGACGTCCGTCAAGACCTTTTCTATGCATACGGTTGGCCATCATGGCTTGTCCGGCCCATTTGGAGGGTCAAACGAGCCCCGAAGCGAGCATACGCCTCGTTTCGATGATTTTCGTGTGCTATAGCACACCATTTTTTGGGTGATCCGGATTTCGACGTCAAAAATGCCAAATTTTTTCGTGGACGTCCGTCAAGACCTTTTCTATGCATACAGTTGGCCATCACGGCTTGTCCGACCCATTTGGAGGGTCAAACAAGCCCCGAAGCGAGCATACGCCTCTTTTTGATGATTTTTGTGTGTTATAGCACACCATTTTTTGGGTGATCCGGATTCCGACGTCAAAAATGCCAAATTTGTTCGTGGACGTCCGTCAAGACCTTTTCTATGCATACGGTTGTCCATCACGGATTGTCCGGCCCATTTGGAGGGTCAAACGAGCCCCGAAGCGAGCATACGCCTCATTTCGACGATTTTCGTGTGCTATAACACACCATTTTTTGGGTGATCCAGATTCAGACGTCAAAAATGCCAAATTTTTTTGTGGACGTTTGTCAAGACCTTGTCTATGCATATGGTTGGCTATCACGGCTTGTCCGGCCCATTTGGAGGGTCAAAAGAGCCCGAAGCGAGCATACGCCTCATTTCGACGATTTTCGTGTGCTATAGCACACCATTTTTTGGATGATCCGAATTCCGACGTCAAAAATGCCAAATTTGTTCATGGACGTCCGTCAAGACCTTGTCTATGCATACGGTTAGCAATCATGGCTTGTCCGGCCCATTTGGAGGGTCAAACGAGCCCCGAAGCGAGCATATGCCTCATTTCGACGATTTTCGTGTGCTATAGCACACCATTTTTTGGGTGATCCGGATTTCGACGTCAAAAATGCCAAATTTTTTCGTGGATGTCCGTCAAGACCTTTTCTATGCATACGATTGGCCATCACAGCTTGTCTGGCCCATTTGGAGGGTCAAACGAGCCCCGAAGCGAGCATACGCCTCATTTCAATGATTTTCGTGTGCTATAGCACACCATTTTTTGGGTGATCCGGATTCCGACGTCAAAAATGCCAAATTTGTTCGTGGATGTCCGTCAAGACCTTGTCTATGCATACGGTTGGCCATCACGGCTTGTCCGGCCCATTTGGAGGGTCAAACGAGCCCCGAAGCGAGCATACGCCTCATTTCGACGATTTTCGTGTGCTATAGCACACCATTTTTTGGGTGATCCGGATTCCGATGTCAAAAATGCCAAATTTTTTCGTGGACGTCCGTCAAGACCTTGTCTATGCATATTGTTTGACATCACGGCTTGTCCGGCCCATTTGGAGGGTCAAACGAGCCCCGAAGCGAGCATACGCCTCATTTCGACAATTTTCGAGTGCTATAGCACACCATTTTTTGGGTGATCCGGATTCTGACGTCAAAAATGCCAAATTTTTTCGTGGACGTCCGTCAAGACCTTTTCTATGCATACGGTTGGCCATAACGGCTTGTTCGGTCCATTTGGAGGGTTAAATAAGCCCCGAAGCGAGCATACGCCTCATTTCGACGATTTTCGTGTGCTATAGCACATCATTTATTGGGTGATCCGGATTCCGACGTCAAAAATGCCAAATTTTTTCGTGGATGTCCGTCAAGACCTTTTCTATGCATACGGTTGGCCATCACGGCTTGTCCGGCCCATTTGGAGGGTCAAACGAGCCCCGAAGCGAGCATACGCCTCATTTCAATGATTTTCGTGTGCTATAGCACACCATTTTTTGGGTGATCCGGATTCCGATGTCAAAAATGCCAAATTTTTCGTGGACGTCCGTCAAGACCTTGTCTATGCATACGGTTGGCCATCACGGCTTGTCCGGCCCATTTGGAGGGTCAAACGAGCCCCGAGCCGAGCATACGCCTCATTTCGACAATTTTCGTGTGCTATAGCACACTATTTTTTGGGTGATCCGGATTCCGACGTCAAAAATGCCAATATTTTTCATGGACGTCCGTCAAGACCTTGTCTATGCATACGGTTGGCCATCACGGCTTGTCCGGCCCATTTAGAGGGTCAAACGAGCCCCGAAGCGAGCATACGCCTCATTTTGACGATTTTCGTGTGCTATAGCAAACCATTTTTTGGGTGATCCGGATTCCAACGTCAAAAATGCTAAATTTGTTCGTGGACGTCTGTCAAGACCTTGTCTATGCATACGGTTGGCCATCACGGCTTTTCCGGCCCATTTGGAGGGTCAAACGAGCCCCAAAGTGAGCATACGCCTCATTTCGACGATTTTCATGTGCTATAGCACACCTTTTTTGGGTGATCCGGATTCCGACGTCAAAAATGCCAAATTTGTTCGTGGACGTCCTTCAAGACCTTGTCTATGCATACGGTTGGCCATCACGGCTTGTCCGGCCCATTTGGAGGGTCAAATGAGCCCCGAAGCGAGCATACGCCTCATCTCGACGATTTTCGTGTGCTATATCATACCATTTTTTGGGTGATCCAGATTCCGACGTCAAAATTGCCAAATTTGTTCGTGGACGTCCGTCAAGACCTTGTCTATGCATACGGTTGGCCATCACGGCTTGTCCGGCCCATTTGGAGGGTCAAACGAGCCCCGAAGCGAGCATACGCCTCATTTCGACGATTTTCGTGTGCTATAGCACACCATTTTTTGGGTGATCCGGATTCCGACGTCAAAAATGCCAAATTTGTTCGTGGACGTCCGTCAAGACCTTTTCTATGCATACGGTTGGCCATCACGGCTTGTCCGGCCCATTTGGAGGGTCAAACGAGCCCCGAAGCGAGCATACGCCTCATTTCGACGATTTTCGTGTGCTATAGCACACCATTTTTTGGGTGATCCGGATTCCGACGTCAAAAATGCCAAATTTTTTCGTGGACGTCCGTCAAGACCTTGTCTATGCATACGGTTGGCCATCACGGCTTGTCCGACCCATTTGGAGGATCAAACGAGCCCCGAAGCGAGCATACGCCTCATTTCGACGATTTTCGTGTGCTGTAGCACACCATTTTTTGGGTGATCCGGATTCCGATGTCAAATATGCCAAATGTTTTCATGGACGTCCGTCAAGACCTTGTCTATGCATACGGTTGGCCATCACGGCTTGTACGGCCCATTTGGAGGGTCAAACGAGCCCCGAAGTGAGCATACGCCTCATTTCAACGATTTTCGTGTGCTATAGCACACCATTTTTTGGGTGATCCAGATTCCGACGTCAAAAATGCCAAATTTTTTCGTGGACATCCATCAAGACATTGTCTATGCATACGGTTGGCCATCACGGCTTGTCCGGCCCATTTGGAGGGTCAAACGAGCCCCGAAGTGAGCATACGCCTCATTTCGACGATTTTTGTGTGCTATAGTACACCATTTTTTGGGTGATCCGGATTCCCACGTCAAAAATGCCAAATTTATTCGTGGACGTCCGTCAAGACCTTGTCTATGCATATGGTTGGCAATCACGGCTTGTCCGGCCCATTTGGAGGGTCAAACGAGCCCGAAGCGAGCATACGCCTCATTTCGACGATTTTCGTGTGTTATAGCACACCATTTTTTGGGTGATCCGGATTCCGACGTCAAAAATGCCAAATTTGTTCGTGGACGTCCGTCAAGACATTGTCTATGCATACGGTTGGCAATCACGGCTTGTCCGGCCCATTTGGAGGGTCAAACGAGCCACGAAGCGAGCGTATGCCTCATTTCGACATGTTTTCGTGTGCTATAGCACACCATTTTTTGGGTGATCCGGATTTCGACGTCAAAAATGCCAAATTTTTTTGTGGACGTCCGTCAAGACCTTGTCTATGCATACGGTTGGCCATCACGGCTTGTCCGGCCCATTTGGAAGGTCAAACGAGCCCCGAAGCGAGCATACGCCTCATTTTGATGATTTTCATGTGCTATAGCACACCATTTTTTGGGTGATCCGGATTCCGACGTCAAAAATGCCAAATTTGTTCGTGGACGTCCGTCAAGACCTTGTCTATGCATACGGTTGGCCATCACGGCTTGTCCGGCCCATTTGGAGGATCAAACGAGCCCCGAAGCGAGCATACGCCTCATTTCGACGATTTTTGTGTGCTGAAGCACACCATTTTTTGGGTGATCCGGATTCCGATGTCAAATATGCCAAATGTTTTCGTGGACGTCTGTCAAGTCCTTGTCTATGCATACGGTTGGCCATCACGGCTTGTCCGGCCCATTTGGAGGGTCAAACGAGCCCCGAAGCGAGCATACGCCTCATTTCGACGATTTTCGTGTGCTATAGCACACCATTTTTTGGTGATCCAGATTCCGACGTCAAAAATGCCAAATGTTTTCGTGGACGTCCGTCAAGACATTGTCTATGCATACGATTGGCCATCACGGCTTGTCCGGCCCATTTGGAGGGTCAAACGAGCCCCGAAGCGAGCATACGCCTCATTTCGACGATTTTCGTGTGCTATAGCACACCATTTTTAAGGTGATCCGGATTCCGACGTCAAAAATGCCAAATTTGTTCGTGGACGTCCGTCAAGACCTTGTCTATGCATACGGTTGGCCATCACGGCTTGTCCGGCCCATTTGGAGGATCAAACGAGCCCGAAGCGAGCATACGCCTCATTTCGACGATTTTCGTGTGCTATAGTACACCATTTTTTGGGTGATCCAGATTCCGACGTCAAAAATGCCAAATTTGTTCGTGGACGTCCGTCAAGACCTTGTCTATGCATATGGTTGGCTATCACGGCTTGTCCGGCCCATTTGGAGGGTCAAACGAGCCCGAAGCGAGCATACGCCTCATTTCGACGATTTGCGTGTGCTATAGCACACCATTTTTTGGGTGATCCAGATTCCGACGTCAAAAATGCCAAATTTGTTCGTGGACGTCCGTCAAGACCTTGTCTATGCATACGGTTGGCAATCACGGCTTGTCCGGCCCATTTGGAGGGTCAAACGAGCCACGAAGCGAGCGTATGCCTCATTTCGACATGTTTTCGTGTGCTATAGCACACCATTTTTTGGGTGATCCGGATTTCAAGTCAAAAATGCCAAATTTTTTCGTGGACATCCGTCAAAACCTTGTCTATGCATACGGTTGGCCATCACGGCTTGTCCGGCCCATTTGGAAGGTCAAACGAGCCCCGAAGCGAGCATACGCCTCATTTTGATGATTTTCATGTGCTATAGCACACCATTTTTTGGGTGATCTGGATTCCGACGTCAAAAATGCCAAATTTGTTCGTGGACGTCCGTCAAGACCTTGTCTATGCATACGGTTGGCCATCACGGCTTGTCCGGCCCATTTGGAGGATCAAACGAGCCCCGAAGCGAGCATACGCCTCATTTTGACGATTTTCGTGTGCTGTAGCACACCATTTTTTGGGTGATCCGGATTCCGATGTCAAATATGCCAAATGTTTTCTTGGACGTCTGACAAGACCTTGTCTATGCATACGGTTGGTCATCACGGCTTGTCCGGCCCATTTGGAGGGTCAAACGAGCCCCGAAGCGAGCATACGCCTCATTTCGATGATTTTCGTGTGCTATAGCACACCATTTTTTGGGTGATCCATATTCCGACGTCAAAAATGCCAAATTTGTTCGTGGACGTCCGTCAAGACCTTGTCTATGCATACGGTTGGCCATCACGGCTTGTCCGGCTCATTTGGAGGGTCAAACGAGCCCCGAAGCGAGTATACACCTCATTTCGACGATTTTCGTGTGCTATAGCACACCATTTTTTAAGTGATCCGGATTCCGACGTCAAAAATGCAAAAAATTTTCGTGGACGTCCGTCAAGACCTTGTCTATGCATACGGTTGGCCATCACGGCTTGTCCGGCCCATTTGGAGGGTCAAACGAGCCCCGAAGCGAGCATACGCCTCATTTCGACGATTTTCGTGTGCTATAGCACACTATTTTTTGGGTGATCCAGATTTCGACGTCAAAAATGCCAAATTTGTTCGTGGACATCCGTCAAGACCTTGTCTATGCATACGGTTGGCCATCACGGCTTTTCCGGCCCATTTGGAGGGTCAAACGAGCCCCGAAGCGAGCATACGCCTCATTTCGACGATTTTCGTGTGCTATAGCACACCATTTTTTGGGTGATCCGGATTCCGACGTCAAAAATGCAAAAATTTTTCGTGGATGTCCATCAAGACCTTGTCTATGCATACGGTTGGCCATCACGGCTTGTCCGGCCCATTTGGAGGGTCAAACGAGCCCCGAAGCGAGCATACGCCTCATTTTGATGATTTTCGTGTGCTATAGCACACCATTTTTTGGGTGATCCGGATTCCGACGTCAGTAATGCCAAATTTTTTCGTGGACGTCCGTCAAAACCTTGTCTATGCATACAGTTGGCTATCATGGCTTGTCCGGCCCATTTGGAGGGTCAAACGAGCCCCGAAGCGAGCATACGCCTCATTTCGACGATTTTCGAGTGCTATAGCACACCATTTTTTGGGTGATCCGGATTCTGACGTCAAAAATGCCAAATTTTTTCGTGGACGTCCGTCAAGACCTTTTCTATGCATACAGTTGGCCATCACGGCTTGTTCGGTCCATTTGGAGGGTTAAACGAGCCCCAAAGCGAGCATACGCCTTATTTCAACAATTTTCGTGTGCTATAGCACACCATTTTTTGGGTGATCCGGATTCCGACGTCAAAAATGCGAAATTTGTTTGTGGACGTCCGTCAAGACCTTGTCTATGCATACGGTTGGCCATCACGGCTTGTTCGGCCCATTTGGAGGGTCAAACGAGCCCCGAGCCGAGCATACGCCTCATTTCGACAATTTTTGTGTGCTATAGCACACTATTTTATGGGTGATCCGGATTTCGACGTCAAAAATGCCAAATTTTTTCGTGGACGTCCGTCTTGACCTTGTCTATGCATAGGGTTGGCCATCACGGCTTGTCCGGCCTATTTGGAGGGTCAAACGAGCCCCGAAGCGAGCATACGCCTCATTTTGACGATTTTCGTGTGCTATAGCACACCATTTTTTGGGTGATCCGGATTCCGACGTCAAAAATGCTAAATTTGTTCGTGGACATCTTTCAAGACCTTGTCTATGCATACGGTTGGCCATCACGGCTTTTCCGGCCCATTTGGAGGGTCAAACGAGCCCCGAAGCGAGCATACGCCTCATTTCGACGAATTTTGTGTGCTATAGCACACCATTTTTTGGGTGATCTGGATTACGACGTCAAAAATGCTAAATTTTTTTGTGGACGTCCGTCAAGACCTTGTCTATGCATACGATTGGCCATAACGGCTTGTCCGGCCCATTTGGAGGGTCAAATGAGCTCCGAAGCGAGCATACGCCTCATTTTGACGATTTTCGTGTGCTATAGCACACCATTTTTTGGGTGATCCGGATTCCGACGTCAAAAATGCCAAATTTGTTCGTGGACGTCCGTCAAGACCTTATCTATGCATATGGTTGGCTATCACGGCTTGTCCGGCCCACTTGGAGGGTCAAACAAGCCCCGAAGCGAGCATACGCCTCATTTCGACGATTTTCGTGTGCTATAGCACACCATTTTTTGTGTGATCCGAATTTCGACGTCAAAAATGTCAAATGTTTTCATGGACGTCCGTCAAGACCTTGTCTATACATACGGTTGGCCATCACGGCTTGTCCGGCCCATTTGGAGGGTCAAACGAGCCTCGAAGCGAGCATACGCCTCATTTCGATGATTTTCGTGTGCTATAGCACACCATTTTTTGGGTGATCCGGATTCCGACGTCAAAAATGCCAAATTTGTTTGTGGACGTCCGTCAAGACCTTGTCTATGCATACGGTTGGCCATCACGGCTTGTCCGGCCCATTTGGAGGGTCAAACGAGCCCTGAAGCGAGCATACGCCTCATTTCAACAATTTTCGTGTGCTATAGCACACCATTTTTTGGGTGATCCGGATTCTGACGTCAAAAATGCCAAATGTTTTCGTGGACGTCCGCCAAGACCTTGTCTATGCATACGGCTGGCCATCACGGATTGTTCGGCCCATTTGGAGGGTCAAACGAGCCCGAAGCGAGCATACGCCTCATTTCGACAATTTTTGTGTGCTATAGCACACTATTTTTTGGGTGATCCAGATTTCGACGTCAAAAATGCCAAATTTTTTCGTGGACGTCCGTCAAGACCTTGTCTATGCATACGGTTGGCCATCACGGCATGTCCGGCCTATTTGGAGGGTCAAGCGAGCCGGCGAGCATACGCCTCATTTGGCGATTTTAGGTGTGCTATAGCACACCATTTTCAGGTGATCCGGATTCCGACGTTAAAAATGCTAAATTTGTTCGTGGACGTCTTTCAAGACCTTGTCTATGCATTCGGTTGGCCATCACGGCTTGTCCGGCCCATTTGGAGGGTCAAACGAGCCCCGAAGCGAGCATACGCCTCATTTCGACGATTTTCGTGTGCTATAGCACACCATTTTTTGGGTGATCTGGATTCCGACGTCAAAAATGCTAAATTTTTTCGTGGACGTCCGTCAAGACCTTGTCTATGCATACGATTGGCCATCACGGCTTTTCCGTCCCATTTAGAGGGTCAAACGAGATCCGAAGCGAGCATACGCCTCATTTCGATGATTTTCGTGTGCTATAGCACACCATTTTTTGGGTGATCCGGATTCCGACGTCAAAAATGCCAAATTTTTTCGTGGACGTCCGTAAAGACCTTGTCTATGCATACGGTTGGCCATCACGGCTTGTCCGGCCCATTTGGAGGGTCAAACGAGCCCCGAAGCGAGCATACGCCTCATTTCGACAATTTTTGTGTGCTATAGCACACTATTTTTTGGGTGATCCAGATTTCGACGTCAAAAATGCCAAATTTTTTCGTGGACGTCCGTCAAGACCTTGTCTATGCATACGGTTGGCCATCACGGCATGTCCGGCCTATTTGGAGGGTCAAACGAGCCCCGAAGCGAGCATACGCCTCATTTTGACGATTTTCGTGTGCTATAGCACACCATTTTTTGGGTGATCCAGATTCCGACGTTAAAAATGCTAAATTTTTTCGTGGACGTCTTTCAAGACCTTGTCTATGCATTCGGTTGGCCATCACGGCTTGTCCGGCCCATTTGGAGGGTCAAACGAGCCCCGAAGCGAGCATACGCCTCATTTCGATGATTTTCGTGTGCTATAGCACACCATTTTTTGGGTGATCTGGATTCCGACGTCAAAAATGCTAAATTTTTTCGTGGACGTCCGTCAAGACCTTGTCTATGCATACGATTGGCCATCACGGCTTTTCCGTCCCATTTAGAGGGTCAAACGAGATCCGAAGCGAGCATACGCCTCATTTCGATGATTTTTGTGTGCTATAGCACACCATTTTTTGGGTGATCCGGATTCCGACGTCAAAAATGCCAAATTTTTTCGTGGACATCCGTAAAGACCTTGTCTATGCATACGGTTGGCCATCACGGCATGTACGGCCTATTTGGAGGGTCAAACGAGCCTCGAAGCGAGCATACGCCTCATTTTGACGATTTTCGTGTGCTATAGCACACCATTTTTTGGGTGATCCGGATTCCGACGTCAAAAATGCCAAATTTGTTTGTGCACGTCCGTCAAGACCTTGTCTATGCATACGGTTGTCCATCACGGCTTGTCCTGCCCATTTGGAGGGTCAAACGAGCCCCGAAGCGAGCATACGCCTCATTTCGACAATTTTCGTGTGCTATAGCACACCATTTTTTGGGTGATCCAGATTCCGACATAAATAATGCTAAATTTGTTCGTGGACGTCCGTCAAGACCTTGTTTATGCATACGGTTGGGCATCACGGCTTGTCCAGCCCATTTGGAGGGTCAAACGAGCCCCGAAGCGAGCATACGCCTCATTTCGATGATTTTCGTGTGCTATAGCACACCATTTTTTGGGTGATCCGGATTCCGACGTCAAAAATGCAAAATTTTTTCGTGGACGTCCGTCAAGACCTTGTCTATGCATACGGTTGGACATCACGGCTAGTCCGGCCCATTTGGAGGGTCAAACGTGCCCCGAAGCGAGCATATGCCTCATTTCGACGATTTTCGTGTGTTATAGCACACCATTTTTTGGGTGATCCGGATTCTGACGTCAAAAATGCCAAATTTGTTCGTGGTTGTCCGTCAAGACCCTGTATATGCATACGGTTGGCCATCACGGCTTGTCCGGCCCATTTGGAGGGTCAAACGAGCCCCGAAGCGAGCATACGCCTCATTTCGACGATTTTCGTGTGCTATAGCACACCATTTTTTGGGTGATCCGGATTCCGACGTCAAAAATGCCAAATTTTTCCGTGGACGTCCTTCAAGACCTTGTCTATGCATACGGTCGGCCATCACAGCTTGTCCAGCCCATTTGGAGGGTCAAACGAGCCCCGAAGCGAGCATACGCCTCATTTCAACAATTTTCGTGTGCTATAGCACACCATCTTTTAGTTGATCCGAATTCCGACGTCAAAAATGCCAAATTTTTTCGTGGACGTCCGTCAAGACCTTGTCTATGCATATGGTTGGCCAGTACGGCTTGTCCGGCCCATTTGCAGGGTCAAACGAGCCCCGGAGCGAGCTTACGCCTCATTTCGACGATTTTCGTGTGCTATAGCACACCATTTTTTGGGTGATCCGGATTCCGACGTCAAAAATGCCAAATTTTTTCGTGGACGTCTGTCAAGACCTTGTCTATGCATACGGTTGGCCATCACGGCTTGTCCGGCCCATTTGGAGGGTCAAACGAGCCCCGAAGCGAGCATACGCGTCATTTCAACGATTTTCGTGTGCTATAGCACACCATTTTTTGGGTGATCCGGATTCCGATGTCAAAAATGCCAAATTTGTTTGTGGACGTCCGTCAAGACCTTGTCTATGCAAACGGTTGGCCATCACGGCTTGTACGGCCCATTTGGAGGGTCAAACGAGCCCCGAAGCGAGCATACGCTTCATTTCGACGATTTTCGTGTGCTATAGCACACCATTTCTTGGGTGATCCGGATTCCGACGTCAAAAATGCCAAATTTTTTCGTGGTCGTCCGTCAAGACCTATTCTATGCATACGGTCGGCCATCACGGCTTGTCCAGCCCATTTGGAGGGTCAAACGAGCCCCGAAGCGAGCATACGCCTCATTTCAACGATTTTCGTGTGCTATAGCACACCATCTTTTGGTTGATCCGAATTCCGACGTCAAAAATGCCAAATTTTTTCGTGGACGTCCGTCAAGACCTTGTCTATGCATACGGTTGGCCATCACGGCTTGTCAGGCCCTTTTGGAGGGTCAAACGAGCACCGAAGCGAGCATACGCCTCATTTTGACGATTTTCATGTGCTAAAGCACACCATTTTTTGGGTGATCCGGATTCCGACGTCAAAAATGACAAATTTGTTCGTGGACATCCGTCAAGACCTTGTCTATGCATACGGTTGGCCATCACGACTTTTCCGGCCCATTTGGAGGGTCAAACGAGCCCCGAAGCGAGCATACGCCTCATCTCGACGATTTTCGTGTGCTATAGCACACCATTTTTTGGGTCCGACGTAAAAAATGCCCAATTTTTTCGTGGACGTCCGTCAAGACCTTGTCTATGCATTCGGTTGGCCATCACGGCTTGTCCGGCCCATATGGAGGGTCAAACAAGCCCCGAAGCGAGCATACGCCTCATTTCGACGATTTTCGTGTGCTATAGCACACCATTTCTTGGGTGATCCGGATTCCGACGTCAAAAATGCCAAATTTTTTTGTGGTCATCCGTCAAGACCTTGTCTATGCATACGGTTGGCCATCACGGCTTGTCCGGCCCATTTGGAGGGTCAAACGAGCCCCGAAGCGAGCATACGCATAATTTCGACAATTTTCGTGTGCTATAGCACACCATTTTTTGGGTGATCCGGATTCCAACGTCAAAAATGACAAATTTGTTCGTGGACATCCGTCAAGACCTTGTCTATGCATACGGTTGGCCATCACGTCTTGTCCGGCCCATTTGGAGGGTAAAACGAGCCCCGAACCGAGCATACGCCTCATATCGACGATTTTCGTGTGCTATAGCACACCATTTTTTGAGTGATCCGGATTCCGACGTCAAAAATGCCAAATTTGTTCGTGGACGTCCGTCAAGACCTTGTCTATGCATATAGTTGGCCATCACTGCTTGTCCGGCCCATTTGCAGGGTCAAACGAGCCCCGGAGCGAGCTTACGCCTCATTTCAACGATTTTCGTGTGCTATAGCACACCATTTTTTGGGTGATCCGGATTCCGATGTCAAAAATGCCAAATTTGTTCGTGGACGTCCGCCAAGACCTTGTCTATACATACGGTTTGCCATCACTTCTTGTCCGGCCCATTTTGAGGGTCAAACGAGCCCCGAAGTGAGCATACGCCTCATTTCGTTGATTTTCGTGTGCTATAGCACACCATTTTTTGGGTGATCCGGATACTGACGTCAAAAATGCAAAAAATTTTCGTGGACGTCTGTCAAGACCTTGTCTATGCATACCGTTGGCCATCACAGCTTGTCCGGCCCATTTTGAGGGTCAAAGGAGCCCCGAAGCGAGCATACGCCTCATTTCGACGATTTTCGTGTGCTATAGCACACCATTTTTTGGGTGATCGACATCAAAAATGCCAAATTTGTTCATGGACGTCCGTCAAGACCTTATCTATGCATACGGTTGGCCATCACGGCTTGTCCGGCCCATTTGGAGGGTCAAACGAGCCCCGAAGCGAGCATACGCCTCATTTCGACAATTTTTGTGTGCTATAGCACACCATTTGTTGGGTGATCCGGATTCCGACGTCAAAAATGCCAAATTTTTTCGTGGACGTCCGTCAAGACATTGTATATGCATATGGTTGGCCATCACGGTTTTTTCCGCCCATTTGGAGGGTCAAACGAGCCCCGAAGCAAGCATACGCCTTATTTCGACGATTTTCGTGTGCTATAGCTCACCATTTTTTGGGTGATCCGGATTCCGACGTCAAAAATGCCAAATTTTTTCGTGGACGTCTGTCAACACCTTGTCTATGCATACGGTTGGCCATCACGGCTTGTCCGGCCCATTTGGAGGATCAAACGAGCCCCGAAGCGAGCATACGCCTCATTTCAACGATTTTCGTGTGCTATAGCACACCATTTTTTGGGTGATCCGGATTCCGACGTCCAAAATGCCAAATTTGTTCGTGGACGTCCGTCAAGACCTTGTATATGCATACGGTTGGCCATCACGTCTTGTCCGTCCCATTTAAAGGGTCAAACGAGCCCCAAAGCGAGCATACGCCTCATTTCGACGATTTTTGTGTGCTATAGCACACCATTTTTTGGGTGATCCGGATTCCGACGTCAAAAATGCCAAATTTTTTCGTGGACATCCGTCAAGACCTTGCTTATGCATACGGTTGGCCATCACGGCTTATCCGGCTCATTTGGAGGGTCAAACGAGCCCCGAAGCGAGCATACGCCTCATTTCGACGATTTTCGTGTGCTGTAGCACACCATTTTTTGGGTGATCTGATTCCGACGTCAAAAAATGCCAAATTTTTTTGTGGACGTCCGTCAAGACCTTGTCTATGCATAAGGTTGGCCCTCGCGGCTTGTCCGCCATTTGGAGGGTCAAACGAGCCCCGAAGCGAGCATACGCCTCATTTCGACGATTTTTGTGTGCTATAGCACACCATTTTTTGGGTGATCCGGATTCCGACGTCAAAAATGCCAAATTTGTTCGTGGACGTCCGTCAAGACCTTGTCTATACATACGGTTGGCCATCACGGTTTTTCCGGCCCATTTGGAGGGTCAAACGAGCCCCGAAGCAAGCATACGCCTCATTTCGACGATTTTCGTGTGCTATAGCACACCATTTTTTGGATGATCCGGATTCCGACGTCCAAAATGCCAAATTTGTTCGTGGACGTCTGTCAAGACCTTGTATATGCATACGGTTGGCCATCACGTCTTGTCCGTCCCATTTAAAGGGTCAAACGAGCCCCAAAGCGAGCATACGCCTCATTTCGACGATTTTTGTGTGCTATAGCACACCATTTTTTGGGTGATCCAGATTCCGACGTCAAAAATGCCAAATTTTTTCGTGGACATCCATCAAGACCTTGCTTATGCATACGGTTGGCCATCACAGCTTATCCGGCCCATTTGGAGGGTCAAACGAGCCCCGAAGCGAGCATACGCCTCATTTCGACGATTTTCGTGTGCTGTAGCACACCATTTTTTGGGTGATCTGATTCCGACGTCAAAAAATGCCAAATTTTTTTGTGGACGTCTGTCAAGACCTTGTCTATGCATAAGGTTGGCCCTCGCGGCTTGTCCGCCATTTGGAGGGTCAAACGAGCCCCGAAGCGAGCATACGCCTCATTTCGACGATTTTCGTGTGCTATAGCACACCATTTTTTGGGTGATCCGGATTCCAACGTCAAAAATGCCAAATTTGTTCATGGACGTCCGTCAAGACCTTGTCTATGCATACGGTTGGCCATCACGGCTTGTCCGGCCCATTTGGAGGGTCAAACGAGCCCCGAAGCAAGCATACGCCTCATTTCGACGATTTTCGTGTGCTATAGCACACCATTTTTTGGGTGATCCGGATTCCGACGTCAAAAATGCAAAATTTGTTCGTGGACGTCCGTCAAGACCTTGTCTATGCATACGATTGGCCATCACGGCTTGTCCGTCCCATTTGGAGGGTCAAACGAGCCCCGAAGCGAGCATACGCCTCATTTCGATGATTTTCGTGTGCTATAGCACACCATTTTTTGGGTGATCCGGATTCCGACGTCAAAAATGCCAAATTTGTTCATGGACGTCCGTCAAGACCTTGTCTATGCATACGGTTGGCCATCACGGTTTTTCCGGCCCATTTGGAGGGTCAAACGAGCCCCGAAGCGCGCATACGCCTCATTTCGACAATTTTCGAGTGCTATAGCACACCATTTCTTGGGTGATCCGGATTCCGACGTCAAAAATGCAAATTTTTTTCGTGGACATCCGTCAAGACCTTTTCTATGCATACGGTTGGCCATCATGACTTGTCCGGCCCATTTGGAGGGTCAAACGAGCCCCAAAGCGAGCATACGCCTCTTTTCGACGATTTTCGTGTGCTATAGCACACTATTTTTTGGGTGATCCGGATTCCGACGTCAAAAAAGCCAAATTTTTTCGTGGACGTCCGTCAAGACCTTGTCTATGCATACGGTTGGCCATCACGGTTTGTCCGGCCCATTTGGAGGGTCAAACGAGCCCTGAAGCAAGCATACGCCTCATTTCGACGATTTTCGTGTGCTATAGCACACTATTTTTTGGGTGATCCAGATTCCGATGTCAAAAATGCCAAATTTTTTCGTGGACGTCCATGAAGACCTTGTCTATGCATACGGTTGGCCATCACGACTTGTCCGGCTTATTTGGAGGGTCAAACGATCCCCGAAGCGAGCATACGCCTCATTTCGACGATTTTCGTGTGCTATAGCACACCATTTTTTGGGTGATCCGGATTCTGACATCAAAAATGCCAAATTTGTTCGTTGACATCCGTCAAGACCTTGTATATGCATACGGTTGGCCATCACGGCTTGTCCGGCCCATTTGGAGGGTTAAACGAGCCCCGAAGCGAGCATACGCCTCATTTCGACGAATTTTGTCTGCAATAGCACACTATTTTTTGGGTGATCCAGATTCCGACGTCAAAAATGCCAAATTTTTTTTGCACGTCCGTCAAGACCTTGTCTATGCATACGGTTGGCCATGACGGCTTGTCCGGCCCATTTAGAGGGTCAAACGAGCCTCGAAGCGAGCATACGCCTCATTTCGATGATTTTCGTGTGCTATAGCACACCATTTTTTGGGTGATCCGGATTTCGATGTCAAAAATGCCACAAGACCTTTTGTATGCATACGGTTGGTCATCACGGCTTGTCCGGCCCATTTGTAGGGTCAAACGAGCCCCGAAGCGAGCATACGCCTCATTTCGACAATTTTCGTGTGCTATAGCACACCAATTTTTGGGTGATCCGGATTCCAACGTCAAAAATGCCAAATTTTTTTGTGGACGTCCGTCCAGACCTTGTCTATGCATACAGTTGGCCATCACGGCTTGTCCGGCTCATTTGGAGGGTAAAACGAGCCCCGAAGTGAGCATACACCTCATTTCGACGATTTTCGTGTGCTATAGCACACCATTTTTTGGGTGATCCAGATTCCGACGTCAAAAATGCCAAATTTGTTCATGGATGTCCGTCAAGACCTTGTCTATGCATACAGTTGGCCATCACGGCTTGTCCAGCCCATTTGGAGGGTCAAACGAGCCCCGAAGCGAGCATACGCCTCATTTCGACGATTTTCGTGTGCTATAGCACAACATTTTTTGGGTGATCCGGATTCCGACGTCAAAAATGCCAAATTTTTTCGTGGACGTCTTTCAAGACCTTGTCTATGCATATGGTTGGCCATCACGGCTTGTCCGGCCAATTTGGAGGGTCAAACAAGCCCCGAAGCGAGCATACGCCTCATTTCGACGATTTTCGTGTGTTATAGCACACCACTTTTTGGGTGATCCGGATTCCGACGTCAAAAATGCCAAATTTGTTCGTGGACGTCCTTCAAGACCTTGTCTATGCATACGGTTTGCCATCACGCTTGTCCAGTCCATTTGGAGGGTCAAACGAGCCACGAAACGAGCATACGCGTTATTTCAACGATTTTCGTGTGCTATAGCACACCATTTTTTGGGTGATCCGGATTCCGTCGTCAAAAATGCCAAATTTGTTCATGGACGTCCGTCAAGACCTTGTCAATGCATACGGTTGGCCATCACGGCTTGTCCGGCCCATTTGGAGGGTCAAACGAGCCCCGAAGCGAGCATACGCCTCATTTCGACAATTTTCGTGTGCTATAGCACACCATTTTTTGGGTGATCCGGATTCCGGCGTCAAAAATGCCAAATTTTTTCGTGGACGTCCGCCAAGACCTTGTCTATGCATACGGTTGGCCATCACGGCTTGTCCGGCCCATTTGGAGGGTCAAATGAGCCCTGAAGCGAGCATACGCCTCATTTCGACGATTTTCGTGTGCTATAGCACACCATTTTTTGGGTGATCCGGATTCCGACGTAAAAAATGCCAAATTTGTTCGTGGACGTATGTCAAGACCTTGTCTATGCATACGGTTGGTCATCATGGCTTTTCCGGCCCATTTGGAGGGTCAAACGAGCCCCGAAGCGAGCATACGCCTCATTTCGATGATTTTCGTGTCCTATAGAACACCATTTTTTGGGTGATCCGGATTCCGACGTCAAAATTGCCAAATTTTTTCGTGGACGTCTGTCAAGACATTGTCTATGCATATGGTTGGCCATCACGGCTTGTCCGGCCCATTTGGAGGGTCAAACGAGCCCCGAAGCCAGCATGCGCCTCATTTCGATGATTTTCGTGTGCTATAGCACACTATTTTTTGGGTGATCCAGATTCCGACGTCAAAAATGCCAAATTTGTTCGTGGATGTCCATCAAGACCTTTTCTATGCATATGGTTGGCCATCACGGCTTGTACGTCTAATTTGGAGGGTCAAACGAGCCCCGAAGCGAGCATACGCCTCATTTCGACGATTTTCGTGTGCAATAGCACACCATTTTTTGGGTGATCCGGATTCCGACGTCAAAAATGCCAAATGTTTTCGTGGACGTCCGTCAAGACCTTGTCTATGCATATGGTTGGCCATCACGGCTTGTACGGCCCATTTGGAGGGTCAAACGAGCCCCGAAGCGAGCATACGCCTCATTTCAACGATTTTCGTGTGCTATAGCATACCATTTTTTGGGTGATCCAGATTTCGACGTCAAAAATGCCAAATTTATTCGTGGACGTCCGTCAAGACCTTTTCTATGCATACGGTTGGCCATCACGGCTTGTCCGGCCCATTTGGAGGGTGAAACGAGCCCCGAATTGAGCATACGCCTCATTTCGACGATTTTCGTGTGCTATAGCACACCATTTTTTGGGTGATCCGGATTCTGACGTCAAAAATGCCAAATTTTTTCGTGGACGTCTGACAAGACCTTTTCTATGCATACGGTTGGCCATCACGGCTTGTCCGGCCCATTTGGAGGGTCAAACGAGCCCCGAAGCGAGCATACGCCTCATTTCGACGATTTTCGTGTGCTATTGCACACCATTTTTTGGTTGATCCGGATTCCGACGTCAAAAATGCCAAATTTTTTCGTGGACGTCCGTCAAGACCTTTTCTATGCATAGGGTTGGCCATCACGGCTTGTCCGACCCATTTGGAGGGCCAAACGAGCCCCAAAGCGAGCATATGCCTCATTTCGATGATTTTCGTGTGCTATAGCACACCATTTTTTGGGTTATCCGGATTCTGACGTCAAAAATACCAAATTTGTTTGTGGACGTCCGTCAAGACCTTGTCTATGAATACGGTTGGCCATCACGGCTTGTCCGGCCCATTTAGAGGGTCAAACGAGCCCCGAAGCGAGCATACGCCTCATTTCGACGATTTTCATGTGCTATAGCACACCATTTTTTGGGTTATCCGGATCCGACGTCAAAAATGCCAAATTTTTTCGTGGGCGTCCGTCAAGACCTTGTCTATGCATACGGTTGGCCATCACGGCTTGTCCGGGCCATTTGGAGGGTCAAACGAGCCCCGAAGCGAGCATACGCCTCATTTCGACGATTTTCGTGTGCTATAGCACACCATTTTTTGGGTGATCCGGATTCCGACGTCAAAAATGCCAAATTTGTTCGTGGACGTCCGTCAAGACCTTGTCTATGCATACGGTTGGCCATCCCGGCTTGTCCGGCCCATTTGGAGGGTCAAACGAGCCCCGAAGTGAGCATACGCCTCATTTCGACGATTTTCGTGTTCTATTGCACACCATTTTTTGGGTGATCCGGATTTTGACGTCAAAAATGCCAAATTTTTTCGTGGATGTCCGTCAAGACCTTGTCTATGCATACGGTTGGCCATCACGGCTTGTCCGGCCCATTTGGAGGGTCAAACGAGCCCCGAAGCGAGCTTACACCTCATTTCGACGATTTTCGTGTCCTATAGCACACCATTTTTTGGGTGATCCGGATACCGACGTCAAAAATGCCAAATTTGTTCGTGGACGTCCGTCAAGACATTGTCTATGCATATGGTTGGCCATCCCGGCTTGTCCGGCCCATTTGGAGGGTCAAACGAGCCCCGAAGCGAGGATACGCCTCATTTCGACGATTTTCGTGTGCTATAGCACACCATTTTTTGGGTGATCCGGATTCTGACGTCAAAAATGCCAAATTTTTTTGTGGACGTCCATCAAGACATATTCTATGCATACGGTTGGCCATCATGGCTTGTCCGGCCCATTTAGATGGTCAAACGAGCCCCGAAGCGAGTATACGCCTCATTTCGACGATTTTCGTGTGACATAGCACACCATTTTTTGGGTGATTCGGATTCCGACGTCAAAAATGCAAATTTTTTTCGTGGACGTCCGTCAACACCTTGTCTATGCATACGGTTGGCCATCACGGCTTGTCCGGCCCATTTAGAGGGTCAAACGAGCCCCGAAGCGAGCATACGCCTCATTTCGACGATTTTCATGTGCTATAGCACACCATTTTTTGAGTGATCCGGATTCCGACGTCAAAAATGCCAAATTTGTTCGTGGACGTCCGTCAAGACATTGTCTATGCATACGGTTGGCCATCCCGGCTTGTCCGGCCCATTTGGAGGGTCAAACGAGCCCCGCAGCGAGCATACGCCTCATTTCGACGATTTTCGTGTGATATAGCACACCATTTTTTGGGTGATCCAGATTCCGACGTCAAAAATGCCAATTTTTTTCGTGGACGTCCGTCAAGACCTTGTCTATGCATACGGTTGGCCATCACGGCTTGTCCGGCCCATTTAGAGGGTCAAACAAGCCCCGAAGCGAGCATACGCCTCATTTCGACGATTTTCGTGTGCTATAGCACACCATTTTTTTGGGTGATCCGGATTCCGACGTCAAAAATGCCAAATTTTTTCGTGGACGTCCGTCAAGACCTTGTCTATGCATACGGTTGGCCATCACTTCTTGTCCGGCCCATTTGGAGGGTCAAACGAGCCCCGAAGCGAGCATACGCCTCATTTCGATGATTTTCGTGTATAGCACACCATTTTTTGGGTGATCCAGATTCCGACGTCAAAAATGCCAAATTTGTTCGTGGACGTCCGTCAAGACCTTGTCTATGCATACGGTTGGCCATCACGGCTTGTCTTGCCCATTTGGAGGGTAAAACGAGCTCTGAAGCGAGCATATGCCTCATTTCGACGATTTTTGTGTGCTATAGCACACCATTTTTTGGGTGATCCGGATTCCGACGTCAAAAATGCCATATTTGTTCGTGGACGTCCGTCAAGACCTTTTCTATGCATACAGTTGGCCATCACGGCTTGTCTGGCCCATTTGGAGGGTCAAACAAGCTCTGAAGCGAGCATACGCCTCATTTCGACGATTTTCGTGTGCTATAGCACACCATTTTTTGGGTGATCCGGATTCCGACGTCAAAAATGCCAAATTTTTTCGTAGACGTCCGTCAAGACCTTTTCTATGCACACGGTTGGCCATCACGGCTTGTCCGGCCCATTTAGAGGGTCAAACGAGCCCCGAAGCGAGCTTACGCCTCATTTCGACGATTTTCGTGTGCTATAGCACACCATTTTTTGGGTGATCCGGATACCGACGTCAAAAATGCCAAATTTGTTCGTGGACGTCCGACAAGACATTGTCTATGCATACGGTTGGCCATCCCGGCTTGTCCGGCCCATTTGGAGGGTCAAACGAGCCCCGAAGCGAGCATATGCCTCATTTCGACGATTTTCGTGTGCTATAGCACACCTTTTTTGGGTGATCCGGATTCTGACGTCAAAAATGCCAAATTTTTTCGTGGACGTCCGTCAAGACCTTGTCTATGCATACGGTTGGCCATCACGGCTTGTCCGGCCTATTTAGAGGGTCAAACGAGCCCCGAAGAGAGCATATGCCTCATTTCGACGATTTTCGTGTGATATAGCACACCATTTTTTGGGTGATCCGGATTCCGACGTCAAAAATGCCAAATTTGTTCGTGGACGTCCGTCAAGACATTGTCTATGCATACGGTTGGCCATCCCGGCTTGTCCAGCCCATTTGGAGGGTCAAACGAGCCCCGAAGCGAGCATACGCCTCATTTCGACGATTTTCGTGTGCTATAGCATACCATTTTTTGGGTGATCCGGATTCCGACGTCAAAAATGCCAAATTTGTTCGTGGACGTCCGTCAAGACATTGTCTATGCATATGGTGGGCCATCCGGCTTGTCCGGCCCATTTGGAGGGTCAAACGAGCCCCGAAGCGAGCATATGCCTCATTTCGACGATTTTCGTGTGCTATAGCACACCTTTTTTGGGTGATTCGGATTCTGACGTCAAAAATGCCAAATTTTTTCGTGGACGTCCGTCAAGACCTTGTCTATGCATACGGTTGGCCATCACGGCTTGTCCGGCCCATTTAGAGGGTCAAACGAGCCCCGAAGCGAGCATACGCCTCATTTCGACGATTTTCGTGTGATATAGCACACCATTTTTTGGGTGATCCGGATTCCGACGTCAAAAATGCACATTTTCTCGTGGACGTCCGTCAAGACCTTGTCTATGCATACGGTTTGCCATCACGGCTTGTCCGGCCCATTTGGAGGGTCAAACGAGCCCCGAAGCGAGCATACGCCTCTTTTCGACGATTTTCGTGTGCTATAGCACACCATTTTTTGGGTGATCCGGAGTCCGACGTCAAAAATGCCAAATTTGTTCGTGGACGTCCGTCAAGACCTTGTCTATGCATACAGTTGGCCATCACGGCTTGTCCGTCCCATTTGGAGGGTCAAACGAGCCCCGAAGCGAGCATACACCTCATTTCGACGATTGTCGTGTGCTATAGCACACCATTTTTTTGGTGATCCGGATTCCGACGTCAAAAATGCCAAATTTTTTCGTGGACGTCCGTCAAGACCTTGTCTATGCATACGGTTGGCCATCCCGGCTTTTCCGGCCCATTTGGAGGGTCAAACGAGCCCCGAAGCGAGCATACGCCTCATTTCGACGATTTTCGTGTGATATAGCACACCATTTTTTGGGTGATCCAGATTCCGACGTCAAAAATGCCAATTTTTTTCGTGGACGTCCGTCAAGACCTTGTCTATGCATATGGTTGGCCATCACGGCTTGTCCTTCCCATTTAGAGGGTCAAACAAGCCCCGAAGCGAGCATACGCCTCATTTCGACGATTTTCGTGTGCTATAGCACACCATTTTTTGGGTGATCCGGATTCCGACGTCAAAAATGCCAAATTTTTTCGTGGACGTCCGTCAAGACCTTGTCTATGCATACGGTTGGCCATCCCGGCTTTTCCGGCCCATTTGGAGGGTCAAACGAGCCCCGAAGCGAGCATACACCTCATTTCGACGATTTTCGTGTGATATAGCACACCATTTTTTGGGTGATCCAGATTCCGACGTCAAAAATGCCAATTTTTTTCGTGGACGTCCGTCAAGACCTTGTCTATGCATATGGTTGGCCATCACGGCTTGTCCTTCCCATTTAGAGGGTCAAACAAGCCCCGAAGCGAGCATACGCCTCATTTTGACGATTTTCGTGTGCTATAGCACACCATTTTTTGGGTGATCCGGATACCGACGTCAAAAATGCCAAATTTGTTCGTGGACGTCCGTCAAGACATTGTCTATGCATACGGTTGGCCATCCCGGCTTGTCCGGCCCATTTGGAGGGTCAAACGAGCCCCGAAGCGAGCATATGCCTCATTTCGACGATTTTCGTGTGCTATAGCACACCTTTTTTGGGTGATACGGATTCTGACGTCAAAAATGCCAAATTTTTTCGTGGACGTCCGTCAAGACCTTGTCTATGCATACGGTTGGCCATCACGGCTTGTCCGGCCTATTTAGAGGGTCAAACGAGCCCCGAAGCGAGCATATGCCTCATTTCGACGATTTTCGTGTGATATAGCACACTATTTTTTGGGTGATCCGGATTCCGGCGTCAAAAATGCACATTTTTGCGTGGGCGTTAAATCAAGACCTTGTCTATGCATACGATTGGCCATCACGGCTTGTCCGGCCCATTTGGAGGGTCAAACGAGCCCGGCGAGCATACGCCTCTTTTCGACGATTTTCGTGTGCTATAGCACACCATTTTTTGGGTGATCCGGATTCCGACGTCAAAAATGCCAAATTTGTTCCTGGACGTCCGTCAAGACCTTGTCTATGCATACAGTTGGCCATCACGGCTTGTCCGTCCCATTTGGAGAGTCAAACGAGCCCCGAAGCGAGCATACACCTCATTTCGACGATTTTCGTGTGCTATACCACACCATTTTTTGGGTGATCCGGATTCCGACGTCAAAAATGCCAAATTTTTTCGTGGACGTACTTTAAGACCTTGTCTATGCATATGGTGGGCCATCCCGGCTTGTCCGGCCCATTTGGAGGGTCAAACGAGCCCCGAAGCGAGCATATGCCTCATTTCGACGATTTTCGTGTGCTATAGCACACCTTTTTTGGGTGATCCGGATTCTGACGTCAAAAATGCCAAATTTTTTCGTGGACGTCCGTCAAGACCTTGTCTATGCATACGATTGGCCATCACGGCTTGTCCGGCCCATTTAGAGGGTCAAACAAGCCCCGAAGCGAGCATACGCCTCATTTCGACGATTTTCGTGTGATATAGCACACCATTTTTTGGGTGATCCGGATTCCGACGTCAAAAATGCACATTTTCTCGTGGACGTCCGTCAAGACCTTGTCTATGCATACGGTTGGCCATCACGGCTTGTCCGGCCCATTTGGAGGGTCAAACGAGCCCCGAAGCGAGCATACGCCTCTTTTCGACGATTTTCGTGTGCTATAGCACACCATTTTTTGGGTGATCCGGATTCCGACGTCAAAAATGCCAAATTTGTTCGTGGACGTCCGTGAAGACCTTGTCTATGCATGATTGGCCATCACGGCTTGTCCGTCCCATTTGGAGGGTCAAACGAGCCGGCGAGCATACACCTCATTTCGGCGATTTTCGTGTGCTATAGCACACCATTTTTTGGGTGATCCGGATTCACGCGTCAAAAATGCCAAATTTTTCGTGGACGTCCGTCAAGACCTTGTCTATGCATACGGTTGGCCATCGGCTTGTCCGCCCATTTGGAGGGTCAAGCGAGCCCGGCGAGCATACGCCTCATTTCGACGATTTTCGTGTGATATAGCACACCATTTTTTGGGTGATCCAGATTCCGACGTCAAAAATGCCAATTTTTTTCGTGGACGTCCGTCAAGACCTTGTCTATGCATATGGTTGGCCATCACGGCTTGTCCTTCCCATTTAGAGGGTCAAACAAGCCCCGAAGCGAGCATACGCCTCATTTCGACGATTTTCGTGTGCTATAGCACACCATTTTTTGGGTGATCCGGATACCGACGTCAAAAATGCCAAATTTGTTCGTGGACGTCCGTCAAGACCTTGTCTATGCATACGGTTGGCCATCACGGCTTGTCTTGCCCATTTGGAGGGTAAAACGAGCTCTGAAGCGAGCATATGCCTCATTTCGACGATTTTTGTGTGCTATAGCACACCATTTTTTGGTTGATCCGGATTCCGACGTCAAAAATGCCATATTTGTTCGTGGACGTCCGTCAAGACCTTTTCTATGCATACAGTTGGCCATCACGGCTTGTCTGGCCCATTTGGAGGGTCAAACAAGCTCCGAAGCGAGCATACGCCTCATTTCGACGATTTTCGTGTGCTATAGCACACCATTTTTTGGGTGATCCGGATTCCGACGTCAAAAATGCTAAATTTTTTCGTGGACGTCCGTCAAGACCTTTTCTATGCACACGGTTGGCCATCACGGCTTGTCCGGCCCATTTGGAGGGTCAAACGAGCCCCGAAGCGAGCTTACGCCTCATTTTGACGATTTTCGTGTGCTATAGCACACCATTTTTTGGATGATCCGGATACCGACGTCAAAAATGCCAAATTTGTTCGTGGACGTCCGTCAAGACATTGTCTATGCATACGGTTGGCCATCCCGGCTTGTCCGACCCATTTGGAGGGTCAAACGAGCCCCGAAGCGAGCATATGCCTCATTTCGACGATTTTCGTGTGCTATAGCACACCTTTTTTGGGTGATACGGATTCTGACGTCAAAAATGCCAAATTTTTTCGTGGACGTCCGTCAAGACCTTGTCTATGCATACGGTTGGCCATCACGGCTTGTCCGGCCTATTTAGAGGGTCAAACGAGCCCCGAAGCGAGCATATGCCTCATTTCGACGATTTTCGTGTGATATAGCACACCATTTTTTGGGTGATCCGGATTCCGACGTCAAAAATGCCAAATTTGTTCGTGGACGTCCGTCAAGACATTGTCTATGCATACGTTTGTCCATCCCGCCTTTTCCAGCCCATTTGGAGGGTCAAACGAGCCCCGAAGCGAGCATACGCCTCATTTCGACGATTTTCGTGTGCTATAGCACACCATTTTTTGGGTGATCCGGATTCTGACGTCAAAAATGCCAAATTTTTCGTGGACGTCCGTCAAGACCTTGTCTATGCATACGGTTGGCCATCACGGCTTGTCCGGCCCATTTAGAGGGTCAAACGAGCCCCGAAGCGAGCATACGCCTGATTTCGACGATTTTCGTGTGATATAGCACACCATTTTTTGGGTGATCCGGATTCCGACGTCAAAAATGCACATTTTTCTCGTGGACGTTCGTCAAGACCTTGTCTATGCATACGGTTGGCCATCACGGCTTGTCCGGCCCATTTGGAGGTTCAAACGAGCCCCGAAGCGAGCATACGCCTCTTTTCGACGATTTTCGTGTGCTATAGCACACCATTTTTTGGGTGATCCGGATTCCGACGTCAAAAATGCCAAATTTGTTCCTGGACGTCCGTCAAGACCTTGTCTATGCATACAGTTGGCCATCACGGCTTGTCCGTCCCTTTTGGAGGGTCAAACTAGCCCCGAAACGAGCATACACCTCATTTCGACGATTTTCGTGTGCTATAGCACACCATTTTTTGGGTGATCCGGATTCCGACGTCAAAAATGCCAAATTTTTTCGTGGACGTACTTTAAGACCTTGTCTATGCATACGGTTGGCCATCACGGCTTTTCCGGCCCATTTGGAGGGTCAAACGAGCCCCAAAGCAAGCATACGCCTCATTTCGACGATTTTCGTGTGCTATAGCGCACCCTTTTTAGGTGATCCGGATTCGACGTCAAAATGCCAAATTTTTCGTGGGCGTCCTTCAAGACCTTGTGTATGCATACGGTTGGACATCACGGCTTATGCGGACCATTTGGAGGTTCAAACGAGGCGGCGAGCATCGCCTCATTTCGGCGATTTTCGGTGTGTGCTATAGCACACCATTTTTAGGTGATCCGGTTAGGCGTCAAAAATGCCAAATTTTTTCGTGGACGTCCATCAAGACCTTGTCTATGCATACAGTTGGCCATCACGGCTTGTCCGACCCATTTGGAGGGTCAAACGAGCCCCGAAGCGAGCATACGCCTCATTTCGATGATTTTCGTGTGCTATAGCACACCATTTTTTGGGTGATCCGGATTCCGGCGTCAAAAATGCCAAATTTGTTCGTGGACGTCCGTCAAGACCTTGTCTATTCATACGGTTGGCCATCACGGCTTTTCCGGCCCATTTGGAGGGTCAAACGAGCCCCGAAGCGAGCATACGCCTCATTTCGACGATTTTCGTGTGCTATAGCACACCATTTTTTGGGTGATCCGGATTACGACATCACAAATGCCAAATTTTTTCGTGGACGTCCGTCAAGACCTTGTCTATGCATACGATTGGCCATCACGGCTTGTTCGGCCCATTTGGAGGGTCAAACGAGCCCCGAAGCGAGCATACGCCTCATTTCGATGATTTTCGTGTGCTATAAGCACACCATTTTTTGGGTGATCCGGATTCCGACGTCAAAAATGCCAAATTTTTTCGTGGACATCCGTCAAGACCTTGTCTATGCATATGGTTGGCCATCACGGCTTGTCCGGCCCATTTGGAGGATCAAACGAGCCCCGAAGCGAGCATAAGCCTCATTTCGACGATTTTCGTGTGCTATAGCACACCATTTTTTGGGTGATTCGGATACCGACGTCAAAAATGCCAAATTTGTTCGTGGACGTCCGTCAAGACATTGTCTATGCATACGATTGGCTATCCCGGCTTGTCCGTCCCATTTGGAGGGTCAAACGAGCCCCGAAGCGAGCATACGCCTCATTTCGACAATTTTCGTGTGCTATAGCACACCATTTTTTGGGTGATCCGGATTCTGACGTCAAAAATGCCAAATGTTTTCGTGGACGTACGTCAAGACCTTGTCTATGCATACGGTTGGCCATCACAGCTTGTCCGGCCCATTTGGAGGGTCAAACGAGCCCCGAAGCGAGCATACGCCTCATTTCGACGATTTTCGTGTGCTATAGCACACCATTTTTTGGGTGATCCGGATACCGACGTCAAAAATGCCAAATTTGTTCGTGGACGTCCGTCAAGACATTGTCTATGCATACGGTTGGCCATCCCGGCTTGTCCGGCCCATTTGGAGGGTCAAACGAGCCCCGAAGCGAGCATACTCCTCATTTCGACGATTTTCGTGTGCTATAACACACCATTTTTTGGGTGATCCAGATTCTGACGTCAAAAATGCCAAATTTTTTCATGGACGTCCGTCAAGACCTTGTCTATGCATACGGTTGGCCATCACGGCTTTTCCGGCCCATTTGGAGGGTCAAACGAGCCCCAAAGCGAGCATACGCCTCATTTCAACGATTTTCGTGTGCTATAGCACACCATTTTTTGGGTGATCCGGATTCCGACGTCAAAAATGCCAAATTTATTCGTGGAAGTCCGTCAAGACCTTGTCTATGCATACGGTTGGCCATCACGGCTTGTCCGGCCCATTTGGAGGGTCAAACGAGCCCCGAAGCGAGCATACGCCTCATTTCGACGATTTTCGTGTGCTATAGCACACCATTTTTTGGGTGATCCGGTTTCCGACGTCACAAATGCCAAATTCTTTCGTGGACGTCCGTCAAGACCTTGTCTATGCATACGGTTGTCCATCACGGCTTTTCCGGCCCATTTGGAGGGTCAAACGAGCCCCGAAGCGAGCATACGCCTCATTTCGATGATTTTCGTGTGCTATAGCACACCATTTTTTGGGTGATCCAGATTCTGACGTCAAAAATGCCAAATTTGTTCGTGGACGTCCGTCAAGACCTTTTCTATGCATACGGTTGGCCATCACGGCTTCGTACCATTTGGAGGTTCAGCGAGCCGGCGAGCATACGCCTCATTTCGATGATTATCGTGTGCTATAGCACACCATTTTTTGGGTGATCCGGATTCCGACGTCAAAAATGCCAAATTTTTTCGTGGACGTCCGTCAAGACCTTGTCTATGCATACGGTTGGCCATCACGGCTTTTCCGGCCCATTTGGAGGTTCAAACGAGCCCCGAAGCGAGCATACGCCTCATTTCAACGATTTTCGTGTGCTATAGCACACCATTTTTTGGGTGATCCGGATTCCGAAGTCAAAAATGCCAAATTTCTTCGTGGACGTCCGTCAAGACCTTGTCTATGCATACAGTTGACCATCACGGCTTGTCCGGCCCATTTGGAGGGTCAAACGAGCCCCGAAGCGAGCATACGCCTCATTTCGACGATTTTCGTGTGCTATAGCACACCATTTTTTGGGTGATCCGGATTCCGACGTCAAAAATGCCAAATTTTTTCGTGGACGTCCGTCAAGACCTTGTC
Source organism: Solanum arcanum (assembly GCA_027789145.1). Lineage (NCBI taxonomy): Eukaryota > Viridiplantae > Streptophyta > Magnoliopsida > Solanales > Solanaceae > Solanum > Solanum arcanum. The sequence continues at coordinate 71,031,440 of CM050941.1, forward strand.
TATGCATACGGTTGGCCATCACTGCTTGTCCGGACCATTTGGAGGGTCAAACGAACCCCGAAGCGAGCATACGCCTCATTTCGACGATATTCGTGTGCTATTGCACACCATTTTTTGGGTGATCCTGATTCCGATGTCAAAAAGGCCAAATTTTTTCGTGGACGTCCGTCAAGACCTTGTCTATGCATTCGGTTGGCCATCACGGCTTGTCCGGCCCATTTGGGGGTCAAACGAGCCCCGAAGCGAGCATACGCCTCATTTCGACGATTTTCGTGTGCTATAGCACACCATTTTTTTGGTGATCCGGATTCCGACGTCAAAAGTGCCAAATTTTTTCGTGGACGTCCGTCAAGACCTTGTCTATGCATACGGTTGGCCATCACGGCTTGTCCGGCCCATTTGGAGGGTCAAACGACCCCGAAGCGAGCATACGCCTCATTTCGATGATTTTCGTGTGCTATAGCACACCATTTTTTGGGTGATCCGGATTCCGATGTCAAAAATGCCAAATTTTTTTGTGGACGTCCGTCAAGACCTTGTCAATGCATACGGTTGGACATCACGGCTTGTTCGGACCATTTGGAGGTTCAAACGAGCCCCGAAGCGAGCATACGCCTCATTTCGATGATTTTCGTGTGCTATAGCACACCATTTTTTGGGTGATCCGGATTCCGACGTCAAAAATGCCAAATTTGTTCGTGGATGTCCGTCAAGACGTTGACTATGCATACGGTTGGCCATCACGGCTTTTCCGGCCCATTTGGAGGGTCAAACAAGCCCCAAAGCGAGCATACGCCTCATTTCGACGATTTTCATGTGCTATAGCACACCATTTTTTGGGTGATCCGGATTCCGATGTCAAAAATGCCAAATTTTTTCGTGGACGTCCGTCAAGACCTTGTCTATGCATACGGTTGGTCATCACGGCTTGTCCAGCCCATTTGGAGGGTCAAACGAGCCCCGAAGCGAGCATACGCCTCATTTCAACGATTTTCGTGTGCTATAGCACACCAATTTTTGGGTGATCCGGATTACGACGTCAAAAATGCTAAATTTGTTCGTGGACGTCCGTCAAGACATTGTCTATGCATAAAGTTGGCCATCACTGCTTGTCCGGCCCATTTGGAGGGTCAAACGAGCCCCGAAGAGAGCATACGCCTCATTTCGACGATTTTCGTGTGCTATAGCACACCATTTTTTTGGTGATCCGGATTCCGACGTCAAAAATGCCAAATTTTTTCGTGGACGTCCATCAAGACCTTGTCTATGCATACGGTTGGCAATCACGGCTTGTCCGTCCCATTTGGAGGGTCAAACGAGCCCCGAAGTGAGCATACGCCTTATTTCGACGATTTTCGTGTGCTATAGCACACCCTTTTTTGGGTGATCCGGATTCCAACGTCAAAAATGCCAAATTTTTTTGTGGACATCCGTCAAGACCTTGTCTATGCATAGGGTTGGCCATCACGGCTTGTCCGGCCCATTTAGAGGGTCAAACGAGCCCCGAAGCGAGCTTACGCCTCATTTCGACGATTTTCGTGTGCTATAGCACACCATTTTTTGGGTGATCCGGATTCCAACGTCAAAAATGCCAAATTTTTTTGTGGACATCCGTCAAGACCTTGTCTATGCATACGGTTGGCCATCACGGCTTGTCCGGCCCATTTAGAGGGTCAAACGAGCCCCGAAGCGAGCATACGCCTCATTTCGACGATTTTCGTGTGCTATAGCACACCATTTTTTGGGTGATCCGGATTCCGACGTCAAAAATGCCAAATTTTTTCGTGGACATCCGTCAAGAACTTTTCTATGCATACGGTTGGCCATCACGGCTTGTCTGTCCCATTTGAAAGGTCAAACGAGCCCCGAAGCGAGCACACGCCTCATTTCGACGATTTTCGTGTGCTATAGCACACCATTTTTTGGGTGATCCGGATTCCGACGTCAAAAATGCCAAATTTTTTCGTGGACGTCCGTCAAGACCTTGTCTATGCATATGGTTGGCCATCACGGCTTATCCGGCCCATTAGGAGGGTCAAACGAGCCCCGAAGCGAGCATACGCCTCATTTCAACGATTTTCGTGTGCTATAGCACACCATTTTTTTGGTGATCCGGATTCCAACGTCAAAAATGCCAAATTTGTTCGTGGATGTCCGTTAAGACCTTGTCTATGCATACGGTTGGCCATCACGGCTTGTCCGGCCCATTTGGAGGGTCAAACGAGCCCCGAAGTGAGCATACGCCTCATTTCGACGATTTTCGTGTCCTATAGCACACCATTTTTTGGGTGATCCGGATTCCGACGTCAAAAATGCCAAAATTTTACGTGGACGTCCTTCAAGACCTTGTGTATGCATACGGTTGGCCATCACGGCTTGTCCGTCCCATTTGGAGGGTCAAACGAGCCCCGAAGCGAGCATACGCCTCATTTTGACGATTTTCGTGTTATATAGCACACCATTTTTTGGGTGATCCGGATTCTGACGTCAAAAATGCCAAATTTGTTCGTGGACGTCCATCAAGACCTTGTCTATGCATACGGTTGGACATCACGGCTTGTACGTACCATTTGGAGGTTCAAACGAGCCCCGAAGCGAGCATACGCCTCATTTCGACGATTATCGTGTGCTATAGCACACCATTTTTTGGGTGATCCGGATTCCGACGTCAAAAAAGCCAAATTTGTTTGTGGATGTCCGTCAAGACCTTGTCTATGCATACGGTTGGCCATCACGGCTTGTCCGGCCCATTTGGAGGGTCAAACGAGCCCCGAAGCGAGCATACGCCTCATTTCGACGATTTTTCGTGTACTATAAAACACCATTTTTGGGTGATCCGGATTACGACGTCAAAATGCCAAATTTGTTCGTGGGCGTCCGTCAAGACCTTGACTATGCATACGGTTGGCCATCACGGCTTATGCGGCCCATTTGGAGAGGTCAAACAAGCCCGGCGGCATACACCTCATTTCGACGATTTTCGTGTGCTATAGCACACCATTTTTAGGTGATCAATTCCGATGTCAAAAATGCCAAATTTGTTCGTGGGCGTCCGTCAAGACCTTGTCTATGCATACGGTTGGCCATCCCGGCTTGTCCGGCCCATTTGGAGGGTCAAGCGAGCCGGCGAAGCGAGCATACGCCTCATTTAAACGATTTTTCGTGTGCTATAAAACACCATTTTTTGGGTGATCCGGATTCGGCGTCAAAAATGCCAAATTTGTTTGTGGGCGTCCGTCAAGACCTTGACTATGCATACGGTTGGCCATCACGGCGGCGGCCTCGCCTATGCCGATTTTTAAAATTGTGCCCATTTGGATCCGATTCCCGACCTCAAAAATGTCTTTTTCGTGGGCGTCAAACAAGCCCTCCGGTTGTAAGGTTTGTCGCATTTGGAGGTGAACAAGCACATGCGCTCTATTTTTAGACAATTTTAGGTGTGCGCACACCATTTTTGGTATCCGGATTCCACGACGTCAAAAAATGCCAATTTTTTCTATCCGTGAGCTTCGCCACGGTTGGCCACCTGGATTTTGTTGGGTGAGGCCCCGAAAGCGAACATCCCTCATTTAAGCGATTTTATTCTATAACACACCATTTTTGGGTGTCGTCAAAAATGCCAAATTTTTCGTTCGTGGACCCACGCGATCCATCCGCGGGTTTCCGGCCACGGAGGTCAAGACCTTGTCTATGCATTTTTAGGTTGGTTCCATCAGGTATTTTTTCGTGGATTGTCCCTTGTCTATGACGGTTGTCCATTTGGAGGGTCAAAGCGAGCCTGGCTTGAGCATACGCCTACGTTCCGGCGATTTTACCGTGTGCGACACCATTTTTAATTGATCATCGCAAAAATGACAAATTTTTCGCCTCAAGACCTTGTTAGCCATCACGGTTGGCCATCACGGTTTATTCGCAGCCCGTTTGGAAGGTGTGAGCGAGCATATAGCCTCATTCGGCGATTTGGTGATAGCCATAACTTCATTTTTGGTGATTTCAGCGTCAAAAATACGATGCTAGATGGGCGTCAAAATGCCAAATTTTTTCGGCCCATGGACGTCCGAGCATGCGCCTCATTTCAAGACCTTGTCTATGCATCACGGTTGGCCATCACAGCTTGTCCGGCCCATTTGGAGGACAAGCGAGCCCGAAGCGAGCATACGCCTCATTCGGCGATTTTAGTGTGCTATATAGCACACCATTTTCTGGTGATCCCCAGATTTCGGCGTCAAAAATGCTAAATTTGTTCGTGGGCGTCCGTCAAGACCTTGTCTATGCAAGCGGGTTGGCCATCACACGCTTGTCCGGCCCATTTGGAGGGAGTCAAGCGAGGCGAAGCGAGCATCGCCTCGGTTCGATGATTTTTAGGAGTGTGCTTTCTAGCACCCATTTTTAGGGTGATCACGGATTCAGAAGCGTAAAAAATGCCAATTTTTTCATGGACGTCCGTCAAGACCTTGCATACCTCTATGCATGCTGCGGTTGGCAATCATGGCTTGTCCGGCCCATTAGGAGGGTCAAGCGAGCCATGAGGGGTCCAAGCGAGCCTTTGAAGCATCGCCTCACGCCTTTTAGATTGACCTATAGCACACCATTTTTAGATGATTTTTTAGTCAAGGCGTCGTCCGAGACCCTGCTATTGATTTAGCCATCACGGATTATTCGCACCATTTTTAGGTGATCGCCTCGATTTTAGTGTTCTTCCTACCATTTTTGATGTCAAAAAATGCCAAATTTTAAGTGGGCGTCCGTCAACCTTGTTTGTTTGGCCCTCACGGATTTTCCGTGGTCAAAGCGACGTCCGTCAAGATTTTAGTGTGCTTTTTTTGTCTATGCATCAAAAATGTGGAATTTTTTTCGTGGATCCGTCAAGACCTATGCCGGTTTGGCCATCACGGTTTTCCGGCGGGAGAGTCAAGCGAGCCCCGAAAGCGAGCATTGTGATGATTTTTCCGACCAATTTGGAGGTTCGTGTTAAAAAGCCAAATTTTTGACGTCCGTCAAGCGATCATATGGTTTGTATCACGGATTGTCGGCCCATTTGAGCATACGCCTCACGCCTCATTCGTTTCGATGATTTTAATTTGTGTGCTATAATTTTTTCGCACACCATTTTTTGGCCATACGTGATCCGGTTCAAGCGTCAATTTTTGTGTGCTAAACCATGCCGGTTCGGCGTCAAATTTTTTTCGTGGGAACCTTGTCGTCCATCAAGACCTTTTGGAAGAGGTCAAAAGCTATACGCCTGCATTCAGCGGTACGGTTTGGCACACCATCCGGATTCGACGCTGCCAAATTTTTACCGTGGGCGATGGCCCATTTGGAGGATTTTCCGGCCCATTGGAGGTCAAACAAAGCCCGCCTCATTTATTGATTTTCCCCGTGTGCTGCCAGCACCATTTACTGGTGATCACGACGTCAAAAATGCATCGCCAAGACCTCATTTGGCGTCACGGTTGTCGATGATTTCAAGCAGGCGAAGCTGACATACGTCGTTACAGTGCTATAGCACAGCACACCCAAGCGTCATTTTTTTTTTAAATGGTGACCTTGCTCTATCCGGTTGGCCATTCCGAGCGTCAAGCAAAAATGCCAAATTTGTTATAACGTGGATGCGTCCATGTCAAAAACCAAATTTTTTTGTCAAGACCTTGTCTGCTGTCACGGTTGGCCATGTCTAGGGTCAAAACATGCATACAGTTGGCCATCGTGTGCTATACCACGCCCATTTTTGGGTAATCCGGGATTAAGCGTCAAAAATATTCTGTCCGGCCTGTATATCTATCGCCGGTTGTATTTGGGAGAGGTCAAAGCGAGCCTCGCCTCGTTCGGCGAGTCGTTTGCTGTAGCACACCATTTTTTGGGTGATCGGTTCCGCCAAAAATCGTTTTTGTGGGCGTCGACCAATTTTGGCCATCACGGTTCTCCGGCCCATTTGGATCAAACAAGTGCGAGCGCCGCTATAGCACGCACCACCATTTTGGGTGATCCGGATTCAAAGCGTCAAAAATGCCAAATTTTTGTGGACATCTGTCAAGACCTTGTCTATGCATACGATTGGCCATCACGGCATTATCCGGCCCATTTGGAAGGTCAGCTTGAGCCCCCAGCGAGCATACGCCTCATTTCGAAAGCCGGTTTTAGTGTGCTATAGCACACACCATTTTTTAGGTGATCCAGTTCTGGCGTCAAAAATGCCAAATTTTTCGTGGACATCGTCAAGAACTTTCTATGCATACGGTTGGCCATCCACGGCTTGTCCGCACCCATTTGAAAGGTCAAAGCGAGCCCAAGCGAGCATACGCGCCTGCATTTACGATTTTGTGTGCTATAGCACACCATTTTTTGGGTGATCCAGTTCGACGTCAAAAATGCCAAATTTTTCATTGGACATCCTTCAGACCTTGTCTATGCATACGGTTGGCCATCACGGACATCCGCCCATTTGAGGTCAAGCGAGCGAAGAAGAATGACATACGCCTCATTTCGGCGATTTTTCGTGTGCTATAGCACACCATTTTTTAGGTGATCCAGATTCAGGCGTCAAAAGTGCAAAATTTATTTGTTCGTGAGCGATCCGTCAAGACCTTGTCTATGCATCACGGTTGCCACATCCGCGGCTTGTCCGAGAAGCCCATTTGGAGAAGGTCAAGCGAGCCCGAGCATATCGCCTCATTTGAAGATTTTCGTGTATTGCTATAGCACACCATTTTTAGGTGATCCGGTTTCAGCGTCAAAAATGCTAAAATTTTTGCCGTGGGACGTCCGTCAAGACCTTGTCTATGCATCGGTTGGCCATCACGGCTTGTCCGGCCCATTTGTAAGGTCAGCTTGAGCCACGAGCGAGCATCAGCCTCATTCGATGATTTTAAATTATTGCTATTGCACACCATTTTTTGGGTGATCCAGATTCAGACGTCCAAAAATGCTAAATTTGTTCGTGGACGCCCGTCAAGACCTTGTCTATGCATCACAGGTTGGCCATCAATGCTTGTCCGGCCATTTGGAAGGGGTCAAAGCGAGCCCTGAAGCGAGCATATGCCTCAATGGTTCGACAATTTTTGATTGTGTTATAGCACACCATTTTTTGATCCGGTTCCAGCGTCAAAAATGCCAAATTTTTCGTGAACATCCG